>OY974083.1:36557436-37157436 GCA_963854165.1 Sylvicola cinctus | reverse complement strand
AAAAAAAGTATAAATAAATTGTAAAGAAGTAAACGCCGAAATGCATTCTTGTCCTTCAGGAAAGCCAGGACATCATAAACTAAAATGAACACGACGGTAATTTCAATTGTTGACGACTGCAGTCTGTACTCTGTAGTTATTCGTCTTGGAATATTCCCTCGTAACTGCTCTGTCTCCGGCATAATGTATTGCGTGCGGCACACAAATGCAAACGCACAGACACAGTGACAAAAACTCAGATACAATATACCTTCGGCATTGAGCGAGCTTTTTCAAATTTTACAACAATGCGGTAACTTTTACCGTAAGCGCATCAATACGTGTACGACCTCACATACAATTACATGCTACTTTTTAAATAATTTACCACTCCATCCAGTTGTTTCCACAACACAATTTTACGCACTTTTTCCATTGATTCTCACAATTTTTGAATAGGAAAGCTTTTCCACACCCTATCTACACCCGTTAAGTGCGGGATGACGCATTGTGCGGAAGCTTTTAGCCGTTTTTCGCATTGTCATTGTTGCTGTATAACAGTGTTACTTGTGCACAAGTAATCGCACAATAGGGTTGCTTCTAGCAAGTATATGGTGTGGATAAAAAGTGCACATGCATGGGGAAAAAGTCAATTTGGCGTGACGAGTTTTGGAGTCCGGGGTACTGCAGTATGTGTATGTGGCAATATTGCTATACATACCTGCATATATGCTTCAGTCAGAAGTAGGGCATTTATTGCACTAACTAGGGCATGGTTAGAGCAACAGTCGCCGTTAGTATTTGCAGTTTTCAGCGACTATGATTTAATTATGTGCCAATTTTCGTCGAATAATGATTTAATGTTGTGCGTGTTCTTGATGGATATTGAAAGCCGGGTCTTTGTATTTCATTTCTTTTTTTCATCAATTTTAATTGTATTTTTGTTAAAAGTATGTATTTGATTTTTTATAAATTTCGTATCATAACAATTTAACAAGGTTTTGAAGTTTTTTGCCTAATCTTTCATGAATGCTGAGATTTAGGAGATTGTTTTTTTAGCCCACAAAGTAATAAAATATTTCTTAAACGCCTAAATGCACTGAATAATTTTAAATCAACCAAATGTAAAAGCGCCTAAATTTACTGATTTATATTATTAGTGAAAGCCGGCATTTCTTAAAAATTCAAACCGATAATTAACAATTGTATCTTCACAAGCTTTTCTTTCATTTGATAAAAAAATATTGACAATCCCGAAATATTCATATTTAAAAAGGATGCAGACAACTGTTATAATATGCGGAAGCTTAGCAACAACAAAACAATGAAAATAAAAAACTGAATTATTTGAGTTGCGGTTAAATAGAGCGATCAATAAATTCTACCAACTCCATTCTGTACGTATGAACATTGAAAATGCCGTCGATTCTTTTGCAGGCAACTATTTTTTCTCGTTATATTTTTTTCCTTCATGCATTATAATATAATAATGTTCAGTTCGTGTGCATGTGAGCGTCGAAACTATATACATATATGAAGTTAAATATGTAAATATGCATACAGGGTGGCGTGGTGGATAGTTGGATACAAATGAGCCTACACTCTGCAAATATGATGTGGATACTGTTATACCCAGTAATTGTAAAACTCAAAAAGGGGTGGTGTAAAAAAGCATCCTTACACATAGAGTGCGAGCCGGGTACACATGCACTTTGTGTACTATAGCAGGATAACCGAAAGTCTGACCATTTCCAATTGTGTGCTGACGAACTTGAACGAACTTTTCTCTGGCGATCAATACCAATTCTATGTAGCTTTAATTCCCCACTTATATATATGAAATAAATATCAGCCACTATGGTTAGTGGTGCTGCCTGCTGCCATGCTGCCATGCTGCTGCTGCCGCTATATACCACAACTGGTTTCGACCAGTTTATGCTTCTGTGCATGACAATTAGGCACCAACAAAAATACCCCGCGCGTGTTTTCAATTGTTACAATAGCGAATTGAGGCAGAATTATGGAGACAAACTTGCAGGTACAGAAAATTCGCATGAGCTTGCTGGTTCTTTACACACAATACATATTATTGCTTTTGGCAGTCGATACACTCAAAATGCATTCAATCTTTTTGCTTTCTCTTTTATATGGCAATTCTCAGGGGTGTTCCTCTAATGATAATTAGTCTCTTGATGTCAATTTGAACAGTTGGCATAAGCAATTAGGATTAATGGAATTGTGTAAGTAAATTCTTGCAGTGGGTTGAATTTTTTGGGCCATAACTTCTGATGACAAATAATCGTTTGTACAGGAATTAAACAGAAGCGTTTTTAACAATTTCAATTCGGTTTTTAATTAGGTTTAATCCAAAAACCCTTTACGTCTTGTATTTTAACGTTTGTTCAATCATTTTTTTTTCAATTTAAAAATTCACCTAAATGTGTACTAAATATGTTGGTAAAGGAAAATAAATGAACGTCATAATGCATTAAAACTGATTTTCATGATCACAAAAAAAAAATTTAACTCACTTTAAATTAGTTATGTAATAAAAAGCCTTTAGGATTACTAAATTTATGTCACAAATAATTAAACACTATTATATTGTAAGATCAATATGGCGAATTTACATACCGGCACGTTTACTAAATAATATCGAGTTCCGGCAAAAAATTCAACGTTGAACTATAGCTTCACTTGGCATATTATGGAATTACAATTTATTCCTTCATCCTTGACTCTGTTATCTGGGGACTATATACGTTATACCTACGAAGAATGTTAAGAATTAACTGGAAGAGGTCACTTTAAACCAGTTTTTTTTTCAAAATATTTATTCATGAAAAATATTAACGCATGCTTCTATGTCTGGGGTTAAACATCCAATTAGTCTCGATTTTAATTAACATTGTTGAACTTCCATTTGTTACGTAATTGAGGTTTTTTTTTTTTTTGGACTTTAATTATTCTAAAGGTGTGTCTTGAGATTAAAACAAAATTAACATTGCTAATGTTTTATATGGGAGTATTTTTGAGCAACTAGTTCCAGTTTTCAGTTTTTCTATAATATAGTTCCTGGGTGTGTAATTGAATTTTAGTCGGAAATGAGAAAAGTTTTAAGTAATAGTAATTTCGTTCTTCTATAAAAGAAGAGAATTGGGTTTGAGTCGCTTTTAGCCATAAAAAATATCGATTCTCTAAAACCGCTTAAGTGACTTGAATTTAAATTGTTAAATTATTACAATCAAATATGTAGCATAAAGAAAAAACATTATCGAAATCCGTTGAAAAATTCTAGCAGTGGTTCGAGTACTCACTAACCACAATGTTACACCATTTAGTTTAGAGCTACACAAAAAGAAATGGGCAGCCCTGCTTGTAGGCATTAATGCAACGAGCAAAGTCTAAATATTGTTGACAATTTATATAACTCTAAAGCATTTGCAAAACAATCAAAAGAAGAAAATTCAAAGCAGAAAATAAATTGCTTAGGTTGCGCGTTTTATAGTTTCACTGTGAAAAAAAATTATCTAAAATTTAATTAAGCGTGTACAAAAAAATTGGTGATATCCAAAACCTGACCAATCCCAAGTTTTGAAAATGGTATGAGAAAACTGAAAGAAATCCGTTCTACGGGTTGTGAAAATGCTTTTAAAGGCCGCAGAGTGCTGTGAAAAAATCGAGCGGTGTACTGTAGGACACGAATGATTGACGTCTTGTGCAATTTTCTTTTCTTTTTTGGTATTGGAAAATTCAGGCATCAATTGAAAACTGTGTGAAAACTGAAAAAAGTGATATTTCGACACTACGGAAGTGGTGTAACGGCAATGCTGAAGGCCCGCGGGAAGCACAACACAAATAAGTTGGCAAATAACAGTGGTTGCACAGTGGGAGACGAGGTCACCCAACTTCAGGCCATTAAGGGTCAGCACCTAGGCACAAAAGCGGATCTGCTTACTGTTGAGTATGGTATCAACGATGTTCGGATATCAACGAGAAATATATTGACAAAGGTAACTGACTCTGGACTCATTTTAAATTATGAATTCAGACCACATTTTGCTAAGAGTTGAGACCTCACAAGACGTTTGTCAACCAAATGTGTATGTAGATAACGATCACGTGGTTTTGTTTTGAAGCACGCAAACATCAAATAAAACGTTTTTGACTCATTGGACGTGCGAACAGAAATCAGAGCGTGTGTTTTTTGACCTTGGTCGCCGAAAAACCTCCTAAATAACGAGTAATCAGATTATTTTTTGGTTTATGCAAATATTTTTTGTTTTAATGGGACTAGTTAGCTCTTGTGAAACTTGTTATCGATTTTTCAATAAAAACTAAAACATTTGGATTAAAATGTTACTGGGCGTTCGTTGCAACCGTTTTTATGTAAATTTTGTCAAAATTAAAACTTATCATTTTGTTCTTGCAGGGTCAAACCCACGATGAGATTGCGCAATATTCAGGTGCATCAATCACAACGCGCGGCCGTTACATTTCACCCATTGAAAAAAGTCGTGGTGCCGTCTCAGATCGCCCACTCTACCTATTCATCCAGGCACACAGCCAGCACAACATAGATTTGGCTGTTGAGCGTATTGAAGAGATAATCCAAAACGAAACACCCTTACAAAACATGTCTAAATTCGTGAATCGTATCAGCAAAACCATGCAACAGCAGCACCAGCAACAGCAGCAGCCACACAATCACCAAAACACATTTGTTGAGAAGATTGTGGTGGGCTTGGAGCATGCACCGCCTTCATTTGATTTGCGTGGACAAATAATTGGGGCGGGTGGTGCCAACTTGCATTACATCCGCAATGAGACTGGAGCCGTGGCAACATTGCGAGGACGTGGTTCCCTGTTTATTGACCCCAATTTGGGAATGGAATCACCAGAACCATTACACCTGTACATTGAACATCCTCGATACGAGGGACTGCAAGCAGCCAAGCAATTAGCTAAAAATCTTATTGAAACGTTGCAACAGGAGCTGTTGCATTTTCAACAATTAAATCCACCAGGCAGTGGTGGTAATTTTCAGCAGCAATCTCAAAATGGTCAGCAACCAATTCAGCAGCAGCAGCAGCAACAACAGCAACATCAGGAGATAACATCGGAACCACAATTAACCCAGATGTCAGTGCCGCCACCAATGATCGCAATTCCACCACCTATAATTCAGGGAGGTGCAATTGATTCCCAGTCAATTCAGCAACAGATAACAACTCATAGTTTTGTGGCTCAACCACCACCACAACAGCAACAACAGCAGCCACAGCAACAAACCATTCAGTTGCAACCGCAAATCATTCAACAGCAGGCATTGTTGCCTCAAAATGTGCCCATTCAATTGCATCAAGGTAATTTAGTGATTCAGCAGGTGCATACGGCTCCTACAATAGGCAACATTAGTATGCCACCGCCAACAGCGACACAAGCTGCTCATATGCAGGTGAAACAAAGTCCATTGTTGCATCTTAGTGGGCCGCCCCCAAATGCGGTTGCCCAACAAGCACAGGGTCCACCACAATTAACACAACCGCCGCCTAATATTCAGTTTCAAGCTCAAGGACCACAGACAACACAGATTCTGCTCAATCAACCGGGGCACAACTATCAGTACCAGTATATTCAGCAGACGCAGCTAACGCCTGTCGAAGTTCAAAACCGTTAGTGCACTTTAACAAATATCTCATTCAATAATCTAACTTAAAAATATATATTTTCAGCAAATCAAATAACTGTTCAGAATCTCTATCAATCTAACGGTGGGTTTTCAAACGTTATTCAGCAACAAGCTCAGCAACAACTAGCCTCACCTGGCCAACTGCAACAATTCACTCAATACTCAACACAACAAGCACTGCGTCCTCAGCAATTGCAAGCTGGTATTCCTCCACAGCAGCAACAGCAGCAACAACCTCCTCAACAATACATTACGGTGCAGGGTGGTACAACTTTTGTGGTGCCACCACCGAATCAGGTAACTGCCGCTGGAGGGCAGATCCATCATCAGGCTCCAAATCAAATGCAGCAGTTGCACAATCAAAACATAATTTTTCAAACACAACCGCCGCCGCAGATTTCACATCAACAACAACAGCAACAACACCAACAGCAGCAACAACAAATTGTTCAGCAATTACAACAACATCAGTTGCAGCAACAACAAATGCAACAGCAGCAGCAACTTCAGCAGCAAATTTCTCAAATTCAGCAACAACAACATCATCATCATCATCTTAAAATGAATGCACCCAACAACAGTCTTGATAAAGACGAGAATGAGGACAAAAAACCTTTAGAGGATCAGGGTAATCCCACAAAAGTTAAAGATGAACCAGACAGTCAATCCGATCAGGATCAATTTCAACCTCGCCACCTTGCGGTGACTGTACAAACACCCACAATTACAATTCAATCTAGTCAAGTGAGCACTCCCCAACCAGTGCCTCCACCCCAAGCCATAATGACGATTCCGCCACCAACACCAACAATGGCATGTGTTCAGCAAATTTTCACCACTGCCACTTCACAGAATCCGCATCACCACAATGCACCACCACCCCAAATTTACACACAAATGCCGACTGTATCAATGCAATCAATTCAAATGCCCACACCTGGTCAACAGTTGCATGTCTCAACAGCTGGTGGGCAACACTATCTCGTTGATGCCCAACAGTGGCAACAGCAGCAACAACAACATCAACAACAGCAGCAGCAACATCAACAATTTATTCACAATGAACAACTTCAGCAACAAATGCGCTTCAAATCGCAGCAACAACAACAACAACAACAACAACAACAACCACCACCCCAACTAATCAACTCGCAGGGGGCACAATATTTTGTTAGTGCAGGCACTGCAATGCAGCCGTCAACCTCCCCGCAACAACATCAGTTGCATCAACAACAGCTGCAACAACATCAGCAGCAGGCAAACAATTTTGGACGTCCTCTTAATGGTGGAGGCAGCATGCACATTCAATTGCAACCGCAAATAATATCTCAACAAATTGCCACACATCCCCAGCAACAGCAACAGATACATCAGCTAAGTCAAATGGTACAGACCCAGCAATTCCTAGAGCATCAGCAACAACAGCAACTGCAAGCTGCTGCAGCGGCAGCACAATCAGCACCATTAATCAACAGTGCTGTACCGCCGCCTAATTTTAATGGGTCACAAGTAAACGCTCTCAATCAGGGACAACCGCCACCACCACCACCATCTACGGTGGTTGCATCACCCCAACAACAACAGCTAATGCAGGACGCTGGTGGCAATACGAAAATGCCGAAACAGAATTTCATGTATCAGCAACATCATCTTCCACATCATCCACACCAAAAACAGAATGTGGTCACTGGCGGGGGTGGTGGGGGCAGCTATCCACCAGGTCATAATGTTAACCCCATGCATGGTGGCGGCAACGTAAGTACCTATAGCTTGTGCTTGACTCCAAATAAATTAGAATTTTAGAGGCTAACTAATGGGGGTGTTGTTTTGCTTTTAAATGCAGCAGCAGCAGCAGCAACGTGGTGGTCAAAAGCGTAAGCACGAGGATGATTGTGGGGCTGATGGTGCCATGCAGATGCCTCCACGTGTTGGAATGGGGTGAGTGCTTTACTTTTGTTTCAATTTAAACAATTTTGTACCACATAATATTTATAATAAATATTTAATTTAAACTTTAAGTGCATTTAAGTTTAAGTCAAAAGCTACCAAGTCGTTTTAAATTAGGAAATGATAATGGCTTTACATAATTGTTAAATAATAACATTTAAACCCCACTTATCACAATGAGATGGTCAGTAAAAATGTGGAATTTAAGCCAAGCCATGTGAATCACTAACATTTAATTAATCAATTATATTACTTGCAGCTTCGTATATTTCTGTGACTTGCATTGCGTTAATTGTCACAAACCTATTATTCATTGTTGTTAGTTAATATAATTATAACAATGTCGTCGCTCCTCATTCATTTTTAGAATCGCATCTTATAGCTCTCTGGCCGTCTCTGATAATGTCTTAATTATTATACATTCTGCAGTTATTATAAAATGATTTTTTGCTTTTGTCAAATTGCATGTGGCAAAAACAGTAATACTCATTTCTAATTATGTATTAGGCTATTGCTGTTTTTTATTCCGGAAGCACGTTCCAAAGAAATCCCTTTATTTTTAGGTTTTCTTTTTTTTTTGTGTCAAACACCCTTTTTTTAAATAATAAGAAAAATAAAAAAACAATCGAAGGATGAATCAATTTGTAATCTAATTTTATTTGTTTTAAATCTAAATAATAATTATTATTCCAAAACTGGTAATGGTGGGTTTATAGGGTTAGTTTCATTTATTTTCATTGGTATTAATCGTATATTTTTTATTTCATCTTTTAATAATTAATTATTTATTCTAAAATAACACACACAGGTCAAAATTTCAGTTCAGTTTGCAAGTGTTACTATTTTGTTTTGTCTTGAAGTAAAATTTAAAACATTTAGAATTAAGTTTCCTTTATTACTGCATTGATTAATAATACAATTTAAAAAAATAATTGTTGTGAATATGTGCTTTTGTACAAATAGTTCCATAACAATTAAGGTACATTCCCGATGGCACTTAATTTCCTATAGCCCAAATTTGATAATTTTGAATCGTCAATAGAAGAAATTTTTAACAAAGTTTTAAGTTCTTCTTTATTTATTTTTGATTTGAATTTGTTTACCAGCAATGTCATCGAGAATTTGGTTCCAAAAATCTTAACCGTTGTTGGCAGTAAATTAACAACCGCGTGTTTAACATATAATTATTTGTAATTATGCATGACGTGTTTCGAAGAAAAAGAAGCGGTGCCATATAGTATGATGATTTTTATTATTTTATATAATAGTTACAACTTTAGTAAAATTTCGTTTTGTCAAAATATCTTAAGAATTTAGTAAACAAAAACAATCAAAATTTAACTGACATTTATAGCTTAAGTCCTTTGGCGGCGTGATAGTTTGTTAAATAAAGCATTCGATAATTTGTTATTAAATTTTACTTTTTCGAGTTATTTTAAAAAATATGATTAACGATAATTCTTGTGATAACAACTCGCTATGTTTTGCGTAATAGGGTTATATAAAGGTATCAAATTAGATTCGTTTTGTAAATAAGCCGAAAACTCCTTTTTCCAAGATTTTCTGTAGTATCATAAGTCATTACTCATGAGTAAACATTGGAGGATAAGAAATGAACGTTATCATATGGTTTTACTCTCCAAAAATCTGCAATGTCAAACATACGGTTTTTAAAATTAAATTATTTGATTAATGAAAGATTAATGCAACCATTAAATATAAAATATTTATATTGTGTATCTGTTAATTATTATTTATTATCGATTTTAGGTGAACTTTTCGCAAGCATTTTTTCATCCAAAATGCTTGGTAAAGAATTTGTCGGTTTATTGAAATAGTCGCGCTAAAAGAATGTGTAGGTTAAGAGATGCAGTTGAAATAAAACACTATTAGATTAGATTATAGATACTTTTGTATTGAAGGCAAATAAATAGCTTGTAATATTAATAACAGTACATACTTAATTCTAAGAAATACTTATAACTACAAATATCTAAATAATGTGTAACACATAACTTAATAGCTTTTTCTAGTCTATAATTTAATCAAAAGCATTCTTTAGATCTAAATCATTTTAACTCCATTTTAGCATTTAAATGTATTTACAAAAAGGGGGCGTCTCATACATCAGCGTATTTTCCTATTGCAAATTTAAACAAAGAAGAATACATATAAGAAATGAACAAAAATAAAAAAATTAAATGATGCAAATTTTTCAACCCTGGCGATGGCGTGACAACGTGTAAATTTTCACTTTCTAGATCAAATAACAACGGGTATTTTTTAAACTCAAGTAACCAAAGAGAATCCAAAGAGGTGGCCACCGCCTCCCCCGTTCCCAATGTGATTGTAAGCAGTAGCACAAGCTCCACCGATACGGTGGTAGCCGCATCAACAATAACTACAACAACGGCTACCTCCAGCTGCAGCAGCAGTGGTAGCAGCAGCAACAGCAGCAGTGGTAGTGCAATTGTGTCGAGTGCATCAACTGCAACGGTAAGCGGCACAAGTGTTGCCGCTACCACCACATCATCGGCCGCATCATCGTCCGTATCGCCGGCGCAAATGAAGCCGAAACAATCTGCCATCTCAGCAGTTGGCCAAGGTAGTGTATTCTTGTTGATCCAAGAATGTTGATCAAAAAATGCAAAAATAAATCAATTTACTGCTATTATTAACGATGCAATGTGTCGACAAGTTTCTACTTTCTTTTTTAACTGTACATACCATTATAAACATTTGTTTTTTTTTGTTTTTTTGTAATTTTTTTTTTTTAATTCTAATTTTTTTTTTGTTTTTGATAAACATAAACATATTAAGGCGTTACATGTAAATTTAATTATTGCTGGGTCTGTGTGTGTGCTTAATTGAGAGTTTATAGAATGAGTTTTGCGTGTATGTGGGATGTGGGTGAAAGAGGAGGTTATTGTTTGACTTCATATTGTGGTCCCGGAATCTTAGCCACCATCACAAAGGATTTTCATGAGTCCTCCGCTGGAACACTGCTCAACAAAAGACTGCTGTTGAAGAGCGATGGTTTTAATTTGTTTTATGTTTTTGTTTGCTTTAATTTGGAAACTCTAATGTAACATTATGCTCGTTATATGTTGAATGGCAATTTCGATTTGAGCAAATTGTAATAATAAGGATTTTTAAATTTAATAAAATATCTTTAAAGTGATAAAATTAATTTAATGACGTATTGAAAATATTTCTCAGGGTCCTATTACAGTTCGCTCAATTGATTTTATTATAGCATTTTTTTCTGTAAACTTTCCTGTAGCGGTTGTTTATGTACAATAATTATTTAATGTATTTCCTGGGATGTACTTTTTATTATAAGCCTAAAATCGACATAAAAGCCTAAATTTAAAAAAAAATGAGTATTAGATAGTAATTACGGTAATATACAACTTAATTTAAGATTTTAATTTTCTTTTAAATCTACCAAAATAGTCGTGGAAAAGGATGCAGAAAACGGACACTCAACTGACTTTACTTTAATCCTGTTGTTTATATTTTTTATCTTTTTTTGTATAAATTTTGTTTACAAATATCTAATTTGTTTATTTTTATATGTGACCATTATGCATTGGTTTGCATTTAATTTCTAATTTGTTTAAGTTAATTTCTATTTAACAAAAGAAAACAAAAAACCATTCAACTTTAACATTGTTGGCAACAAAAAATGTTTTTTTTAAATCAACAAATCAATTGGATGTGTCGCTGCCTTTCGGAACTACATTCGTCGCATTTTAATTTAAGTGGTTTTCTTCTTTAGGACCCTAACAAATCAAAATTTTATTTTATTTATTTCTAAACAAAATCAATTTACAACCCAAACAAATTCAGATGAAAACAAAAGCAACAGCTCACATCAACAATGCTACAACAGTCAGGATGCCCCACGTCCAGGGTACATCGAATCTGTGGACACACATGCAATGCAATCTGAGAAGTTACTGCAGCAACAACAACAACAACAACAGCACTCACATCATCATCATCAGCAACTCCAACAACAGCAACAGCAGCCGCCATATCATCCACGTAATGGACCACGCGCATTTTTCACGCCAAAGGGTCGCAATGATTATTCATTTTATCCGCGACCCCAGCCACCCAATAACGGCCAACAGATGCCACCACATTCGGGTATGGGTGGTAATGGTGGTGGGGGTGGTGGTGGTGGTGGCGCAGACAACGGAAGTTACATGCAACCACCGCATAAAATACCGTTTGGAATGCCGCCGCCACCTCCGCCACCGTACGGCAATTGGAAGGAGCCGGGTGGTATGCAGCAGCGTATGCCACCGCCAGCTTCCCAGCATAATAAAACTTGGTGGTAAATGGTAATGTGAAATGTGGTAGCGGTGTCGGCACAGCAGCCATAAGAGCTTCCAGCATATACATACATATATTTATTATGTATGCAGGACTAAAGTTTTGCAAGGTGGTTCTTTAGATTTTAATTAAGCAATGCAGCTCTAATGCATTTTATGTAGTGTGAAACAAATATGGAAATTTCTTCACCTGGAATATTAGATGGCAGATGTTCTGCGTTTGTTCTCTCATTCATATTTGGCTCGTACTTCTTTCATTGTACAATTAGTTTAGTGAAATTTTTGTTTGAAATATATATTATAAATTAATTAAATATGAATACTTAGGTAGTTGTAATTCTTCTAATTTTAATAATTTTGAGAAATGGTCTTGAAAGTTATATTGATTTCAAATTGTAGCAAAAACATGAGAATAAATTTTAGTCAATATAAGTGATTTATTATTGTAAATTTAAATTCAAAAGCATATGGCTTGTACTTTTTAAAATAAATAAATAAAGTTTATTTTACGATAAATTATTGAACATTAAAAAGCGTTTGTTTATGATATTAAAGATTATAATAATTTTCTGAATTTTAGGGTTTGAGTTATTTATTGATTGATAGGATTCCAACTTAAAGTTGGCTCATAATCTTTGATGCCGTTTGCTGTCCGGAAGATTTCTCGGAAACTACTCGATGGATTTGAATGAAATTTGACCTCATGTATAAAATAGTTTATGCCTACTTTATTTTTAATTTATATACGACCCCAAGGGCATATAGAAATATTTGGAATCCGACTTTTTTCGGAAAAAAAGTTGATGATGCAGAAACTCGTTTTGAGTCCAAAAAAGTGGTCTAGAAAAAATGTGCAAATGTACGTCCGTACGCCGTACGGTGTACGCCGTACTATAGAAAAATTGTTGGAAAAAAAAACTCCTAAACTACTGGACCGATTTGTATGAAATTTGAAACCCTAAATATTTATGGAAATTTTTTTTCACATTTTTGTAGGAATAAATAAAATAAGAAAACTTGCTGAACATTTCAAGGTCAAATTTTGAAAACTCAAGGTCATATTTTTACATTGAAAATGTTTAATTCAAATACTGTGTGTTTTAGGGTACTATGATGTTCTACATTATTGATAATCTCAATTAAAGTACCAATTTTGGACAAAAATCAACGTCAAAATTAAGAAATTTCAAGGTCAAATTTTTAATATCCGAAAAGCTTTATTAAAATGTAGTTAAGCAACAGTAGTATTGGTAAGGTGTGAATTTCCTCGCTCTCCCTGCGATGTTGTTTTTTAATATTAATTAATACCTAAACTATTCACATATTGGTTCATTGTGGAATTTTTAGAGAATTAAAATATAATTGTCACTTCAGAGCTGAACAACTTGTCGGCCCGTCAATAGATGAGGTCCTAAATGTTTTCAATAGTTTCAAAAAATTTCAGAGTATACAATTATACTAAATTGATGCTGAAAATACAAATAAATTCATATCATTCTCTTCCGCCTAAAATTGTTTCAGGCCTCTGCAATTTGCATTAATTGTTAACATTAACAAGTTCACAATATAATGCTACGCACACGCACTGATCACGTGATCCCTGGCTGACAATTTTATTTAATCCGTGCTTCCTCACCTACATATATAATATGTTCTTCATTAATTGTTTCCCTGAAAATATGAAATAAAAGTAATAGCATTCCTGTAAAAACCGCCTATGTGTTTTACAAAATACATAATTACATCTTAATAGTATGCGTGAGGATTTTTTAACAGTTGCGTAATAGATTCATATTCCAAGGCTAAATATTGGTGTGGTCCACAAAGCACACCCACACCCACACGCAAGAGGAAAGAGACAATTATATGAAATCACAATGATTTGTTGATGTATTGTACCAGGTGGTATCATTTTTTTACTTTTTAACAGCATTTTTACTAAAAATCCTTAAAAAAAAATTAATCACAAAAATACCAAAAATAGTTGTAGTTTAATTAGTAAAACATTTTGTATTTGTTCCTAAAAAAAAATTTTTTTTTTGCAACAGAATTGTCCAAATTCTGAGTAGAAATCACTAGTGAAATCTCTTCAGATTTTGGCAATTTAAGTGTAAAAAATTTCAATTTCTCAAAATATTTAAAATGCGTATATTTCTTAAACGGCTTTATTGAAATGCATCAAATTTATATATAATATGTAAGTCCTAGAATCCAAGAGTTACATGAAGTTTCAAGGTCGAAATCACTCTTGCGGTCAAGATATTGCCAAAAAACGGCGGTTTTGCAAAATTTTCCTTTAAGATGATATTTAAATTCACCAAGTTTTTCAAATATGATCTATGAAATCATTCTACGCATAATTGTGTTACATTGCAATTACACATTCAATCGGGTTTTTGAATTATAAAATAAAAACTAAAAAGGATAAAACCGGAAATATCTAATATCTCGTGCGTTTTACACTTTATCAACATATAATGTACTACAGATTTGTAGATTTTAAAAGAATTTATATTTTTGCTGAACATTCCAAGGTCATAAAACCTCTATTATAATGATTATTGTTGTTTTCTTACAATTCCTTGTGAAATAATACTAATTTCTTGAAAAATCGGTTTAATTTTAAATATGTTAAGGCATTAATATCGTTAAATTTTTCAAGGTCTATATGAAAATATTTTCTATCCAAATAAAATAAATTTTAAATTTAATTTGGAACAAAAAAGCTATTATAAGAATATTAAAAGAATTTTCTCATCAAAATTGGTACATAAAAATGCTGTTGAGCGTCAAAAGAATTTTACATTAGGATTTTTTCCGGTCAAAAGTGAACAAAATATTTATTAAAATCATAAGATGTTGGTTTTGAACATTGCATGCAGGAATCCTTAAAATTTTCATGAGGTTTTTAATTTTAAATGAAAACATTGTAATGCTAATTATTTCCTGTACAAAAATTTTTCATTTTCGAGTGCGGTGTTACACAATTAACGGCAATTTCTCATCCCGCTTTGTCATTTCATCTCTCCCATTTAATATCAGGTGCAATTACCGTGCTGGATGGAAAGGGAGAAAATAAATTAATTGTGGTGAGCTATTTTACTAACACTATTACGTCATATGTGTAACAAAATATTTTTTTTAGGAGAATGCTTGATCACCGATCACGTGATCTCATTTCATTTTCTATAGGTATTTTACATTTCTGACCACCACTACATTGATGCGTACAGTGCAGGTGGCCGCAATTAATGTAAAATTATTACGCCTCGCTGACAATTTTATAAAATCTCTGTGCTAGGAATTAGGATTAATGCGAGTGCGTTAGAAAGAGATCACTTTTTTTGCAAATTATTAAAATATATGTTAATAGATGAAATGAGTCCCAAATTTCATCTGCATTAAAATTTTTCCATCAGTTTCATTTGAACTTTTGTCCGGGCGGTAATAATTAAAATCAGGCGCGAACAGTAAGTCGGGTAGTTTAAAGGCACCTTTTCTAATTTTCTTTTGGATGTCGTTGTGTTATTTAATTTTGTCGTCGTTGCTTATTTTTAATTACTATTAATTTTCCTTTGGATATTTTGTAAGTGTGACGAAAAAATGTGGTTATAATGGCACTTAGTGATTTTAAAAGTGAAAATTTGATGAAAATTCATCAATATATGGCCTTTTCTTTACGTATCAAGAAGATTGTGATGATTTTCTGAATACCACAAAGAGTTTTACAAGTACTTTCAAGTGTTAGTTGTTAGGTATTTTTAAGTTGAAAAAAATGTGCTTTTAAAGGCATTAAGTGATTTGGAAAGTGAAAATTTGATGAAAAATCATCAATATATGGCCTTTTATTATGAAAATAGTGATAATTTGTTGAAATATTATGAAAAAAAAATTAATTCATTAGAAGGTATTTTTAAGTTGAAAAAAATGTGCTTTTAAAGGCATTAAGTGATTTGGACAGTGAGAATTTGATGAAAAATCATCAATATATGGCCTTTTATTATGAAAATAGTGATAATTTGTTGAAATATTATGAAAAAAAAAATTAATTCATTAGAATAAAGTGTTAATTAAGTGTTCATCTATGTGTTCAATCGAATAAAGGATCGAAATTTTAATGTAAGTGAATTAATATTTTGTTTTAAAAAGTATATTTTTTGATATAGTGCCCTTAAAATATAAGATTTATTCATTTTCAATCGCTGTAACAATTTTCATCGTTGGAAGAAAAATTTGTCTCACAGAATTATTCGATTTTTGAACGAACTGTACCAAAACGTGGCACTTGTTCGTGCGACGTGGCATTTTAATTGTAGCACAATTTTTTTATGATCCACAATTAATCAAATACACAATTTAATTAAGTTCGCTGAGGTGGAATCAATGTTGTATAACAGTTTTGTTATCGCAGCTTTTGGTTATATTTGATTCGGGGTATACTTATTTATTGAAATAATTACCGGTCATTTCGGGATTTTTAATTTCGAATTGAATAGTCAATTATCCCGTGGGATTTTTTTTAAGGTCTTAAAATTCGAAATCAATTACATATATATATAATATGTATCTGATGTGTAATTATATTTATTAAAGCCAGTATATAATATATGTAAATAACAAAACTTAATTTTGTGAAGCAGTTATTTTCAAGGACAATGGATTTTGAAATTAAATGTTTAGTTTTTCAGTTTTATTAAAATATGTGCGACAATAATTAAAAAAAAAGTTTTGGTTTATAGAATCATTCTTCCAAATTCGACTTAATTTAAGTCACATTAATTAACTAATAAAAAATCATACAAGAAAAATCTTAATTCCAAAATCATTTGAATTTGATTTTTAATTTCCATAACACTTAATTAATTACTACAAAATAAAACGAGAAATTAAAAACTTAAACAAAAAGCGTGCTGCGATTTAATGATGGCATAACAAAAATAAATAAAAACCCTGATCCGATTGCGCATATTAATCATTGTTTATTCACTCCTGACATCACATGCAACACATTAAAAATGTCGTTATAAATTGCATGACATCTTGTAACACGATTGAAACAGGTAAACAAACGCAAACAACAACAACACACATTGGAGCTAGGGTTGAAAGTGACAGATCTGCGCGCAGATGAGGTCCAGAAATCAAAAACAGAAAAAAACACACAAACACACGTACAATAGTCGCTCAACAAAAAAAAAAAAAAAAACCTTAAGTCTTATCAATAGTATACAAATCATTATATTTTAGGTGTTTTCTTTGTATGATGTTCTACATTTTTGCTAATCTTAATAAAATTACCAATTTTGGACAAAAATCAAGGTCAAACTCAGAAATTTCAAATCGTCGTATATAAATTCACACCTCGCTCTCCCTGCGTTGTAGTTTTTATTTCAATGTCGATCTCTCAAGGTTAAGTAATGGCCAGAAAACATTTTTTCACAAAAATAAAAAATATGGATTTTTAAAAACGCCGCTAATTAATTGCTATTTCTGCAAAACTTGTATTCTTCAATATGATTTATTTTATACAATTACAAAGGAAGTAAAAACTGATCCAATCAACTTCTGCCCACAACAAAATACGCCGATATAAATCATCAACCGTTTTAAAAAAGTGTATACCCAATCCGCGCGGATAAGTTGAACCAAAATTAATTAAACGATCAAATTCAATTAAAATAAAATTAATCTCAGTTCAAAGAGATTATTTGCGAAATATTTCGAAAGCGAGCGTTTTGTTTGAAGTCAAATTAAAATAAGCATCGCAATGTTGTTATTGCTTTTGGATTTTTATATATCTGAACAATAATACGTTTGTTTGTAATGTATTATCTAAATTACACACACACCAAATTCAAAGGAAAAGAATAATCGCAATAAACATAAAAAATGCTTAAAGACGTTTGAACTTTGAATATACACTGCAGCCTTTATTGCGAATTAATGAAATGGTCTGCACAATTTACTAATTCCTATACACAATACAAAAATACTTGTGCAAAGAAGTTCTTAAAGTTCAACTAAAATTAGGTCAGTTTGGTTCAACACAATGCACTCTACAGATAGAACCAATTGTTCCACAATGAAATTAAACACTATTGCAGCCTGTAACACATTGAATGCACAGCAATCATGCGGCTGCAGTTATAATATATGAACAACATAACTAGCAACTGCATTGTTATTCTGAGTTACTCACTTGAGTGTCATAAATTCAATTTAACCTTGGTATGAATTTAAATTGGGTCGTCCTTATTAAACATTTATTGCAATATTCTTCAGAAAACAAAACTCAAATATCAGAAAAAAACACGTAACAATAACCATTCATATTTCACACACTCATCGATGGACGGCCATAATAATCATACATGCAAAAAGGATTTAATATTTCATCTCCTTCCCCTGTTTTAATGCACAATATGTGTATGCAAATTTATCCAGCGATTTCATGTATCGGTTTATTTCTTTTAAGTTGTAAATAACACATACAGTGGAGATACTCGTAATTTTTTCTGGAGATATATTTGGCAATGTCCTTTCGCAGGCGATGACCGTTCAGTGAGGCCACCAATTCAATACTGTCTCGATGCATTTATGGGATATGGAAATGTTTTAAGGAAATCAACGGAAATGAAATATGTCCTTTTTCTGCGGAGAAGGGTTGTTTACGGAAATGGTTGGAACATTCATTTTTTATACTTGCTGTGTACGTATGAGGTCATGCTGGATTGAAGTCAGAAGGGTTTTTGTAGTTTAGTTTAATGTTGGTCTACACTTTTAATGGTAATTGATTTTTGTGTTATCCCCGTAAGTAACGGAAGATTGAAAAATTTATTAAATGTTGTTAGTTTCTATGTACGTTGTTTTAAAATTTAAGGTGTTGAATGTAATGATATAAAATGGACTCTAGAAAAAAAAATTAAATTTATGATACGGCTGAAAGAAGGACGGGCGAAATCTGAAAAAAACACATTGCATTGTTAAAATGATTAAATCGTGGGACCTGTTTTTGAGCAAAAATTTTTTGACTATAATTTCATCTTTCTCATATTAGTTTGACATTGAAAAAACTAAAAATTTCTTTTAAATTTTACTAAAAATTTCATAGAATCCACTTTTTGGGATGTGGCGATGTTAACGACACATTTGCACATTTTTTTCTAGGCCACTTTCTTGAACTTATGTCTCATACGAGTTTCACCAACTTTTTTTCCGAAAAAGTTCGGAATGCAAAAATCTGGGATTGTAAATAAATTTAAAAAATGAATCCGAATTGACTGTTTTAATAAACATGTAATTTATAATAAAAAAACATCATCGTATTACTTAAACATTCGAAATTGGGTAAACCAAATTTATTGTGTCCAGGATCGATAATTTGGAAATACGTATATTCCAAAAACCGCATTGTTCTTTGCAGATAAAATAAATCTTGAAATCTCATTTAATTTTGGTAACTATATGTTTGCATTGGGCATCCTCTTGCTTACCTTCTATAATCTGCATCTCGCATCACATCATACATGCAATAGTGGATATAGATTTCTCTTTTCTCCCCTGAATCCTAAAATTATTAGTATAAGGTACTCGCATAGTGGAACCACACATTCAGTATATATACATTGCCCGAAAACAAACCAACTCCCACACATAATCTGATCGAATATGCATTAATTACATTTAACACAGAGCCATATAAATGCAAGCAGCAATTGCATTGGGTTGGACGCATTTGCAAAAGTAATTCCTGCTGCTATAGCCTGTGTTCAATTGTACTACAAAACTAGCCTCTATTGTATCGTGTTTGTGCAGAAAATCGATAATTGAGAAAATCGTTAGAGGAGTGCAAAATTGTAATAACAAAGCTTGCATTATTTCATTTAGATGTAGGCAGGTGGTGGTCGGCTTTAAGGAGAATGGTACATTTGTCTGTAAATAATAAACGGCGACCAAAGGGTGGACACACCATAAGCGCTAATGTAACAATAATAATTATTGTAACTCGAATCTATAATTATTGAGTGCTCAAAGGAAGATCGCTGTTGGGGTAATGTTTGTAGTTAACATGTCATTGACATACAGTTTTATTTTTATAAATACTTTGTATATATAACTATATATTATATTTAATGTATATAATTTGAGGGTTGACTGACAATGCAGTTATTTATTTTGGGTTCGAATTTTTTTCATGCAACTTTTTTTGTGGGGAAAAATTCACGTAACATGCATTTAAAAATGCAATTCTATTGCAAGCATATATTGGTTTTTTATCTACATGATATTTTTTAATTGGTGTATTATTTTAGTACCAAATGTATGTTCTTTATTACGTTTTGTCAAGCATCATTTGTTCACATATTGTACAGAATTGATATGGGATTACGAGCACAATATATTTACAAATCCAAATGCTATTTATTTTTATATTTATGCTACATATATTTCGGAGAAGCTCACTTAATGTTTGTTAATGCAACGATTTCGCATATGACTTAAATAATTGCATATCTGCAATATTATTTTGTTTTTTGATCAAACTGATATATAGTCTCAATTTAATAATTATTTTTTAAATTTATTTACTGTATTTTTTCTAAATTGTATTTATTCTTCATAAGTTTTTATTTTCCATCTTCTCCTCTTTTTGTTTATATTCATTTAGGATTTTTCATCATTCATTTTTAAGGCTATAGTTGATGGCTAATGAAAAGTGTTTGTGTATGTTCGTGTGATTTTTGTTCGTCCTTCAATTGATGCGCACAATTCGCCACATGACATATTATTGTGGTGTGTCTGCTGATGGTTGAACGAATATACATGATAAGGGTTGATGTACAAATTGTACATTTATATCAGGGGGGTGGGGTTATACAACAGGAAGCAATCAACTACACACAGTTGAATCATCACCAGCGCATATGCTGTGCGGTGCAGCCAAAAAAAGCTTCCCATTTGAACACACGCACAGTTGATAGACTTTGTGTAAGTGATCTCGACTGGGTGGCGCACCCGGTGGAAGTGGTTGTGCTGTTTTTAGATTTGGTATCATCACTGTTGCTGCATCCAAACGTATCTGTTACAATTAATTGGTTGTTAATTTTTTTTTCGCAAGTTTTAAAATTGATTGGAACAGAAAATTCAAAATATTCATTTACTTCGTTTTAACTAATTGAATTATTGACAAAATCAATATACTAATGAAATTGTACATAAATATTGAACACATTTAATTCTAAAAATTTTCGAACCATATTAACTAAGTAATTGAGTTTTCTGCAAACTCCTCAAATAATATATTAAAATCAAAAATTAAATAAACTTACGCTGCCCGTCACAGAATGTACTTTGAAATCGTTAAGGCAACTAGCATCAATGTTTCCCGCTCTGGATTGTATGAAAATTTCCTGAGATGCTCTTATTTCTAAAGAGCGTGTTGGTGATTCTAATCTGAAAAATACATTTAAAATAGTTGTCTTTAAAATGTTTATAATGTTATTGTTATTTCCTTACTTCAATTCGCGTCCAGCTTCAGCGCGGACCAATGGCGTCTGCAGTGACTCCCTGAATATTGCACCACCTTCGCCGTCTACGCGTAATGTATTCGCTCCTATCGCCACCTCATCTTTGTCGGCTGAGAACAGTATGGCGCCATGTGTGTCAATTACTTTGAATCCATTTGCAAGACACTCCAACTTGTCGTGCCCCAAAAATAGATGATTTTCGACGAATCCCTCGGAATCTCGCGTGTTAATTGAAAAATTACGAGATGATTCTGGAGGCAGGGGGAGTGATGTTGAAATTGATTAGTATATTAATCATGTTTTGCGAATTGGTGAGATGAGTTTTGATAGCAGTTTTGCTGTTGTCGCAACGTAAATAACTGGCGTGGTCTAACTTTTGGTTTTCTTTTCATTTAAGATATTTTTTTAATATTTCACCAATGCAATTTATGAAGTTGTTAAAATCTCATTTTAATATTTTAAAAGAGTTTTGCCTTTCTGTTTTGCACTTTTTATGTTAGAATGATTTATTATATAATACAAATCGAAAATTGGCTTCAAATGTTGCCAACTGTTCAACTCGTTAAAACATTAAACCCTCTTTAATATACTGCTGATGTTAACAGAATAATTGCAAATATATTATGAATGAATTGGCCAAAAAACAAAACTGAAAATACCTAATACTATTGGATGGCCATGCCTGGATCTGATGACTGACGCTTTCAATATATCCATCACAAGTACCTGTCCTGCCAGCTGTAATCCCCCTGACAGTACTTTTAGTGGTCCAATTCCTTCCTAATTGTTAAACAGAGCATTACAATTTTAGTCTTAGAACTGATTTTAAAAATTGTCTTTTTACCGATGAAAATTCCAAGACCTTCAGAATCCATAGTGTTAATGCTAAATTGACTATAATAAGAATCATTAATCCTAGTATGAGCATGTAAAGGCATTTTTTCCGCCATCCATACAGTCCCAGCTGAAATCCACCAAGTGTTTGTGTGTTTCCTGTATTATGATTGTTATTGTGTTGGTGGCCTATGTTTGCTGATGAACTCATTGCCACGAGGATGGACTTTTAAATCCTTATATGGTTGCTTATTAAATGCTGCAATAAAAATTTGTGATTTAACTTAGTCAATTATCTTATTAATCAGTTTTGTTTTTCTATGTTTATTGTGAAAACAATACTTTTAATGAAAAACGTTCAAGGTAACCCAATTAATCTTTTCGTGAACCGCGATTTTTCATGGTTTTCGCGTTTCATTTCGCTTATGAAAAATGTCTTTGTTGCTTTTCAAATGCTGATAAATACGTGTGTAAAATATCGTAGAGATTCCGTTTATAGTTTTACCGTCATTTAAATTATTTAGTATTAGATTCAATAATCTATTTTAACTTTGGGTATTTTCAGATGTAAATTTGTTTGACATATTTTTGAAATGTGTAAATTGTAAAATCAGTTCTGCCATTAAAACATTCATTGGAAAAATTATTTTAATTATTTACGTTATTCAAAATTTTATCAAAGCGGTAGTTACAAAGAAAACGGTGAACCACATAATTATATTTAAATCAGTTCCGAAAATGTTTGCTTACTTATAATTATTTAATGCATACGTTTCTCGTTTTATATTTCATTTCGTGAAATTATTAAAAATGTTTTTTTTTTTTTTAAACAAATTAAGTAATTTCAGGTTTCATAGGAATTTATTATTTAAAACCAACATAGAATTTTTATGAAGGGTGATCCAATAAGAGTCCAATGTATTGAGGCAAATCTTTATTTAAATTGACCGTCCGGTTCATGCCATTTAACGTTTAAATATAATTTGATTCAATTGCGGCCAATTTTCAATCTTATCGGCCGGTATTCCGTGAATATCACAGGTTATCTTCGCTTTAAAAGGCTTCAGCTGTTTCAGGTTTATCGACGTAACAATTGATTTCACATATCCTCACAGAAAGTAATCGAATAGCGTAATATCACAAGATCACGGTGAACAATTAACGCGACAGCTCTTCTTAAGATGATATTTTTATCGAAAGTTGCACTCAATATCACAATTGTTTCGTTATCTATGGGATGGTCTTAAGTCAGCTACACCGACTCGAATTGAATCACCCTTTATATAAAATATGTCTTTTTAAAACTTGGGTTTATGTGATCAATTAAAATTCAACACGTCATTAAAAGGTGAATAATTTCATTTTTATATGATGACCTTTTGAATGAAAATGACGTGCAATGAAACAATAATAATGTCAATTTAATGTAAATGCATTCGAGTTTTATTCGAATTCAATGCTTTTTCAATAAATTTATCGAAGGGTGTTTTTTTTTTTAAAGAAGAATAAAAGCTTTTATGTCAAAATTTCAAAAATTCAAAAACGATACTGAAATTATTTATCAGACCAACAATGATTATTGAATTTTAATTATAGTTTTAAATATTGCACCATTGTCCTTTTGTGTCGTACGAAAAAAAAATCTTTTTTGATCACCGCAAGATAGTCTTTTAAACAGAATGATCATAAATTTATAGTCACTTTTAATTGTATCAATCACACTTTGAAATTAAATTTTGAGCAATTATTTAGATGTAACATTACAATAAATGACTTAAGGATTTTATTATACAAATCAAAGTATTTTAATTGCACGCACTTTGCAATAAAACTGTTTAACAGCAATCACCCTAACACAACACATTAAACAGCCAATAACTATGCACTAAATAAGTATTAAAGTCCGTAATCCCAGCGATTGAAATGTTTTAACAACAATCAATGTTATGTGCAACGTGTAAATTGGCGAATGTATCACATCGATCTGTTTTGTGGTTAAACTCTCAATCTAAATATGCCCCAAAATTTCACTCAAACCATGTGGTGCGGCAAAAATATTGTGTTCTATTTTTTGTTTCACTAAATTTCGCAACAACAGGTATATGGGGCTTAGGTGTACAGCAAAAATAGTCATCGCACATCGGCGTACCTAGTTACAAATCGCGAACATATTGACTACATAACACATTTCGATAATTATTACTCTTTTATTTATTTCATTTCGTATACACCACACATGCGAGTTAATATACTAATGGAAACATTTGGTGATTTTGTTGGGAAAACAAAAATGAAGCAGAAAATTTGAATAATTAATTGCTTATTTACACAAAATGTATGAGAGTTTGTTGTAATTGAGTGCTGCCGCAAACGTGAAAAACAACACACTGCGAGTTGCGACTTGCACACTTAGACTGCTTGAAACTTTTATCCTCAGTATATATATAATGTGTAATGGCTATGATTTTTAAGATCAGGAAAATGTTTAACGTTATATGCTCACATTGACATGAATGTTCGTTGATCCAGTTACGAGCGATACAACATACGGACGTACTAACAAACATCTTAAGTTTGTGGGTGCCCGTTCTATAAATATTCAGGCCTGCCTTAAGTATTTTGGCATTTTGCTTTACTCCCCCCACGACTTGATCTTCATTAATTATATTGGGTATATTCCAAGAAATGGAGTCTTTGTGTTTTTTTTTTCGTTTCGCTTCAATATTATTCTTTCGATATTTAGCTACGATTATTATAGGTGTAGTTCTGAATATCAAAAGAGTTACATCAGAAATATTAATCCTGCAATGCATGTTCAGATTTGAATATGTGTTTAATTGCGTTTTCGATTAAATATTAAAATTGTTTGTTTAATAGAAAATCCCCACGTAGATATAATGTTATGATTTATAAATCATCTGTTTATAAACATGTCCATTTGCGGATGATAATTACATATTTGATCCTAATACAATACTTGGCAACTAGACTCGACTTGGTAATGTTTGTGGGTCGTAGTGTGTGTTGAGTTTTGTTGTGGTCATTTACTTCGTTGTCTAATTATAGTTTGTTGCATATTTTAACTTTGTGTAATCGGATTTGTGAATCACACAAGTTGTCACATATGGGCGGATTGTAAACATTTTGGATATTTTGTTAGTTCATTTATTTTTCGCAAATATTTTTGTAGTTCCATTCTTATATTAATTATGCATAATTGATTTCATAAATTTAATGAAAACAATAAAATTAAAATTAGTCAATGTATTAGCTTCAAATATTTTTTCCAATAGATCTGCTATAACGGTAAAAAGAATTCGCAAAGCTTTTAAAATATTCTTTTAGCGGCTTAAATTCTGTTTTAAAGGTTGTTGTAAAAAAAAAATTGTAAAAAAGTGTAAGGAATATTTAGAAATTTGGTGTACTGAATTAGTTATTAGTAAAATTATGATGCTTAAAAAAAACTCCCTTGTAGTTCTCTTTATTACATTTTTTTTCATAAAACCGTTGAGGTCTCTAAACAATTAATTTATAAGTCGTAATATGATTGATCTCTAAATGTTTAAAATTTTAAAACAATTTAAAAGCTCTTATAGATCTTTGAGTAAAACAAAGAATTTAAATTAAGCTTTAAATGTAATCTCCAACCAAAGATGGATAAAGATGCGCAAATTTTAAATACTTGATTCTTAGCATAATTTAAAAATCTAAATAACCGTGTGCATAGTCTCAATACGTCCCAAGTTCCAGGGAGATTACTACTACATTTTAAGAATACAATATTTCGCAGCTTTATACCAAGAAAACTGCGAAAAAAATTGCTGTTTGCGAAAATATTTAGTAATTCTAAATACAATATCGGAAATCGGTTTCTTGAATGGTAAAGATCGACTCAGAAAAAGTAATGTTTGATCTCTCCTCGGGCCCATAACGGTAATCTGATAATAAATAATTACAATCACAAATTTCAAATCATTCCCCTGGTAGTGATCGATGCTTTAAGCTTTTTATATTCGAATATGTGAATTTTTTTTTTGGTTTTAAGCACACATAACACGAGAATTGTAACTAAATTAATTATGTTAATTTAAGACTACTTAAATTGCCCCATGACATTCCTTCGATTTTATAAGTTAGTTAAAAAAATATGTTTTGACTTTATATTAGTTTTAATATTAATTAAACTCATTCTATAAAGTTTTTGAATTAAAGATGCAATGCAAAAAAAAACATAGAATGCACATATCTAAACTCACATATTGAACCGCAATTCAGTCAAATAATAATGACATTTACCCCATTCAGGATACTTCGGAGTCAATTTACAGCATTAAAGAGACCTTTAATTAAAAGTAAAATACGTTGACGTTTGAACACAACACCATGCACATTCATTCCCAACTGAACGTATTTATGTGCGGTTGTATGCGCGAGGAACATTGTAACACAATATACCGTCGCCTTCTTTTTAACACGTATTGCACCGTTATTTATTGTGCAAAATTAGCATTTTCCGCAAACACAGCGCCACACAAAGAGAAATAAGATACGCTTAACCACACCTTGTCTTGTTACAGTTAGTTAACGTTATCAACTTCGCACTGCTTTTGTTTAAATTATTAGAATTGTTACAGTACGAATACAATTTTCTACTCATACCATCTTGCCAAACGATATTATTAACGAATAAATGACATAAAAAGGTTTAGCAGTTTTATGCTGTTTTTTTTTATGTAGCAAAAGTTACTTAATTTAATTTCAGTTCAAATTTAAACTGTCCTTTCACTACATTTGAATTAGTTATTGAAATTTTCACAATAATTTGACTAGCTAAATCTTAGAGACTAAACTATACAGAGCATCCCTTGTGATAGGATCGGCTTTAGGATTTCCAATTGAATCGAACATATTGTTAGCCATACACTGCAGCGCATATCAGACAGCATAAAACATATGTTGTTCTTCAAATAACTGCAGGAATAGTAAATTTATGGAAATTGTACGTGCAATCTACAAATGGAGCAAGCATTGCCATTAGCGCGCTAAAAAGCTAACACAAATTCACGCTGGAGCAGGGAATTTGATTTCTATGATTTTTTTTGTTGTTGCGTGTGGTTTCGTATTTATTTTACATCAAAGCAGTGGAAGCACTTGATGGTGGTGGGTCATATCCTTTTTTGAATTTTGATCGCCAGATCAAATTGGACTTTTGTTCAGATTCAATTACAAATCAGATTTGTTTTATTGCCAAAATGTGCAATTTTGTGGATTTTTTTATGATTTCGCAACAAAATGATATTTTATTACCTACTATTGGTTTGGAGTTATGTTGTAAAAATGAAAATAGGTTCTCTTTGTAATAAATTTTTTTTTAAATGAGGAAATGAATTTTTTTGTTTACATTATGGAAACACAACGATCTAGGAAATTAAACTTTAGTTATGTGAATTAATTGAATTTTTATTTAGGGTTTAACTGGACCTTCAACCTTTTCCATCATTTAATTTTAAGACTTGAGTTCAATTTTGTTAGCTTATTAAACTGAATTATTTAAATAAAAATTAGTTATTTATTTGTATATTTTAAGTGTTTATAAAACTGTAATAGAATGTTTCTTTAAAAAAAATTGTCACAGCACTAGCATATAGTATTTGGCACTTTTTGGTACAAACTTACATTAATTTCTTATTTAAAAAAATAAATTACAACAAAACTGTTTTCAACTAATAATAATTTTCAATTAGAAAATTATCAATTTTTTTTTTTTTTTGTATTTATAATTGTTTTGAATGAGTTTTATTTTAATATATAAATAAAATAAATCAAAATCTGTGATTGCACTCAAATTAAATACACTTTTCTATAGCATAAAAAATATAAAAGCAATTAAATATAAAACGAATAACCACATAGGACCACGCCACCAATGCAACTATTAAAATAAAACCTTGCAGTAGAATATTATGCAATTTTAAAGGAGCAGATAATATCAATTTAAGTAATTTGCATTTTAATGCAAATGCAAGAATTTCGTTTTAAAGGTGTTTACATCTGAATTTTCATTTTTTTTTATGAAAGCTAGAACGTATTTTTCACCTCTTCTTTTATTGGAATAAGTAGGTCAAGCGGATTTGAATTTAAACAGAGTTTAATAAATAAAATCCAGGTTAATCACACCTGTAGTTTTAATAAAAGATTTAAAATTATTTAACTTTTGTGGCCAAACTTATGAAAATTAAATTTTAAGGATAAAGATCTGTAGTAAATAATGATAAAACCAAGTATTGTAACAAAAAAAAAGAAACTCAACAATAGCTTGAGATGAAGGTTTGAAGCAAGTGCTTGCCATTGTGGTAATTATTTCCGGTAACGCACCAAATTGTATAAAAAAGCAATGAAGTTTTGAAACTCAATGCAGGGTAATTGCAATTTAAAAAAGCGTAGCATAACAAGCAAACAAAAAGTGTTGAAGCACATGAAGAACCATTTTGTTGTTACGCTCTCTCTCAACTTGTTATTTATGTTTTTAAATTTTCCACATAAAAAATATGAAGTGCATTTGTTTTATTGCTGTTATTTTGCATGTTTTAGTTGAGAGTATTTTAATTTTTTTTTCTGCTTGTTTCTATGTGAATTATGAGCACTGCAGTTGTGCATTCATGAATCCAAATACATTTTAAATTCTATGGAGTACATTTAAACTGCATTTTCATGGGAAGTGCACTTTATGATTGTAATTATTAAAATATGATTCATTTTAAATATTTCACGTTCATTTAACTCAATCGCACGCAATTTATTTATTTTGTTTAAAACTCATTGTGGTTAATCGGCAAACCAAAGTGGGTCCTTACATTTGAAATAATAATCTTCAAAAGCTTCTTCTTTTATATGTCCGTTGCATTTTCATCCTCTGTTTCTGATTTTGTAACGCGTTTGCACTGAACGTTGTCACATGAATATTTGAAAAGCATTTTCCACTGATGACATTTACACACACCACACTGCACACGAATAATTGCATTCATCGGATGCAACGATATAAATGCTGCTGCTGCTGCTGCACAATACTGCGTATTTTCAACAAAATTAACTTCATTTGCAAACCGGCCATTTAATCCCCCAATTGTGTGTATGAGTGCGGGCGATATTCACAAAACAAATAATATGGTATCGCACGGAACACAACCGACCGAACGCAATGACAACCCCCTTTTTACTAACAAAGAGTTGTCCTCGCACTTACCAGTGCGGTGATTCATTCTTTGAATAAACTATATGTTGTATATGCGGAAAATTGTAAAATGAGCAATGAGAGATATTTTGTGAGAGCTTTTATTTTGAAGAGGGACGGATGGAAAAATGCTCCAAGGACGAATGTGTGGAATTTGTTGTGTTATTGGAGTTCTCCACGTGGTGCGAGTTTTGAGAGTATGTATTTTCAAAGGATGCGAAATGCGTTTTTGCAACGTATATTTGGAATAATATTGCAATTAATTTATTTAGGCATGATTGATTGTTTTAAATTTTTTCAATTTTAATTTTTAATGGGTTTTTTTATATTTTATTTAAGAAGTGTACAAAACTATTTAAAAAGCTAAACAGTTTAAAACATGGTATGCCTATTTTAAATCTCATGTTATTCTGGAGAGCATTTTAATGATCATGCGCGTTTACACATGAAATTATGCCCCAGGTTAGGGGAAAATTTCTTAACGAGTCACAAATAATCGCTCTTACCTCAATCAAAAATGGATATTGAGTATCAGTTGACGATTTGTGTTTAGGGAGGAAGGATTGTTATTAATTCAATGCTTGTGCGTACGTATTTAGTATGTTCAATTGTAATACTTATTTAAATTATTTAAATTATTTATTAAATCCATAAATTAAAGTAATTTTAATTGGTGAAAAGTGCAAAAGTTAATTTAGTATTCAATTACCTGCTATAATTTTTTTATGTTATCAGTTATTAACTTGGTTTTTTATTAAAAATGATTATAATATAATAATTTTCCACTTTAAATATTGTAAATATGAAAAAAATTTATTCCAATTTGTTGGAAAGTCAATGTATTTTGTTTTGGATTTTTGAGTAGGAATAAGTTAGTTCGGACAAAAACTTCAAATGCATTATGCAATTAAATTAGAAACAAACACCATTTCCTTCTTAAAAATAATGCTTTTTTTTAATATCATTTTTAGGGGTGTTTTTTGGTCTTAACATTTTTAATTGAAAAACTCACATAATATAGCAACATTGTGTAAACAATGAAATTCCCTTGCAATCATTAAAAGAACAATTTACAGATCTTGAAGTAGTTTGAGAAACCGCTGCAAGAATATGAACTTTAACACTAACTGCTTAATTTAAAATTCAATATGTATGCTAAGTGGCATGTCTTTCTCAGTTCTCTCGACAAATGCTATTGCTTTTTAGCAATATTCAAGTGACTCCAAGGGAAGGCTGATTACAAAGAACACTTAATTTGACTCCATTTGATTTTATAAAGCGTTTAAACATTTCTGTCATCTATATAGACAGTAGATTTATTGCAAAAAAAGCTGAAAGTAAATGTTGTGAGTATTCTGAAGGAGCCAATAGTGTCATTATTGAGCTATTATACGACGAGACGCGATGCGACGTGTGATAATAATTTTGAAAGCGTAATAGTAAATAAGAAGATTATTAATATCAGAAATCATCATAAAATGAATTTGGATAGTAACTTCAAAAATGATTTTTAAATACTTTGGTAAATTTTTACTTTAAAAAATTTAATAGAAACATTTAATTTAGAAACTAAAGTAAAAAAGATGCAAATAGCATCCACGCAAGTAATTTTAGCTTCGTTTTTAACATTTTTTAAAAAGTCTACAAAACGAAATGTTGAAAATTATATTAGGATATTAAATTCCATATAGAAACACACATGACATGTTATTCTTAAATTTAGGTCACTTAAAACGAAATTGAATCTACACCTAAAGGTAAGCCATATGTGGGGTGATTTGCATAACCCAACCAAGTGCTAGTTGAAGTTCACCATTTACGGAAACTGTATTAAATATATGTAGTATGTGTAAGGAAACGTTTCGCTTATGGGGCATGTTTTCAATACACCCCACATGTTTCCGTTTTAGTGTATAAAGAATGACTCACTACCGCACGACATTGGCTTAGCAGCTGCAGTTTATGGGTTATTGAGGTGGAATGCTTTCAACGAATTTGAGAAAATGTTTTCAGGAATTTTCCATGACATCCAAGCGGAACATTTAAGGGAGCAAAAGTCTATGAATAAATTGATTGAAACATTTTACAGAATAAAAGAAATATTTGCTATCATCAGTTCGTTTTTTGCAGCCACAAAAAACAACACACAAAATATGGGGAGAAAGATAATAGCACACTCCAGCATCATGATTTCAAAAGAATCATTGCAGTTTGTTCAAATGCGCTTGTATTTATGGCCATAGCAATAATAGTCATATGGTGCAACATACAATGACTCCTTTGTACAGAATGTTTTTACTCCCGATCAAAAACAACAACCATATCAAAGGGATATTGTGTGTTTTCGGAGGAGTGTTTGCATAAATGTACACCGAGTGGGTATGTGACCAAATAAATGACGAATTGATTTCTAACGTTTCCCGTTACGTGTTTGCGAATCAACTCAATATGTCGCGACCTTTCCATGTATCTTTATTTACAACCTTTCGGTGTTTTGAATTGTATTTCCTAGTATTTTGAGGGTTGGATCATTACTATGTTTATAAGCAGTTTCCTGCAATAAGGGTTGCTGTGATTTCAGATAAAGCAGACGTGGTTTAATATCTATACATTACAGAATGCATGACACTGCAATTATTAATAAATTGGTAAGAATGGTTGAGAAGAAGCTGAACCAAAATTGTAATTAAAAATTTTAAAAATGTTAAAATATTTTGAATGATGACAATAATTTAACCTTTGTTAGTCTGGCTTTAGTTCCCAAATAGCAGAAGCGCATGAGCACTTACCTTTACAGTTTGCGTTCACTAAACTTAATAAGGGCATTTCTCAATATTACAGCATCAACATTAGAGATGGGAGTAACAAGTTTAATTTGATATGTATGCAAAATAGTAACATTTAATTACACTGTAATACAACAAAATGGAATATATTGAATATCCTTTAAAAAGTGACTATAGACATATCATCCCTACAAAATGTCATCATTGTTTAATAAGATTCAATTTCAATCGATACATCAAAGTGCAGAAAATAACAATTCACCGAATTCAATAAGGGATGATTTAATTTCCTTTGTGGAAGAACTCACAAATCCTATATGCCGATTCCCACTATTCAAGCATTCCCCATTTGATTATTTACATTTTTGCTTGCCAAATGAAGCATTTCAAATTAGTATTCAGAGATGTAGAGTATATCATATAGCTCTAAATAATCAAGACTCATTGATCTCCATTTTTCTGGGATCATTTTCTGAATGCTGATGCAAATTTGCGAAACCGATGTGGGTGAAACTACACTACATGGTTTAAATTATTGCCTTTATTTTTTGTGATTGTACAGAGACTTGGTTCTGGAGTTTAATTACCATATTGTTTATGTGAAATTCATTGGAATTTTTAGGAATAAAATACCCATCCCGCATGTCTTTCAACATGGTCGTTTTAATTTGGTTGACAAAATGGATTAAATTAAAGGACAATACATAGTTTAATATACTGTCTAGAAAAAAGAACCAATTTAATTTTTTTGATATCGAAATTTATGGGATTAGCCTTCGTTTTAAATTTAATTTGTTTTAAATTTATATACGACCGTAGGGGAATAAATAAATTTTTGCATTCCAAACACCCCCTAAGTCCAAAAATGGTCTAGAAAAATGTGCAAATTTACGTCCGGGACCCGTTGCCATCGTCACATATATGAGAAACTATTCGACCAATTTCTTCGAAATTTTTATGTAAAATATTAATGCAAACAAAATTACGAACAATTTTTAATGTCTTCAAGGTTATGTCAAGGTCAAAATTGGAAAATTCAAGGTTAAAGTTGTTATATCTCCGAAACGTGAATTATTTTAGGAAATTTCTTCCACATTGTCGTTGTTTTTGATTAATTATTAGAGTTTTTTAATGATTGAAAACTGTTATATAATATAGTATTTAATAAAATACGAATACCTGCGATTTAACTTTCTTATTTTAATTATTAAATAATTAATCAAAAAGCAGTTTTAATTAAATCGTAAGATTCGCCGTTTCCCTTGGGCAGAAGGACTTGCTGTCAGATCGAGGATTAGAAATGTGATTTTTTTTTATTATGCCATTTTGCTCATAAGGGCTTAGTAAATACTAACCTTTTATTTTACTAAATTCAAATAAAAAAATACTAATAAATACCTAATAACACACTTTATAAAAGGACATTTATTCACTTCTAATTATGTAGTACTGAACAATTAAAAATAAGTAATGCATGAAAACAATGTATTTTTTCCAACTTACCTGCACAACATCACCCTCAATATCGTTTCCAAATCGATATATGTACAAGACCATTCCCAAAATCACCCCAATGTCACATTCTTTTTCATTTTCGATATTTTAGTTAGCACGTTCCAACAAACACTGCACGTTGGCACCAATTTGAGCACGTTCTGTTGTCTGTAATTAGCGTCATTATCGCGATGTACAACGTACATCTCCGCCACCCCTCACAGCAATGTATCCTTTACGCGAAGTACACCGGCATAATATATTATGACTCAATCCACCGCGGCAAACACAGCCAAAGTGTTAAAACTAATTTATTATGCATTAATTCTGACATGATTTCATATTAAACATATCTTCCTGGCTTTAATTACACTCAGTGTGAGTGGGCAAGTGTATGTGGGTAAGAGAGCTTTTGTATATTGTTGTTTGTGCCATCGGGGGACGAAACCCAATTAATCTCCTGGGAGTAACAGGTAGTTCTTGCACACATTTGGGCTGTGTCAATAATTAATTTTCATAAACCACATCATACCAAAATGTACACATGTCATACAACGGTATATGCGGTATTTTGTTTGCCATCAACATTTGTGCTACATAGACGTGGCTGTGAAGGGGTTGTGGGCTGTGGCAAAACATTTTTGCGGTGTTGCTCATTGTTGTGAAATTTGTCAATTTATACAGTATCGTTTTGCACTTTCATAATGATAATTTTGCTTCAAATAGCACGTGTGTATTTTAGTGAATATTTGCCTATTCTATGCATCTCAGAGGTTTTGCTCATACATTTATATTTTTACTTTTGTGCTCTAATCTAACAAAAATTCATTCCTTCCGTGCAAGCATAAATATTGATCTCCGATTATTGTGCACACTTTCTCAAATTAACCCACAACAATCACACTCACTATCGGGGATTAAAACGTGATAAGAAAGTGATATTTTCTCCCAGCATTTGCCCAAATGAAAATGGTTTCTTACATAAAATGGGGAAAAATCACTGATCGCCTTTTGAAGATACTTTTATTATGTGGCCGAACCTCTCAATTAGTGTATTAACTTCTTTTCCCTTTTTTTATGCCCATGGATAACTGATAAAGTTACAAACTATACTTTCGTCTTTTATATGGGTTTGCATTAAGATTAGAAATGTAGTTCTATTGTTATTTAATGTAATTAATAACACACTGATTGCAGCTCAAACATTTTATTCAGTCTTATTACACGATTTGTTTCTGGGGTTTATGAAGCAGAATTTTGTGACAAATCTTATTACTTAATAAAGGGATATCGAACTTAATTATTGTCCTTAATGAAAACTTAATTTTTTTTAGAGTTTTTTCAACATAAAAATGTAATTTTTGTAAAATAAGGCTGCAGGTGCATTATTACTTTTCATGAAAACTAATATGATATCTGTATACTGCCAGTATTAAAACTATTTGTTATAAATTGAAAAGGGTTTCGAATATCGATTCGTGGTACTTTTTTACATTTACTGAACTGTGTCAATATTTGTTAGCTATGACAGAACTAGTTGTTTTCATCATGATAGGAATTGTGTGTCTTGCAATTCACAATAATTAGGAAGCGACGATTGACATTCTTTTTTCCTTTTTTTGTCGATTGTAAATAAATAAATTAGACTTGTTCGAGTAGGTAAATATTGGAACAAGTAGTGAGGTTTTATTTTTGTTTGATCTGTAAATTATGTGCTATTTTATTTATCTATAAATAATAGTAACTATTTTATATTTTTATGCGAAGTTAGAAAAAAAATTATTTTAAATAAAACAATAATTATTAAGTGAATAAAAATTGAGGTGAATATTAAAAACGAATTTTAAACAATAGTTTGATATTAAATAAAATATGGTCCTACCGATTTCAAAATTACTTTTCTCTAAAATGTCGAAATATTTACGAAAACGTTTAAATGAAATTCATTGTGCAACACATGTTTTCCAACCCTCAAAATTCATGTGATATACATTATGCAATGACAACAGGTGGAACCGCTTTAAATTGAATCATTCAATGAAATCACAATCTTCTTTTCCTCGTTTATTTTCAATTGTTTTAATGCTTCTCTTGGGAGGACTAAACGGAAGCATGATCTTTTCGGTGCAATAGTCTTAAAAGTGAAATGGTAACAATCGCATTATTGAAACATGATGAAAGATATGCATCAAAATATCGTTCTTTTCTTAAATTGTTCTATAATGTCAGCGAAATATAATATTATTTAAAACTCCAAATAAGTTTGAGACAGACATATCAGATATCCAAAGACGTGTTTTACATTCAATGGGGTTTGGGGACCTCGTTTTTGTTAAAATTCATAATGCATAATAGTATCCACAGAACATTTACAATGTTTTTTAGAATATGTTACAGCTATTTGGTAAAAAAAATTTTCATTTAAAATCAACATTGTAAGAATTTTATTCCTTTTTATATTTCATCTATCAATCACTTGTCGACGTATTAAAAATACATCGTGTCTCAATAAACAACTTCTCGTCACATATTTCAAAATTGAAGACATTACTCAAATCCTCCAGCAATTATAAATCGCTAAGCGATTTTTTATGCAAAAAAAATTGATTTTTTATTCATCATAAGTTGACGCGGGAAACAATTTTACTCAAGAATTTGTGTTATTGAAATTCCATCACTTCTGGAAATTGTTGTTTTGCACCGCGAATGAGCAACGGCTCTCTAAATCATAAAGAAAGGGTGCGGAATTTGACATACATCAACGTCTTTCAATTCTACGTTGCTGAGAATCCAACGGTTTAAAGTCTTACGAAATAATGAATTTAAATAATTTTTCATGCCAAGAAATTAATTAAAAAATATTCAAGGAAATTAAGTATAGATCTTGCTGAAGTCATACTGGAATTCTTATGCTGGACTATAAATAAACTAGTTAAGTACAGAGACAAGTATTAAAAAATTATAAACTCTCCTTAATTATCATACAGTATTTAGGTAAATGTGTGTTGTTTGCTGCCATAGAACCGAAGAGTTACACAAATCACAATCATAACAACCCACGAAATATAGAAATAAAATAAAATTTAAATATTATTAATTTAATTGTTATTGTAACAAAAAATAAATAACGAAAAATGTGAATTGTTGGAAATCAATAACAATTCAATAACTCCGTATGTTGTCAATCGTCGGAAAAAAGAATTGGAACAGAAAATAATATTTCAAATATTTTATGAATACAAAAAGTTTAAAAAAAAGAAAATGAATTTACTTCAGGTAGTCTAAAAGTTGAAAAGAATTTTAATAACATGAAATTCTTTAAGCATTGAAACTTTTTTCACATATTAAACTTTGATGTTATACAATAAGTCCTTGCAAAATATGACAAAGAAATATTAGAAATATTGGATGTTATGTTTTCGGTACTATTGGGGCCACAAAGGCTGAGCAAAAACACTTTAGTTCTATCTATTCAATTTTCAGATTGATTTTCATTGCAATAAAAATATATATCACCAAACTCAAAATTGAAGATCCTGATTCCTGACACATCACACATCGATGGTAAAATTGTCAAAAAAAAAAGACAAATGGCACTATATTACAACTGGAATACAATTGAAATGATCTCGATTATAACTTATAGTGAGTAGTTGCATGTTCGTTTACCAAATGGATATCGATTTCAAAGAACTATTAGCCGAATTACATGTTCGTGATCCAAATGTTTGGTAACCAATAATTACTAAATTATGGAGGAAGTTTGTCACTTCCCAATTACTGTTGATTGCATGACAATTCATTTTTATAATGACGAAAATTGTCGACTCTTCCGCCGAAGTGCTTACGAATTGTTTACACAAAAAGTAAAAACAAATATTTGTTCAACATTAACATTAATAATCAGAATTTTATAAATAATTCATAATATTGATAATTGACAAATAAGTAGGCAAAACAAAAGTTGAGGATTTTATTTTGAGTTTGGATAGTTTAAATTTCTCTAAATTTGTCATAATTATTCTAAAATTTCTCGTCACGTTTCAAAAAGCGAAATAGAAGGTTTCCTTTTTAAGATTAAGTTGAATACATTTCGGAAACGATAATAATATATTTTTGAATAACTTTTCCGTATGTAAGTAAATTAATTTAAAAATACGACAAAAGATTTATAATAATGAACTAAGTTTAAATATTTTCTTAATAATATATTACATTTAATTTAATTTAATTACTTCTCTCAGGATGGAGAATTTCAAAAATATTTTATTTCTCCAAGCTGTACTTTAGTCTGTTTATATAAATTGTAAAGAGACTAAAGTATTGAACTGCTGTCCCCTACATTTTTTCGAATTTGCGATAAAATTTCGCCTCCTTTTACCTTGCGTATTAGCAAAATCTTATTCGAAATTATTAAAAGGCGGGCCTTATGAGTTGAAAGCACATATAAGTATTAATGAATCCTTTTTTGCTTAAAAGTATTTCAGATATTTTATGAAAAATTAAGTAATTAATTAACAACATTTAATTATTTTATCTTTTCATCCCTGTTGATTATAAAACTTGAAAAAAGATCAAGGAACTGATTAACTTAATTTATGAAAAATGCTTGTAAATTAATGTGAAAACCTTATTAAATTTTACATGCGCACTTAATTATCACCTACTAACATCACATATGGCATCAAGGACCGCGTGGCATTATAAGCTATTTTAAACATGATCCACATCATAACATTTTCTTCTTTAATGCGCGGGGTCGTTGCTGAAATTTCATCCCCATGTTTAAACTACATTAATTCCATTTCATAGAATATGTGGCGAATCTACCCCTTAACAAATTATTCACTGAGTACGTGAGTATTAAAAATGTTATAAGAGAGGATTGTGTTTTGTTGTATGAAGCTCTCAAAAATTCATGCTAAATCTGAAGAAATAAACTGTCTGATTTAAATAATGTAAAAATTAAAAATAAAACCAAGTAAATATTCTTAGGTGTGTTTCTTTGTTTATTACAATTATTTTTTTCAAATTCAATAATAAAACATCCTACAGGATCTTATGTTTTGAAATTTTAACGAGACAAACGCACAATTCAAAATGAGAGCTCATTGATTTTACCAATTTTTTGTTAAAGACCACCACAATAATTAGAATTTCCAATAACTTAGACTTAACACAAAACTCAAAATAAAATTTGCCATGGCGTTATGCGTCGTTTAATAATATATTTCAACAGCAACGCTTATTTATGACCACCATTAAAGGAAACTAAATGTCTACAACGACAAGAAGTTTGCATCGCATTTCCGCCGCGTATATTTCCTGGAGTGTGTTTTAAGACAAAACATTAAGTACAGTTAAGAGACACTCTGTAGAATTACACTGACAGTCATTTATTTAGAGGCGGCATAAAATATTGTAATTGCTGGCGCGAGAAAATAGATAGCATTAAGGTTGCATAAAACTTTCGTAAATTTAGAGAATTCAAAAGTCTCGGCAAAAATATGAAAGTGTACTAGTAGTTACTATACGTGTTGTCAAAAATATCCAAATATCGTTTTTCAACTCTCAGAAAAATTGTCACAAACTCATTATATTGTAATCCAACCCTTACTCAATACTCCTCTCCATGAGCCACGAATTCCCATCGGAATCACACGCATTTAAACTTGACGAATAGATTAAATCAATTAAACAATTCATGACTCTCAATTAATTTCATTGTTTTCTGAAAGGAATACATGGACGTATAATCGTGTCAATATACGAGTACCTATCTCGGCTCGCATTTTATCTGTCATGTCATTGAATATTCATGCTGCCTGTGGATAGGGGATGGTGGTTAGGAATGTTGTGGTCCAAAATCGAATACAGCCGCAGAAGTGGCATTCCAAATTAAACGCACATTAATCAACATGTATAAATATGCTAATCAAATGGAGCAGTTTGTTCACAGACGGACAAGCACATTGCACACATATGCTTGCTTTGCGATTTATCATATTTTGTTAGTGTACGAATTACACAGACTTCAAACCATGTATGTTGGTATTTCGGAAGTAAATTATAGGGTAATTAATTCAGAAGTAGTTATACGGGATTTTAGCAATTTTAAACAAAAGTATTATTACTCAAAAATATCCTGGAACAATTAATTGAGTATAGGTACTGAGTGAAATCACCATTTCATATACGCCCTGTTAATCAAGCTATTAAGATTAAGGACCCGTCTGTGTTTTGATTACAAACTAATAAAATTTCCACATTTCTCTTCTTCATTTTATATTCACTAAACTAATCGTCGCTTGATTATTTCCGTTACAGTTAAATTACGAATTAATATAAGAGCCATTCATCACATCATAATATAAATTATCATAATTTACAGGACATTCGCAAATACTGTGCGTGTCAATTTTGATTCGGTTGTTTACACACACAAAATATGCTCATAATTTGATTAAATATTCATAGCCTGATTAATTCCGATTACGGCCAACCCTTGATATCGTCTCCGGTCTCACCTGCAATTACACTTTGATACAGGTTTATGTGGTCAGCCTATTAAATTGAATAATGTCTTTACTGCATTAAAACCACGTTCTGCAAACAATTAAACTCTCTATCCAGATTCCTATAAGTGCTTCATTATGCGGTAATTATTGATTTACAGTATGAGTGCAGTATCATTCCCAAAATGAAAACAAAGGAGAAAAATTAGGATCAGTTTGGTATTCGGACTTAATTTATACATTGTGTGTAATCCTAGATTTTTTTTTCATGTTCTTAAGTAGGCGGAAACGAGACCGCGGCTGTACATATTAACTATTCATAAATATTTAATGCATGCTTTTGCGTTTGGCTTCTTTTTGTAATAAGAAACATCTTAGAATACGGAAAATCTTCTTTTGCCAAGAATCCATTAACTGATATGCAATATTAATCATATGAATTACCTTTTGGAGCGAATCATGTTTACATAAGATTGAATATACTTTAAGTTGTATGGCATTAAATTTGCTGACTGCAGAACAAATAAAGTGTCATATAAATTTTTGGTTAAATTCATGAACGTTTACTACGAGCATGAAATAATTAAATAACTTATAATTTTGTATAATATATGAAGGTTATTGCCTTATAACCTGCTTATAAAATTACCCGATAACTATTTTAATATTAAACAGTCAAAAAAGTTGCGTTGTCTCTTCTTTGCATTACATCGGTCAACCACATTATGTCACAGTCCTAAGCCTTTTATGAAAATAACGAAGACACAGTCACCACTATATGTGGTATCAGGTGTTGGACAAACTAAACTTTTGAGAATTAAGCATGTAATCTGCGAAGACGCTTGTGGCGGATAAATGAGTGTAGACATTGCATCCCACTCCACAAAAAGGACAAAATTTCACCAAATGCTGCATTCTCTGTTTTGGGGTGTGCATTTGTAATTAAGATGACAAGAATTATATTATCAGTGTGACAGAGCAAATTAAGGTCGGTAACATTTTCCTTATATATAATGTTTGCCTTCTTTATTTTGACATTCTCATGAAATGTGCTCCTTGTTATTACAAGATAACAAATTAATACCATATTTATGTGTAATAAATGTGTGTACACACAAAATGGTCTTATTCTTAATATATTTACTCATAACATGTTCAATAAAAGAGCATTTATTATCGGCACATCAGTTAAGATCTAAATAATATATTTATGTTGTCCATTTTTTATTTGTAGGTTCTAACTATATGATGAACTATTTTTGGAATAGCTTTTAACTAATCCCTGTAGAAATTTATTTTTTCATGTTGTTTTTTTGTTTTTCTTTTAAGATTATTTTGAAAACTTATTTATAAAAAAATACTTAATTACCAAAATACTTTTAAATACAACGGCCTTTAATTAAGGAAATAGCTGTTAAATATTTATAAATTTTGTTTAATTTAAATTCATATGACATTTGAATTTACCCGCAGCATCCGCTTGGATGTTCATTAAAGCATGTAACGATTAACACAAACAAAATGAACACTTTCAAGCGTATAAATCGAACATAGCAAATATGGTAATTTAAATAAATTGAATACTCACAGAAAACAATTAAAAATGAAACCAATTATTTTCGTACCATTGTGGGCTTTTCATTAAAAGCATCCATTTCCTGGTTTACTTAATGGAAATCAATATGTTTAAAAGCATACGAGCACAAGTTATTGTTAAATCCACACTTTTTTCATTTATTGCTTGATATTTGACAAAAACATTATGAACTGTTAATGAGTCAACACGTATGTAAAATGCAAACTCAAAATGGTATTTAAATATAGTGAATTCAGCTTTTACGCCTGAACATTTTGTATTCTAATATATATGTGCATAATGCATTTCTTCCAAACTTTCTTCAAATGTTCCATAAAAAATGTGCCTATTTTTCAACATTTAATTCACAATCATAAATAAATATAAAGGAGCTAAAGTTACAAAAAGTCACAAGAACCATATTTTCATATTTGAGTCGACAACATTGCTGATAAACGATTCTTTTCAAATTGAAACAAAAGACCAGGCAAAGACGGGATAACTGAATAACTTTTTCACAGACAGCTTTAGGGAAGTCCTTATATTCCTTAGACATCTAAATATGTATGAACTCGCAAACTCTTGTGCATGTGTCATGTATGTTACAGTCAGCGCAGTGCAGAGCTATCATTAGAATCGAGACATGATCATATTCGTATTATACCCTCAAGCATTATTTATCAATTATTATTTTGTCATTAACAGTTGATATAATTGTAATCAATGCTCAATTATCTTTAATCTATTAAGAGAGGGATCAAACATTTAAGATTAATATGTGTGGTTAGGAAAATTGTCTAATGGAGTGGAGCAATATAGTAAATCAATTCAAGTGTATTGTAGTTTATTTGTTCAATTATAGTATAACTTTTTTTAAATAATAATAATTGACAATATTAGGGATACATTCTCTATAACACATAGGAAGTTCAAACTCGATTTTGATAACAAAATGCCTGGGAAATTTGAACGTTACTTTTAATAAATTAATAAATAATAAAGAATCATTTCTCATATTATTGAAAATTTAATTTTCATTTAGTTGAACATTTTATTATTAAATAAAGCCTTACAAAGCTTTAAAATTATTAAGGTAAAATTATTTTGACGTTTAATAAATTGTTTAATATTAGTTCAAAAATAATTTATTTTGTAAAATATACTATTTATAGCAACATTAAATTAGTAATTACTGTTAAATAAACTGACGTGCAAACATTCTTTCCATCAAGTCGACAACTGAAAGAAATTTAATTAAAATCCATTTAAATTTCTCTCCAAAAAATAACTGGAACGAGGGCGTATTGTGCTTTCGTCTGTCTCTATATGAATTTTGTTGAAAAAAGACCTACACTCACCTCACACCCAACAGCCGGAAACTCACAAGAAGAAACTCATTCATCTGATTGTTATCTTATATCACCCCTTTTCGTTGGTATTCATTAGTACCAATTACTCTCGTATAGGTGCTTTTGAATGTGCATATCTTGAATATTATTGCAGACAGTGTTAGGGGTACGCAGTCAGCATTGTGCAAAACGGAAATATGGCCTTCTGCTGCTTCTATTCAGTTCACAGTTAATTTATTTCCTTATGGCGTTTCTACAGTCTATAAATTCAGCAGTGGGATGCCAACTTTTTACCTCAGTTAAGTATATAGTCGCACAACGTAAAAGTTGCCTTCACGCGGCCAAGAGGTGTTTAAATGTGAACACGAAATGCCGACATAATGTGCACTTAATTTAACATACCATAAAAGAATATTGAATTTTACACAATACACCGAGTGAAAATTAAACGTTCTTGAAATTAGGATTTAATGCCGGATGAGTGTCTAATTCCAAGATATTTGTAATTATTTAAGTGCAATAATTTTTTCCCCTAAAATTTTCAGGAGGGTGGGACATGTCGTCGTTGGTTAGGCCACAATTTAGCAGCGTATATACAATTTCACCCCAACCTCATTTGTCTAATTCCAGTGTGTTTATGAAGAGTTTGAAGAATCACTGGTTGATCCTATTTAATGGGCTTCATTTATTCCGCAGTGGTTGCCTAACATTGGGTTAGAAAGTACGCTGAGAGACAGACTGAGAGGCCCATATTATGTAGCACGTTGAGCGAGCTTAAATGGCATGAATTTCAATTAGATGAGAAGAAGCGAGTTCGCAGCAAATGTAAGAAGATTCATAAAAAAGAGTAAGCCTGTAGGATTGAATCAACCAGATGGATCTATTTATTTTAAAGCGAAAATCCTTGCAGCTACATTTAAGGGTGGCGAAAAAGTTTTATTTATTTTGCTATGCTCGTACTTGGCAGGTTATTGACTTTTGGGGTTGTATATTTTTATTCGGTCTCTTTTATGAATTATGTTGTAAAACTGTCCCAAATATTGTTAAGGGATGTTTCGCCCTCAATTTAAATACACATTTTTCCTTGATTTAGTTATTAAGCTGTTACATTTCTTGAAGGCGTTGTTTCAACACTTTCCATTTTATTTTGCGGCCAAACAGTGAACCATTCATTATTATTTATTGTGCTAGAAAACGGGCCGCAGTCTGTATAATTTACGGAAAATGCTTTAGGCGTAGTAGTCTACCTGTAAGTAAGTTGTTAAATACAAATCAAAATTAGGGGTTATTTTCGTACAGTATGAATATTAGCATGTTGCAACGAGTGCTATGATATGGTCATAATCCCTGTAATAATATATTCTACAGTTATCAAATCATCATCTTTGTAACGGTCTAACAGAAATGAAAAAAATGAAATATGAGAAATATAAATTGAGAATTTTTCAGAATCAGTCGTCACAATATTCACTCTGCATGAGCACTTTCATTCAAAAATCAGAATCACGTTCGTTGTTGGACCCATCAGCTGCAATAGGTACGAGTATGTTGTATTAGCATAACTATATACAGCAATGTGGCAATGTTTGGGAAAAGGCGAGTTTGAAAGCGGTCAACACCACCATTCATTCATTTAAACGCTAACGAAAAACGTTACACGGTGTATGTGAATGAACGCTGCCACAAACAGTTATGTGAGGACAATTCCAATCAAATATGCATGAACTGTTTTATTTCTCCCCGCATTTTTGGTTTTTCCGATCCCGCAACCCGGTTTAAGGTTGGTTTTACTTTGCACGGTTTTTTTGTTGGATCTCAATAACGTGCACTGTGCAGTGCTCTTTCAACATTAATATGAGCATGAATTTTTTATCAGACACACTAATGCGATAAAATTGTTGTTTTATATAACCACATCATAATGACCAGGGAAATGTAAATATGAGTACAAATATTTGCTAAATTTAAACTTTCATAATTATTAACGGTATATAACTATGGTAAATAGTGGATGATTTTAATGCAGACTGAATGTCATTATAAATAAATTATTTGCTGTTTCTGCTACTTTACAGTCTACTATTATATTGGGGTTAATTTAAGTTAAGTGAGATTTTATTAATAAGATAGAAGATTTTCCAGCTTGACGTGTTAATTCTTGGAAACTAATTAATTTTTTTAATGCAAACTAATAATATTCAACTTATAAAAATCAAGAGTTATTCTCCCGACCACACAATTCGTTTTTATTCCAGGAACTGTACTTAGTTTTAAAAAATAATGTTTTTATAAGAATCTGCACTGAGTATTGTACAATTAATAATACATACAATTTTACAATGACATGAAGGAAAGCCTAAGTATACTAAATTAGAGGTAGAAATTGTTAAAAAAACACCAAAAATTTGTAAGCTTTATAAAAATAAAGTACAGTCACGACAAATTACAAGAAATGCAACGACAAAAACAGAATCTTTTGTTGTGGGGTAGCTTTGTCACAGCAAAATCCCCTTCCTTGCTTAATTTAAATAACACAGCTTTTCATTAAAAACGTTCACCCTTTCTTTTGGCAGTGCGGTGCACATATTTTCATCTTCGTAACTTGTCGCTATATTATGCACCGGGAAGCTACACAATATTATAATGGTAAGGTGTCGGGTGCATTCATTACTGCCATGCGGTAGAGTTTTTCTTTCATGCGCCGCATTGTTTTTGCAATTTTCATTCATGGTGGTAAGGAAGATTTTTCTTGGGTTAAAATTACATGTTTTATGTTTTACAGGTGATAATGACGGCAGTTTCATTGTTGTTCTTTTAGACAATATTTCTTCAAGATTTTTATTATTTTATCCTGCGGAAGTTTCATGTGACGTGTCGCGTAATTTTACGAGACATATTTGAAAATGATGAATACATATTTTTTATGTGGTGGATATTTATACCTATTATTATTTTAATTTTAATTCTTTAAATCATGATTATTATTTTATAAAACGCTACAAGCAAGAGGCTTAAAAACTAACGCAACAAAACAAGAAGGCTCTTGTTTAGAAGTCGTATTTATTAAATAAACGGCAATAAAATCATGGCAATTTACCTATAAATTGATTTATTGAAAAGGCCCATTAGTGTTTAAAAATATTATGTAGAAGCTTTTAGTTTAATTTATAATTCATCATAATTTAAAAAACATTACATTTCCTTAAAATTTTACTTTTGAATTGACAAATATTCGCTTCAATAATGATTTTATTCTATTGCCACTGAGTTATTCGATTCTGATTGCTGGTAATCATCATTTTTCAACCGGTTATAAAAGTTAGTTGATGGTAATTGAAGATGATTCTATCGTTTTCGTTGAATTGGACCCATTTGGAGCACCGCAATAAAAATGATAACGCTTTTTTAGCAAACTCATCGCGCTTTTATGGTATTCATCATTATTAACGTACGTCTTTTTATAGTTTTGTTTTTGAATTATATGTTTAATAACAAATTGGTTTTATTGTAATTGATATGCCATAATATGGAACAAAGAACCTTTAAATAGTTTGTGAGTATGTTTTTCTTTTCAGAATAAATGTTTCAATAGCTAAACTGTAATTATGTCAATTAACACAATTAAACAGTTTAACTATTGCACCTAAATCACATTACACAAACAATTATAAACTGTTAAACAATTTAGCAACCAATAACATACTTATAAGTATTCTGAAAATCCAACACTTTTTTAATATTATTCTTAAGAACATCTCAAGAAGTACATGGACATAAATCACGTTTCGTCAAACATAATAAAATATGGTTAATTCTACAAATTAACTTTAGTTCTTGGGCTTTCAATTACACCAATCCAGAAGCCATTACCCAATGTAATGGGCCCTTGTGCTGTAACGTGTTTGCCTCTAATGTGCGGATAGATAATGTAGCGCAGGTGTGCATAATTGAAGCAAGATACGGATGGCGTGGCCATACCCCACCCACTCCTTGCCTCGTTATTTATTGTGTGTACAAATAAAAGCGTTGAACCCTCATACTTACTATGTATCTTTGCTAATGAATTCAAGTGCGTCATATACATTTCATTTCGCCATTGACCATGAAATTTAGCAAATGTTTTTGGTAATTTACACTAAATATATTTAATGTTTTTGATAAATAGTCTGGACTGCTCTACTTCTTCAAATTAAATTGAAATTGTAATAATAAACGTGCGTGAAAATTGTTATTCTTTAGCTGAAATTAGTTATCTAAAATTATTCTTTAATTGTTTATCATTTCATTTTTAGATAAGTTTAGCAAATATTTTTGTTATTACGTAACTATAATCAATAATCCCTTTAACAATTTTAAATTAAGCTCAGCCATAATTAAAATGCATTCAAATTAACGTCAAAACCTACAATAATAAAATAAATCCAAAAATATGTGTCCGAAATGAGTTAACAATTAACACCATTTTGTTCAATTAATATTTGTTAATTGAAAATTTATTTTCTTTGTTAAAAATCTATTAAATTTTGCATTTATTTAGTCAATTGTTATTTGTTTTCACATCATTATATTCTGCAATATGTAATTAATTGAAGTCGGTGAATGTGAACTCGGATACAAATTGTGGCCGAGTTACTCATTTTCCCAATGATTACTGCGAAATAATTAATATTTTATATTGCATTAATAAGTAATAACTATACAGTTAATTGAAATGACGTGAAATTTCATTGATTGACGAACAATACTTATTGTGTTTAAGAGTGTTTTAAAATGCTTTGAAATTTTTAAATTTTAAATTAATACAGCTATAGCAGTTTTATAAAAAAAAAATTCTGTTTAAAATTTAGTGCTATTAAGCCTTTGAGCGTTATTAATTTATTTTAATGTCGACTTTCAGTATAATCCCAATAGAATTTAGTACCTAAAATAGTTATGCGTCCCAGGGGTACTGTTTGGGGTTTTTAGGGATCGGATGTATTAATACTAAGCGTTTAATTTGCATCAAAATATATTAATTATTCATACCACTGAGGTCCCCGTACAAATACGAAATTATTCGAAGGCTCACGATGAATTTTTAAACATTCAATCATTTTTATACATGCACTCAGTATATTTTGTAAATCTTACCAATGCCTTAATTAAGCTTCAATTTTTTTGCTAGTTTACGACAGTATTGAAACACAAAAAGTTAAATGTGTTCGTAGCTTTTGGGAACAAACCAACATCTCGACAAATATTATTTATTTAATGCGGAAAATGGTTCTAACTCGGCAAAGTTTCTAAATAAATTTTCTCATGTTGAAAGGATGTGTGCAGTGCATGTGACAGGAACATGTAGCGTACATTAATACTTGAAACTTGTTTTACCATTCTAGTCATTTGCATTTAAGGATTGTTGAGATTTAAATGCACCCCATTTAATGAATGCATACATATTTGTAAATTCTAATATTTTAAGTTTTATTCAAATCGAAGTATTATAAACTGCATTTACTAATAATTATATTTACAAATTACATCCATTCGAACCCAAATCTTCAAAGTGAATTAATATAATATAGCTTTTAAACTTTTGTATAAAATGTATGTGATGTGCCAAAAAACGATGATGTGCAATGTGCATGTTTAAAATTCGGCCATACATGCGAGACGTGCTGTTGCTTAATGCAAGGGTAGTTTTACCACCACCATTTTATGTAGACATTGTGAGGATTCCAATTATATGCAAAAGAAAGTTATTAATTTAGAAAGTATCTGCTTATACATAAACGGCTTCATGGATTTGCACCACAAAAATTCCCTTAGCAATAACTTGACCGTAAAGGATTTGACCTTGAAAAATCGAAGATCTTATTCTTATATTTTTGTCTAATACTTTACAAAAAAATTTCATACAAATCGGTCCAGTAGTTTAGGAGTTTTTTTTTCCACCATACTACACCATTTTTCTATAGTACGGCGTACGGACGTACTTTTGCACATTTTTTCTAGACCACTTTTTTGGACTCAAGTGGTGTCAAAACGAGTTTCTGCATCAACTTTTTTTCCGAAAAAAAGTCGGATTACAAATACATATTTCTATATGCCCTTGGGATCGTATATAAATTAAAAATATACAATCTAAGTATATGAGTTGGTAGGAACGAGTATACATATTATAATATGTATACAGCATTTGACGCGCACCGATTAGAAACCAGCGCGCTAACAAACTGTAAATGCTTTTAATGGGCTGTTGGGAATTGGGATGTAACTGTACAGTTAGGTGCACGTTTTGTAAAATATATTTTATGAAATTTGATATGCTTAATATATTAATTTAATTTTTATTTTAATATAGGTATATTATGAATAACTTTTTAAAAATTCATCAAATTTATGTTAAAATAAAGTTTTTGGTAAAAACCTTATGATATTTTTTTTTATGACTTAAAATAAATTATGCGAAAATCAAATTCAAATTTAAAGAATAAATTGATGCTCGTAGATACGAGATTACATACAAAGTTTAATTACTTTTTTGGTTTTTAGGTTATAAAATACAAACTTGATGTAATTTCTTATTGCTGTTTTATAGTTCGATGCAGGATAATCTTACGGATCACATATTAAAAAACTGTTCAATTTGGATGTCGACTTAAAAGAAAAATGTGGGAAACCGCAGTTTTTTGGCAATAACATGACTTTGAGTGTGATGTTGACGATTAGACTCAATGCAACTCATGGCATCACAGAATTTTGTTCAAATCCATAAAGCCGTTTAGCATATATTTGCAGTTTAAATATTGAATCAATTTGAAATTTTCAGGCTGAAAATTCCCAAATTCTGATATTATTTCATTAGTAGTTTTTACTCAGAATTTGAACTTTTGGGTAAAAAAAAATAATTAAAAACTAAACTACAATTGTTTTAAGAATTTAAATGTTTATTTGATTTTTATCAAAATTGTCCTTGAATAGAAAAACAAACGTAATCTGCACTGCATGGTAACCATCGCAACGGTATTATAGCAATTAGCATGAAACATTATTCTCTCTCTTCTTTCCTTATTAGGCTCGAAATATGAACTGAGCTGCGCGTTTAGTGGCAACTGTGTGGTAACTGTTAAATATATTTTATTATTATTTTTATGTTTATGGATTTGCAAAGGCGGCTTTTATAGAAATAATTTACGTGATTTACTATTTTCTATATGACATGTCCGATATAATATTCTTAATAATTTTGTCAAACAAAAAAAACTCAAACAATAATGAAAATATGTAATTCAAATACTGTGTGTTTTAGGGTTCTGCATTATTGATAATCTCAATAAAATTACCAATTTTGTACAAAAATCAAGGTCAAAATTCAGAATTTTTTTCACATTTTTCATATCTCCGAAAAGCTTTATTAAAATGTAGTTAAGCAACAGTCGTATATAAATTCACACCTAGCTTGTAGTTTTTTGTTGTAAAAATTAAAATACATTTGCTTAAGGTATTTTAATTTTTATGCCTAAAAATCTGAACATCATATAATTTTTACCAACAAATTAAATAAGTCTTCTTTTTTCTGTTACATAAAATCTTAATGAAACCTTATAATCATCACAATTATGTATTAGATAGAAATAATAAAGTTTGGATTTTATAACTTAAAAACCAAAAAAGTGATTAAACTTTGTATGTTATCTCGTACCCACGAGTATCCTTTTTTTAAATTTTAAAGTGATTTTTGCATAATTCAGTCATTAAACCTAAATAACATACAGTTTTTGTATTGTTTTGTATTTGACATACATTTGAGGTTAAAAAGTTATGCATAATATACCTGCGATGTTAACGATATTAAGCAAATATACTAAGCGTATTTATCATTTAATAGTTATGTTAAAAATAATTAAACGAAAGCATACCAAATTTCATAAAATATGTACAGTTTCATCCCAACAGCTCAAATTAACAAATTTTCTTGCACAATAATTATATATGTATGTAGATTTAAAAAATAACTGGAACGTAATCCTGCAATCAATATTATTATTTTGTTTGGCTGGCGGCATCGGCACTCAAGTGTGGAATATATGCGTCGAAAATTATGTTTTAATAATTTATCGTCTCTGAAATTTTCAATCTGTGCTTTGTATCGATTAGACGTGCATGCATATACAGGAAATTCACAGGATCAGCAGAAAATTTGCAAGCGAGGTTGAAATATATTTTATGCATTATTCATCGTCATTTAAAACTGTTTTGTGCAAAATCTTGACTTTGGCAATTGCTTGGTTCATATTCATCATGGAATTTTAATTAAAACCTTCAATATGTTTTACAAATGCCTTTTGTGTTTTGAGACAATAGGGAAAAGAATGTTTTTTTTATCTAAAATTGTATCGATTGAAAAGTAATTCAATAAGTTTAGAAAACAGCAAATGTTTAATTATTAAAAAGGCAAACAAACAAATTAAAATACGGTATTAACAGAATGTTATCATAATTAGCTACACTTAATATTTTTATTTAATATTTTGAATGCCAAACATTCCAACAAAAAAAATTTAAATTTCCTTTCAGTGTATTTGATGAATTGAAGATTTTAGTAAGAAAATGTTGCATTTAGGAAATAAAAGAAAAACATTTATGCACAATACGTGTACATTTTATAAATCCTTTTATAAGTCTTATGCGTTAAGTGCATGGGGACAATTTGTTTATAATTTTAGCCTTCGGATAAAAAAACTTGATGAATGGAATAAACAATTATAAAAGGAAAAAATACATGTTTTATGAAGTTGTTTTTATAATAACTTTCGAATAATCTCTTTACATAATAAACTCTTTTAAATAATTTTAAAATTAGTCAGAACTAAAAGATAAGTCTGAAGAAAATAAATCAGATTTAAAATGTAAATCTAAATAAGTTGAGTTGCCTAAAAAAAACATTACATACAACTTCTTAATCCATTTTGGTACCTATATCAAAACATAAAAAACATCAAATATATTAGTTCGTCGTCTAAGCTTACATCGTGCCCATTCCATTTCCTTCAGGTAATCTCAAAGTTCGTTTTGCTCGTCGGATATGTTTTGGTACGTGCCTTGCATGACATTATATCTCAATCTCCACAGTCAGCATGTGAGTCGAGACGTGTGCGTTGTAAGAAAGAACAAAACACCTAGTGTTGTGTCGTACGTTAGATGGAAGCTTCTTGATTTCACCATTTTGATGTTGCTCGTCTGGACAATACTTCATCACAAAAAACGATTTTATTTATTGCATTTTTTTGGACTGATGAGAGGATGGAGGGAAACCACCTGGATGTTTTCAAATCTTATTCAAGAAAAAGGTGGCTAACTAAGGCAAAGATACAATACTGATAGACGGATTTTGAAAACGTTGTGCCCACTTTAACAGCAAAATTTAGAAGAAGTAAGATTTATAACTCGAAACTGTGATGTAATATTTATTACTTAAGTTTAAATTTTCTGAACAATGTTAATTTAATTTTTAATTTATGTAAACTATTAAAGTCCTTGTTCATTTCTAGGATAAGTAAATTTTCTGTATTTGTCAGATTACTCGAGGATAAGGAGTAATCTGTTAAGGAAGTTTTCCACAAATATCAATTTTATGTACTCTCTCGAGAAAAAGGACTATAGACTAATATCGAACACAGATGCTTCAACAAAAAGAACCTGTATTGAATTATATCTCGCTATAAACAGAATGGATACCTAAGTATGTCTAACAAGTGCATATCCTCAATAAATATACTTATTGGAATAGTAAGACAGAAATATGCACATAAATTTCCCAATGTGCTATCACAGCTATGCACTAGAGATCAATAACTATTGTTTTTCAGAAGATATTGCAATCCGTGCATTGAATTTATTTATTTATTGATACATATTTCATTCAGTATTTGTGTTGTATATTATAATGCACAAGAGCGGGCTCGAATATGGAAGAAGATTTTATTAAAAATAATATTTTGATACAACATAACTAACGTATCTATAATTGCAATAAAATCAGGAAATTTTGTTTTTAAATTTATTTAGGTTAATTATTGACTTAATCAACCGCATTCTAAGAGAAATTTAAGTTAAAAAAAATAAAAACTACATCGCAGGGAGACCGGGGTGAGAATTTGTATAAGACTGCAATTAATCGACAAAGTCTTTTTGAGTGATGATGTGTATTTAAGTTTTCAAATCTAGACCTTGAAAAATGCATCAAGTTGTTTCGCCTTATTAAAAAATAATGTAAAAGAAAATTTTCTAAAATATTTACTGAAATAAATAGTCTAGCCTTGAATTTTGCGATTTTAACCATTTTAATTTTTTTCCTCTGATATTCTACATAAAAATTTCATAGAAATCGCTGAGTAGTTTCTGCGATACAACATAAAGTGCATATAAATTTAAAATGTAACAATTTGCATATCTATTTGATTGAATAAAGGTAACTTGACTATTAATTAGGTACACAACAGTCTTCAGTGCATTTCATTGCATTGTATAATGCGAAGAGAAGTCACCATTTAAAAATCAGTTGTGCATGCCATTGCATTAATTAGCAGACGCATGTTGGAATATCAGCAAACTGCATACACATAAAATTCAATTGTGTTGCCACAAGAGGGGTCTAATTGCCAATGCAGTCGGTGATAAATGACTATAACAATATTTGTTTTCTGCAAGCACGATCAGTACAAATAATAATTGTTTGCGTTTGCCTTTACGATGCTCTGGATGTGTGCATAACACCATTATTGGCTGGTCCTTAATATTCTTAATTAAATCGATGTTCTTAGAAAACAAATATGTATTTGTATATGGTAAATGTACTAATCAAAACATTTATTCAAATTACTTGTTTATTCTTGAGTTTATTAGTATTATAATTATGCAGCTAATTATGATAATTGTTCAAGCTCATACAACACTTATTAATTGTAAAAATATGTTTTCACATTTTATTCAGTTTCAATACGACTTCACCAACAACTCCAATTTCGGATTCAAATAAAAATGAAAATTTTTTTTCGATTTTTTGAATTTATAAGATGGGTCACGTATGAATGCTTGATCTCCTAATAACTATACATTTTTTATGGAACCGCACACACCCGATCCGTCCTAATATTTTCTTTATTTAATTCCACTTGACGACGCCTCTGTGCGATGAATTCCGGTAAACGAAAATGATAGAGCGAAGAAGAACGTATCACTTCCGGATACATCGTTTGCAGTAAATGATATATGTATTTATATTGAACCCATGTCTACGTTGAGTGCTTATTGATGGCGTTAGAATGCATGATTCTTTAACATTTCGCACAGTTCGTGAAAAATATTTCTATAATCGGCTAATAAGATAATTACAGACAATTGGAATTTGTATTATGCTCTCAGTGATAACAATTTTATGAAACAATAGATAACATACTCGTAATTCATTGCAACAATATGTTACTTCAAATTCAATTTGATGCTTTTTCCCGTCACGATATTCCTCAAAATTTCCAAAATTTGCGTAAAGCACAGGATATACGATATGTTCGTTGTAGAATTACTGTCGCAAATAACCTCCGGTGTTTAGTTAATTAAAACGCGCCAAACAGATGGCACAATAGATTATGTTATTGATTACTAGAATTTGTACAAAAACGTCAGCTGCATCCACATCATATTTGGACGGCTGCATTTTCAGAAATAAGCAAACTTTTCTCCCATACTACATCCCCATTGCAGCCTACATGTGCAATTTGTTTCAGATATTTATTCCGTATTCATAAAGCGTTGCCGCATATTACTCGTGTAGACATATAGTTATTATAAAACAAAAGGGGTGCAGCGATATTGTGTGTATACGAGTACCATGAGGGTAGATTTATTTGGAGCTTTTGTACATTAAATGCACGCCGTTAAACAATACAGCATGTAGCATCGTGAAAGAAAATCAATATTCAAATTTAAAGATAACAACAAATGGTAAAGAGTCTACCAGTTCGTATAAATCATTATTATATTTGAAGTGTGGTTGCATTTAAATCTTCATGGAAAGACAACTTTTTACATCAAATTGTATTAAAATGATCCTGCTAATGCAATTAAAGCATTTTTCGCAGGATCATCCACTCTTCGATGTATTGCTTACTAAATATAAATTTCAGTATGTGTTTGTAAGTACATTTTTTAACGAATTGGTTACATAATGTGTTCCGGATAAACAAAACCTATTTTAAGGAGGTTCTGCATTGTCAATCAAAACCATAGTGGGAAAAAGATTTATAGTCTGATTAAATTTATCAACACGTCTCAAAAGTCACTCTTTTATGGTAAATGAAAACTAATTTTATGTTTTGTTTTACTCCTCCTATTTGATTAATGGTTGTCAACTCAAGACATATGGTTAGTTTTTGTGGGAAATTACTAGATTCGGCATGTCAATTTGTCTATCATGGTTCAATTCCAATTTCCAATGTTTGCTTACATTTTCATGGACACACGGTTGAAAACGATTTACAAAACTTCGTGTTCTCGTAACAACTTATAGCTATTTATTTATTCATGACACAAAATATTGAAATTAACATATTACATAAATTAAATTAATTAAACAAAAACTGAAATCAGATAAGAACATATGACAATTTGTGAATGAATATTGTGACACATTTAAATATAGGCCCTGCAATCCTTTTGTTACTGCAAATTCGTGAACTTCAAACTAATAAATGTGTTCCAAGAAGTAATAGTTGATATAAGAACTGAGAGTAATTTTCAAAATTTGGCTTCCCATATTTAATCCAAAAGCCTTCACTTGATTGTGTACAACCACTTGCTCGATTATTCAGTATATTTAGAACAAACGTTTTCACATCAAACTCGCAACGCCACAAGCAAGCGTACGTCTCAAACAATAACGAAAAACGATAGTAAGCAGTCATTGTTTGATAAATCACTTCTGTTATTCATAGTTAATTGTATAATATATGCTTTGAATATCGATAGCATATTTAATACTCGCTTATGTATCTCAATTCTAAATAAAAATGCATTAAGTTTTTGTCACAATAAAAAACCAGATCCCGGATGTTGCTTATCAACTTTGAAACGATAAAGTATATATGTATGATGTGTCTCAGTTTTATTAAATATTTAGTAGCATTGCATTTAGTTTAGTTTTGTGAAGGCTTTAGTTTAGTTTATTCTGTACATTTTATAAACATACATTAATTTGAAATAATTTTGTAATGTTAAACATCGTAAAACTATCGTTTTTAATTATTATTTTTCAACATTTTGATTTCGGGAAGTGCTTTAGGTACAACAGGTATAATGTATCATTTGCTGGTATGTCATTAATCACTGTCCTCTTAAGAAAAATAAGAAATAAAAAAGAAAAAAAGAAAATTCGTGAATCCATGTTGATGTACATTTCGGTCATCGTATCACACCTAAACTGGAAGTTTCTATATCATATTTGACATGAGTATTTAACATTGTGATAATTATCAAATTATTATACACCCAACTCCAATGCATCGTGAACAATTCACAAATATAACGTGACCGAGTTCAATGGTTTAAAGCCTAATTAGTAATTGCATAACTAGCTAGGATTTATAAAAATGCAGTATTTCAAATCATTTTAATAATAACTCTGTAGTGGAATCCCTTTAAAGTAAACTGATAAAGTTCCATTTTTGAATTATTCAAATTAGAGAAGCTTTGTGTTTTAAATGTGTAGCTTGCTATTAAAAATACAAATTTGTAAGCAATAGTTAAAAAATGAAAAACACAAATTATAAGTTAACTACATTAAATGAAAAATCTTATTTAGAGCTTGAGACATGCCAGGAAATTCAGGTGAAAGGCTATAAATATACAACGTTTTTCCATTTGGACAAAGTGAAGCAAATGAAACGGAATCCAAACGAAACGCTGCATATAAAACTCTACGTTATTACCGAAATGGATGCCCACATTCTTCTTTCAGAACGAGCCAGTCATCAAAAAGATGATGAAGTCTACGAAATCGGTAACACATATTAAGTTCTGAAGTTTTAGTAATGAAAATTAAAATATATTTTGAAATTATTAGTTTTGGATGCTGGCAATAAAAAGTATTCCATATTACGACGTCACAGGATACCCATGGCTACCAATACCATTGGTAATCTTCTTTCAGTGACGGACCCAGCTCCAATCATAGTACGAATAACTAAAGGTTGAATTTTAAATTATTTTTGTACTTGCTGAACTCATAACACAATTTAATTCAGGTGATATGTTGGCCTCTCAAGAATGCCATATTGAGGTGTCGATTGCTGGACAAGACACACCCATTCTGTCAAAAGTTGACAAAAATTGCATTCCCGTTAATTACATCAGTTTCTCCTCGTGGTCCACAACTCAAGCAAGATGGTTATACGATTGCGATGAATCAGGTTGGTTGATTCAGGAATAGATATTGCTAAATTGAAAGTTAAAATATTTCTTAAAATTATTTTTAGAGGAAGATGATATTTTAGAAATATTACCAAAAATATTGTCGCCTAAACAAAATTTGGAAAAATTGTTGGAAGAAAGCGACGCATTGAAGCAGCCGCAAAATTTGTCGTCTTTAGACTTTGGATTTAAAATAATGGCTGTTCGTTATGACTCCAGAATGTCACTATTAAGAACAACAGCAAGGCTTCAAATGGTTAGCATTTTAGTTAAATTTAAACTTAAATTTTATTAATTTTCCATTACCAAAAAATAGAAATGGATTAATGAAAAACTTATATGGGATCCTCTAAATTTTGACAACATCAAGACATTGCAAGAGTCTTTGTCGTGGACACCTAAATTAAAAATAATCAAGTAAGTCTACAAATTTTGTAAATTTGCTTACAAGGATTATGAGTCTTTCTTTAAATCAAAAGCAGTAAGGACTTGTCGTCATTTTTCCTGAAATTCGGAACCACATTCCGAAAGTTCACACACTACAATGGTCGCATTGAGTGTCATTCCGTTGACATTACTTTTGAGACATGGTGCACCGCCGACATGAAATTGCAGTTGCAAGATTGGCCTAATGATGAGCAGACTTGCACAATCGAATTGGCCGTTGATGATCCGGACATTCACTTGTCGTTAAATGTGTCTGAATTTGAGGTCTCAACACAAACTTTTGATAATACTCAATGGCACATTGTCAATGCTGGAGTAATGAGGAATAAAATCGCATACAATCAACATTATCCAGTTAGTGGAATGGTAAATCCTGATTTGGCAATTGTTGTGCACTTGAAGCGCAATGCGAATTTTTATAAAATGTCCTTTTTTACTCCACTGGTCTGTGAGTTGGTCACTTGCCGTGATGTGATTCGTATTTTAACATAAATATATTTCAGGTGGTCTTTGCTTGATGCTTGTCTCATTTTGGGTGGAAGGATTAGCACGTCCTGGGCTCAATTTTCTTGCACTTATAATAATTCTGTTGGCTTTTCTTATGATGTGCAATTACTCACCTAAACATTATGTTCCACTAATTGGTAAGTTAATTTATGTTGAATTTATTCGTTCAATTATTAGAGAAAATCCTTTAATGACACTAATTTTTAATTTGAATTCTAGCTAAATATTACGCAATATCTTTGGTAATTACATGGGTGGGCTTTCTGTTCTACATTATTGGAAGAGTTTTGAAATACTTTCGACCCACACTACAACAACCAAATTGGTGCATCAAATTGGTAAACTTCTGCGGGCATAAATCACTTGTGAGTTTTAAATTTTACCTCCCCGTTAATTTCTTCAATAATATTTTTGTTTTAGGGATTATGGCATGACGTTTTTGTGTGCTTAGATAAATTAATGTTTTTCCTCATTGCATTATTTATGGCCGTCGTTTTATTTGTCTGATTATTATTAACGGAGATCAAAATACACCTTTGGTAATCAATCGTGTCACCTCTGAAAAATATGTATTTGTTTGCTTAATTAATTGGAAGTATTAATAATAATCACAATAAATTTTATTTTATTTACTCTTTAAGTAATTTAATTCTTGACTATGAACAATTCGCCAAGAACAGCAGAACGTGGCCAGTCAACAAAGTAGAGTCAAGACTATGCTGAAAATTTTACGGTAAAAATAAATTTGTTTCGGTTTTTATTTTTTTTCAAAGGATTTTTTTTTGAATTATATAAACAGCAACGTAAAAAAAAAATTAGGAATTGATGTTTTTAATAATTTCAGATAGTTTACATATTTTGCAAAATTGATGACAAATTGTATTTTAAACTTTATAAACCAAGTAAACTGATCAACGATCACAATGGACGATTTACCCTTTAATCTTAACAGCATTTTTAACATAAATTTGATTGCATAAAGCTCCTTAATCGTATGCATGTTAATTTTTTATTCAATTCAATGTGAAACAGAATGAATAATATTTTTGACATGTACTTCCAAAGAGATTTCTCGCTGATATGTTTTAGTATCATTTCCTAGAAGTTTGTTACATGATGTTATTCATTTTATTTTATTTGCAGGATAATGTAAACAAGTAAGTGAGTGCATTGCACATCTATCCAAATGTAAGTTTATTGTATGTTGCGTCAATATTATTTATTTTATTTATAAGGTAAATTTTGTTAACATAATATCTTTGAAAATAAGAATTTCTGACTATAATATTGTGGCTACATAAACTAAAAAGCTCACATGTACTAGCTAACATTCTTGAATCAAATAAGAACATAAATTGCAAAATAAAATTTCAAAAACCATAAAATATTTACTAATTTAGATAAGCTGGCATAGCTTTAAATGCATAAATATTAATGAGCTGAATATAAGCTTTAATACAGATCTTACGCATTCAAATTGAATTTATAGCAATTGATTTCTCATTATAAACACTGACACGAAATATTAATAATTAATTATTAGAATGTAGCTAATTAAACTAAATTACAAAAAATTGTAAAGGTGTAAGTGATACAACCTGAAGCAATACAAATATTAAGCTCTGCGTCAAGGATATAGAAAGCAGCCAAAGAGACAAAATACATTGGGACACCAAATTAATCAGACGTGCTTAATTTAATCTCACAAAGTTGGCCAGAGCAAACATTAATAAATTAATATTTCAACACATTCAAAAGTCACGTTCTTCCGCAATCGTAAATCATCCTAATGAGGTAGATTCGATTTGATTGGGCGTACTGCTCCCAAAATGTTAAACGAGTACACTCGTAGGAACATTTTGGTATACAAAAAGCATAAATATTCAATTTAAATTGTTAAGTAACAACAAAAAAAATAACAAATATCCAAAAAAAAAACTATTTTTGCTACATTAGGGAGATTTTCCTTACACGTTAAACGTATTAGAACTAATGGCGAATAATATCATTGTTTCTAAATAAAATTTCACTAGAAGGTAATTGGTTTATGAATATTTATTTAATTTAATTGCCAACGATAGAAAGACTAAAGTAATTATTTGGATTGAAACTGTGATGGAAGATTACGTTGAATTAGGCCATATGATATAGCTTATTGAATGTAAATTATGCTGTAAGATTGTAAATTGTAAATAAGTTATAATGACCGGGAAAGGTTAATGTGTCATAACTCATAAAAATAATAAATAATTTAGAGGAGTCCACATTATATTAGTGGTAAGGGTTTTTAAAATGTTTGCAAAGCTTGCCCTTTAACAATCGAAATGTAAATTATCACAAAATAATGTAGTACGACTAGTTCAAGATGTATTTGCACACAGATGCTGTTTATTGATTTGCTACAACAAAATTGTGTGCATACCAAGAGGCAAGAAGTATGCTGCTGTGATTAGCTGGAAAACGTTTTGCTATTAATTTTACAATTTCAACGTGGATGCCTGTCTGCTGTCATATTGTTTTAATACTGTTGCATAACATTATGATATTTTGCTCAGTGCTTTGCTTAACATTGTTTTATGACCATGGCAAAACTTTCTCCAGTCTCGCTCTGATTACATTCATTTAATTTTAAGACAAAAACCCGTTGTGCTGTGGTATTTTGACTGAAACTAAAAGCTTGCGTAATTTAATCTAATTGGGCTGTATTATCATGGTGGACGAGTAGCAAAGTCATAAACACAAATGTAAATAATCAATATGCAAACTTTATAAGTAATTTAATGAGTGAAAAAAACATTTAAATTGATGCAAATATTTGCATTCAAATAATAATTATTTACCTAGTTATTTATATATTTATTTAACAAGACATTGATTTTTGTATTGTACAGAACACGTCATAATATTTATTGTCAAATATTGTGTACAAAACAAATGTTTACAAAAACTCACCCACTACACAAACGCAATTCTGCAGCATAAAATGATGCCTTACATGAGCGTGTGGAGCAGCCAAACATGCTTATATGAGTTATATCTCATAATTTATAAGTAGTTATAACTAACTACGGTCATGTGTTCCAATGAAAATTATTAAATGCAGGAAATGTTTAAGGCAAACTTTCTAAATAAATTTCCAATGCTGAAAGGATGTGTGTGTGCATGTGACAGCAGCACGCAGCCCTAATACTTTATGTAGTTTTATCATTCATTTCGAAGCATTTGCATTCCACTTTCTATTAGGTATCAAGTGTTCCTGCACTCCATTGCGATGAATGCAACGTTCGAGATAGCGTCTACACTACAATGTTTAAGTGGAAACTTTAAAGCTTGTCAATTTGGGTCTTTTGCTTTATAAAGGGGACGTTTATTTAGAAATAACGATTTTAACTTATGTAAATTTGATAATTCTTTAATGTTGTACAACCAATATTTTCAGCAATCATCGCCGATGATAAAACAGGATTGTAAACTAAAAATTTGATAATTTTTTGGTCACCTTAATGGAATTAATTTTTTTTTAAGAACAATAATCAATCATTTTTTAAACTCTTAAATGCTGATCTTGAAAAAAATGTGTGGTCTGAATAACGTAATCTATAATTTATTTTATTGAATTCTTCTATAACTACGAAATATAATATTATTATGTCATATGGATCTCTACACAGTATGTGTGCACGTTAAAAAGTTTTATATCGTGAAAAGTTTTGCCTCGTTTTAAGTGAATTGAAAACATGCGGATGCTTATCAAAAATCGTTTAGTAGAGTTTTTATTTATCCCTTTTCCCACCTGTTTACTTGAAATTGAACTGAGGTAGGTGACACAGACTCCATGAAGTTATATAGGAATAAAACTTCAAATTGTAAAATGTCTATGCAGATTAAAGAGTAAATTACTTATGTCGTTATCGAGTTGCGTACATATTTTATGCATATTTCATTAACCAGGCACTTTCAAATTTAAATTCATTAACCAAATTTTAAACACATAAAAACAATGGATATTCAAAAGTAATATCAATGCGCAAAGACACGTAATTCAAATTACGTACACTGACAATTTGTTGTAACTGATAACACTAATATTATGAAAGTTGAAAATTAAATTCATGTTATTAAATATATTATGATTACAACTCTTTTTCAGGTAATTTTCCTAATATGTCATCGTTAGTCATTTAAAATATTGAAACTGCAATGCATTTGTAATAGTTAATGAAATCGCAGTGTATATTTAGAAGTTGAAAAATTATTGCGTTTACGATTTTTATAATTGTGGAAACTGAAAAATAATTAATTTTATTTTGTCTATAATAACTAATATTAAGTATCAAAAAGGAAACAGCTGTTTTATTAACTTCCATTGAGACGCCTAAAAGTCAAAAGAAGATTTTAAAACTTCCCAAAATGCGCTTTCAAAAATTATTTGCACTCTGCTCTGTGAATGTTCCATAAGTAGGGTGCAGACTGCTGAGGTAAACAAGCTCTTCGATTCATTTTATTATACAAAGTAAAAGTTTTGTAGAAACATTTACAAACGATTTACATGTATTGCAACTGCAATTTTGATTGACAAGCATTACGATTTAATACAGTGCACCTACATTGTGCTGGCCTTAAATAAACAATACTACTGCGTGAATGTGTTTGATAATTGTCATTAATGTTTTAGTACTTGGGAGTATTGTGCCTAAATTGAAGTATTTAAATGTGTCGTTGGCCTTTAATTCTTTTATGTATACCAATTTCTATTAAATTTTTCCAAGATAAATTTCGGTTTATTTAAAATTCATATTACCCAATCACAGAGACATTTTAAGAATCTTGGACAATTATTTTGTTAAGGATTCATTTATTTTAATTGTCATTGAATTGCGAATTTTTTATTTTACAATTTTGTCAGCAATAAAGTCCAAATTAAAATTTACTTTTACTTAAAAATATAAGCATAACTATTTATACAACAATCCAAAATGGCAATTATTTGCATGTTTCTAGTTTACATTTAGAAGTTGCTCAAAAATGTACGAAGTTAAATTGGATCAAAATATTAAAAACGATACTAGCACAAGATATTTCCAACTACACTTAAAATTGAAATATTTCGATCCCACACTAATTACCGTTATAAACCTTAAGTGAAAAGATTTAAATCTTAGACTGTTACTAAGTTGTAATTAAAATCAAATTAGCAGATATTATTCCTTTAACGAGAATAATACACAAACAATTGAATTGAGCCATGAGTTGGCTAACTTTACTTGTACCAGATGTTATCTGGCATCCGTTATACATTTTTCAACAATCCTCAACTCACACCACATTCCAAATTAATCCCTCCTAGCACTTCTATTTCGGCAGTCTTCTCTGTCTGAAAACGACATTCAAGAGAGATTATGCGATAAACTTTTAAGTCCTTGAAAACGTTGACTTTTGTGACACTTGTGGAAATCATTTAAGAGTATCCACCGCAGTTTTCCGGGTGAATTAAGTTAGCAGCTTTCCATATGAGCAGTGTGTATGTCTGCAAGTGCATGAGGGTGGTTTTTAAAGATAAAAATCACTGTATTTTTGATATAAGCTGATTTAAATTTACTGCATTTTAATGGTCAAAAAGATGATCGATCTTATCAAACTTTGTATACAAATTTCTATATAAAATCCATACATTTTCCAATCAATTTTACATTTTATAATATGCAATATTGTAATAAATGTTAGTTGCAGTTGTAAGATTGTATATTGCATCAAATATGCGTCTCAAATCTACTAAAATAAATTTAAAATCAAACCGAAATTGCATTTACCACAACGCAATTTACCAAACCACACACATTGGTCACATATTGTTGCTTTGCATGTCTGTTGCTGTCACGCATGTTGTGGCAGTCTGTTGGTAACCGATGTCACCAAGCCGGATATAAGCAATGGATTGTTTGAGGGACCCACGTGGATATCAGCGCAAACATCAGTTTAAAGGAATTGTGCATTTAAAATATATGACAATAATCTGAAAATATAAAAATTAATTATTTACACTTAAAACATTTTAAAATAATGTATAGCTTATTTGAAAACATTCAGTCATGTCTCGTTTTATATATTATAAATGTCTCTTATATAATGTGCTATTAATTGGTGTTTATGTTAATTACGATTAATCGTTTTCTGTTTTTAGATTATTAAATGAGGTTGATCATTGAAAAGGAGATCAATTTTTATAAATCAAATTATTTCTCGATAACTATACGAGTGTGTTAAGTTTTTTTTTTTTGTACTTTCGTCATATTTAGTCTTTAGATACTCACAAAAATTCACGAAGGAATCAAGATAAAGCCATCAAATCGGATAAAATTTATGCATTCATTCAGGCTGTAGGTATTTGTATCCTGTTTATAAGAAATACATATGACATCGTCGAGTACACATTGCGTTAGAAAGCAATCCATTGTCCTTTTGCCAGTTGTTATGCTCGTCACGTATCAGAACAAATCCTATGACAAATCTTGTTTGGTGATTTTCTCACGAAAATCGTTTCTGTGCACTGGTCGTAATGATGATAATTCTCACGGAAAACTATTCAAGCTATTCTTGAAATAACAGACATAATAAATTTCCTACGTACAGATTTGAGAATTGTTACTAAGGGTTGCATATTTTTAGCAGTGGGTTAATAGACAAAATCATTTTATACTGAATAGCTATAGATATCGATTGAATCACTTGCACAGTTTTTCTTTAAATATATGAAATGGAGACATTCAGCTCGTAATAGTTGTGTTTTCAGCCATAACAAAAAAACTGTATTGCAATTGAAAAACCAAGAAGCATAGAGTAATTTGCTGAAACATTTCCAAACGGTTGAATTAAAACAATAAACCAACAGACGGGTTTCCAACATCGCGCATCCATTGAAAGAAAATAAATTTAAATTGGTAAACTTTATCCTTACACAGATTGAGCGAAATTTTCTGGATTAAAATCAATGTGGCCTGCTGTTTCAATTGTTCCAATTTGGAAACATGTGTTTTGCTGTATTTAAGGCGCATCAGCATTCAGCAAATGGAAAATAGCTAGTTTTTAAAATTATTCATCGCTTTTTGTAAGCAGGAACAGTTTGACTGACAAACTTTTCTGCCATTTTCAATTTTGTTTATCAGCTGGTATTGATAAAGGATGTCTATTTACCTTCCTCATTAGGATAGGAAATTCGTTAAACTAAATTTAAATAACTTAAATTTGTTGGCTGAATAAAGATAACAGAAATGGACCAAAAATTACGTCGCTTACATACGAATTACGTTTATAAAGGTTCATTATGTTACACAACTTTATTGTAAATTAAAAAACAAAATAAATTACTTTAAAGTTGAAAAGAAATTTAGAACCATTATCCTTTAAAATAAATTGCATTTATCACGGAAATGAAGTAGATTTTCGCATTCAATTTAAATGACTCCGTTTTTTTTTCCTTTGTGGTCTCATGGAGTAATTTTCATTACGCATTTAAAGTGCAAACTATATATATTTTGCGTTAATTATCCTGTGTCTAGAAAATAATGAGTTCTCTTTGTGATAATGATTTGTATAGACTACACATAAATGACAGCGAGCGTAGTCATGCCTTTGTGACTATAGAAAAAGTTGGAAAGAATAGAACGTTGAAATGTGTACAGGTATACTCGTAAATATGAAAAGGAATACCAAATGCAAATACCTAACCAGAGTAAACAACTAAAATGTAAGTGCAATAAAATGACTGCAGGCTGCCGTTTTTTTGTTCTGATTTACTTTACTTTTTCTTTCAGATTGACTGTAAGCAACAATTCCATATTAGCGCTCCATTTTAAAATGTGGCAATTACTGCATCAGTATGGAATAAATGTTTATTCCTGCTATTGTAAAAAGTAATATATTATTATAAAATCAAATGTACAAATTAAATAAATGACTTTAAAGATATCATTTAGATGCATTTTGACTTATGTAATAAATTTAGTTAGGCGTTAAGTGACAAAAAAAAAAAGAATCAGAAAAAAAAAAATTATTTTCTGTGCAGCAGGACATAATAGAAACAGAATACTTCAGCCTACAGCTATTCCACACATTGTTTCTGTATCTGCATCTTGTCAGTTCATAGCGTCCCAAAACACGTGTTGAAAATTTCAGAGGAGTGAAGCTTTTTTTTTGTAATTTGAAATAAGGTCTTTTAATAAAAATCATATCTGGCAGAAAATTTTAATATTAATCCATAAATACTAATTATATTAGAAATCTCAAAATATGGTAAAATGCGAACTCCTAGACATATTTCCTCAAAATTCATTATACTATACTTCTTTGAGCTTTCCGCTTTGGACTATAAACGTGCAGTGTGTTACGTACGTTACCTTCCAAAATTCGCATAAACCCTTCTCCATTGTACAAATTGTTGGAAATTGCCCATAAAACTTTAGTTTGGATCTACTGATCTCATTATTTTAGCATAATATCAGAGTTGCGTAAAGGTGAATAATAGTTTTTGCTGTTTCCTCTCACACATGCATGCACCTAAATCACTTTGTCTTAAACATGTGAGTACGCTACCCAGAGAGTTTTAAACAGCACCCTCAAAAGAACTGTATGGTATAAACATTTTAAAAGTCACGTTTTATCCAGATCATAAATCTTCATAATTATGAAACGCCTAACAACAGCTGAAACAATTTCCAGTTATTTCGCATATTTGTACCTGAACATACCGGAAAAGATAAAAAACTGAAATTCATAGAGCTCAACACCCTTTTTACAAGTTTCTGGTTATAAAGCCTCGTCGTACTCGTACTCATGTATATACACATCTAGAATTACAACTGTGCGATAAATGTTTCAAACTCACCCAGTTATGCTGCATATTTCGCATGCATATTTATATGATGTTATGTTGTTATGTCAGTTAAGGTGGAAAAAGTAAATCAAATGTTATACACAAACCACATGTACAAGGACTGCAACACGCTAGAAATTTATTGGGTGAGAAAATTGTTTTCATAGAGACAATGCAATGAGGAGGATGAGATATGGTAGGAGGGAAGTGAGTAGATCGAATAGGAAGTGTGTGTGCGAACCCAATTAAGGTGCAAATGAATCGGATGTGTTAGATGAAAATCAATTTTATAGGATTGTTTAAATAACTTTAGGGGAACAACATCTGTCAAAGTGGTGTGTGGAAATTGTCTGGAGAATATCATTTACTGTTGAATATTTTGATGAGATAATTTGTAGAGGAGGTGAAAACTTATTTTTAATATTTTTTAACCTATCTATAACACAATGCCTTTTTTATTGTTACAAATTATAAAAAAAATACTGCTCATAAAGTACAATATAAATCTATTGATAAAAAATGTCAACATTTTGTGTTGACCATAATGAAGTAACTCAATGTAATGCATTGAAATTTGAATTTCAAGTAAGTAGGTTTTAGCTTTTTCTGCAAGAAGCTTTGAAGAAGGAGCCAAAAATATGTTAATTTGATATATTATTAATATTTCATTGAAAAATTATCTGCTGACCGCATTCAATTTAGTGCTAAGAGATAAATTGTGCTGTAGAAAAATTAAGAAAATTAAGAATAGTGGTATATAACTTTCATGCGAAATTCTATTCTCATACACAATATGTAAAAACAATGATCGGGTAAGAGTCGTTTATAAATTAAAATAATTAAATCCTGGCATTGAAAAAAAAAAAATTATATGTTAACTTTACTTAACTTCATGCATTTTTAATTTCTATCATAAAAACCTATTTCAAATCAAATAAAAAAGTGATTTAAAGTCAACTTAGAACACTCAAATTAGCTCTGTATAATTCATTTACATTTATGTCGGAACTCTTCTTCATTGTTGACCAATTATAATTTGTTTTCTTTACTTGATTGAGTATTGTGGCGAAGTCAGTCACATTTTAAAATTGGCATCAAAAATCTTCCATATAGTGAAATAAAGTGGAAAATTAGATTCAAATGTCATTCCGTTTGTGGTTTTGCGACTCGGGACTGTGAACATGAAGCCAAAGAAATCACAATGATGTTCAATTTTATGGACAAACGGAAAACCTGATGTTGGCCATCATTGTGGTTTCCAATTATATACACAAGGAGAATGGGAAAATGGTTATTTTTGCATTTTCATCCCACATTTGTTTGATCATTCTCATTGTGATTAAATTTGTTAATAATCTTTGCATTTCTTCTCAATTATAAGTACTAAATACGTTTGGTTTTGAAAAATAATAGTGCTCAAGATTTTGAAGCTTAAATACATCCTCAGGGGAAATAATAAAACTCGACGTGATAACTGAAATCTGATGAGTATGAGTGATGAGTAAACATAGTTTGATGTGTGATATAATTTTGCAATCTTGATTGATTTATTATTATTTTTAAAATTTATAGGCAACTACGCTCACTGCAATATGTTTCCCTATTAGTGTTAAAATTATTTAATGTCATATTATGTCATTTAAGAGCTCTCCGATTGACTTCATCGTTGATAAATCCTAGTATCTTATTTCCAAATGATGACTCAAATATCGACTTTCCCTTTAAATGATTTCCTGTGACTAAACCAAACAAATGTTTGCACATTATAATCTTGGGTATAATCTTGCATACAGACTCAATTTCACATGTTCATATGAAAGCTTATTTTCTCTATAATAATGTGCATGTTTGGAGGAAATTACGCCATAAATTAAAACAATCTCCTCCCTTCTGTGGGCATTAAAGTGGGATAATAATTTTGGGAACATGGGATTAATGTCGTAAATCATAAAATATTATATTTTTATTCCTTCTGCTGAATGCCCGCGCACCATTTATTAATAGGATGTGTGTCTTGTAAAGTAGTACATGAATATAGAGAAAAGTGAATGCGAACCATAAAGATGCACGTAGCGGTGTAACCTAATATATTAGTGGCAATAAAATGAGGTGAAAAGGTGATAATTTCTATAAGGATGACTCTAATATGACTTAAACCTTTATATTAAAAGAAATAATCATGTTTAGTCGTGTAATTTGTCAAGCAATCATAATTCATACTGCTAAGCGTTTTGTACAAAATGTATAATTGTTCTGAATTATTCTGTATTATTATAAGATTGTTTAAATAATTAAATTTACTTTATAATTCTTAAACTAGTTTTATTTAAAAAAAAACTATAATTCAAAGTTGTAAATTACATAATGAAAAATACATTAATTTAAAACGAAATGACATTGTAATGCTGTTTATTGCAACTTGTGTTATTGTTTAAGATACTCATATTTTATGATAATTTTAACTGCACAAACACACAATCTCTATAACCAGCTGCACATGATACCTGGAATTGTTCAAAATGCAAAGTGTTGTTTTAGTGATAATTAAAATTAAGTTATTTTGAAATAAGACATTTTCTTGGCAGGGATGTTTATCTTCACGCGTTGGACTATAGCTATATCCTTACTAATGTCGTAAATTGTGGATTCTCGTATGCTTTTTATATTTCGAACAATTTAATACAGTTTGCAAAAGGACACGTTTCAATTGTGAAAATCACATTGAAATGCAATAATACTACTTATGTGGCTCAAATCAATCAACCACATTATCAATCCTGTTTCTGTAGAGTGCAGATGCACAAAAATACCATTTAAGTTGCATTTAACTTTAATTCAATTCGTTTAAAATTGAATTTACATTATTTAACGCACATTTGTATAAACACTTTGAGTTAATTATATTAAGTACGATATTAATATGATGGAAAACATGATTCCCGAGTCCAGTCATCAATCTTAATAGCATCCACCCTTTAATTGATTGATCATAATTATATATTAAATCACTTATGCAATTCAGATTACCACGAATGCTTGATTGCATCTAAATTGCGGCGTATTTGATAAACGACCGTTTATTGAGTATTGTCCTCGCGGCTATTCAATTAAAATTCCCATCCGTATTTGTCCATTGCTAATGCACTGGAACCCAGACTAACAGAATACATTAAAAGAAGCACATCCTACGCATTCCGCAGCAAAATGGAAAGTAAATGCATTTGCTGACACAAACATGAGCAGGAATATTTGCTTACCGCATAAAAAAATACCAGAGAATAACTCAATAACTTACACAACTATTTTTTATGAATTTTGTTTCAAAACATTTTATATACGACATTTAAAAGAGTGTCTAGTTGATAGAAACAGTCACAAATTCCTGATTGGTTTGCTAATCACGATTCCATATTCCTAAGAGTCCCATGATTAATTAAACTGTCGCAAAGCGTTAGTGGCGGATTGAATTGTAATATTGGCTATTTAGGTACAGTTATCTAAAGCGTGTTTTGCATCATATCATTTTTTAAGTCAAAAAATGCGATGTCAGAATCTATATTAATTACCTAATTAATAAGCATGTTCGGATTTCGGAGTTCGCATGCTTCTCATTCTGGAAATAAAATTGCATTTTTACATAAATATAAAAGCAACAAGTGGTACCAGCTTTGTTTTCAGATCGCCACAGTCATGCGATACTCCTTTAATGCGCTATTAATGAAACTTGAATCACCGGTGGCGGCTAAGTATGTGACATTAAGTTAAACATCGAACTAAACCCCCAAGAAAGCATATACAACTTTCTGATTGCATATTTAAATAAATTTATAATAAATTTTGTTGAAACTTTCTGATCACCTTGCATACAATAACAATAAAAATTTTTCTAAATAAAAACTTCAGTGCGATTTAAATCGATTTACATGATGAACTTTTCGAAGATTTAAATTTAGCTTCCGTGGGAAAACATATAAATTTTAAAATGTTTGGATGTTGAGAAATTTAGTACGGTCTTCTTCAAAAACTTAATCCTGAAACTTCCCAGTCGACGATGGCACATTGTGCTTAAATATTGAATGAGCAAGGGTTGAATATCGGCATCAGTTGATCGTTTATTATTCATTGATGAGGTGAGAGGTGAACATTTTAGTTTATATCTGGCACAACTTCTACTCAGCGTTATTTCACTTCTTTTTACCCTTTTAGTTTTTAATATCCGCAGGGACTTTGGGAGTTACAACTCAGAGGTGCAGACAGAGAACAAAAATCGCTCAGATTAGTAGGTTGATACGAAAAGTTCTTTCCACGGAAATTCAAATTTTGACACATACTGTTGATTTTTTAAGAGTGAAATCAAGGTGGTTTGAAAACAAAAATTTGAAATGTTTTAATCCGACTTCTTTAAAAGTACAATAATTGGTAAGTTTCTTTTTTCTGAAGCAGATATACGACATTCCTCTTTTTTTTTCTAAAGTTACGAAAACCGAGTTACGTGCCCACATGTTAAAGGTCAAGAACATTTGCTTAAACTTTGTTTATCCTTTTTTTTCAATTTTGCTACGATATTTTTTTGAATTTCGTTTCAGGAGCTTAATATGTCAAAAACTGTCGATCGCAGCACACAAAGAGGATGTAAGCTATCTCGGCGGTGACTATATTTTAAATAAAAGTCAGCATGTAATTTAAGAAATGAAAATGAAAATGTGGTGTTTTAAAATACGATAAACGATTTAATGTTAAAGGACATAATTTAAATATAATATAAACAAAATATTTAAAATAAGAAATCGACTTCAACTTATTTTACTGTACAATGCGCATGAGTTGGGAAGGCAAACACAACAGAAATTTATAACTTCCCCATTTATTTAAAGCACAAAATATCTCAACGTGAACCCTCCATTGCAGCAATAACTGTCCAAGGGGATGAACAACTGTCTGACTTTAAATAAGCATCAAAACGGGCGAGATTTTTTCTTGCTTTAAATTGAAAGTGTTCATCTGGTTGATTTAATCCGGGCAAACTTATGCTGCTATAATATTCATCTGCTTACATTTGCGGTTGCTTTTTTGTCTATTGCGTCTAATTGAAATTCATAGACCATTTAAGGGTGCGCTACTTGCTATTTGGCGTCGTCGCGGAGTGTGGCATCGTGTCTTTTACCAGCATAATTTCTACACAATGTAGCACGACATCTGTGGAATAAATGAAGTCCATTAAACAGGATCAACCAGTGATTCTTCAAAACTCTTTATCTGTGGGGGATGCTGCAAAGACTGCAGATAAAAGCTCTTAAGTATTCATATGTATTTACAAGTGAGAACAAATCTCACATACAAATTTTTGCATTCGATATTAAAATTCATTTCCTCATATTTTCTTTTGTTTGTTGAGCGTTTAAAACATCAGCTGGATTTATTTCGTTATTCTAAATTCTTTATCAATTGAATCAAAATGGTTCTTGAATCCATTAAAAAAAGCTTAAGGAATTTTACATTTAATTTTCTTTTTTTTGTAAATCCTTTCAGCATTTGAGTTTTGTTAATACAAATTGCAAACAATCAAACATGGAAAAGGGCATGTAGAGCAAAATATTTCAATTTTATTTGTAAATGTGCGGAAGAAATGTATTGCCATACAGTTAAAATATAGTAAATTCATCTCAAAATAACAAAATTAAAAAATGCATAACCAATACGTTAGTTATTGCTACAAAGAACTGCTAAAGCACTCAATATCACACGTATTTGCCAGACATCCATAAAAGTTGCAACAATGCATTGTTATTATCAAAAAATTTATGATCCCATACAGAAAATATTCAAATTTATGACCTAATATCCGTTAACATGCACATTACATCCACTCCTAAAATGTTAGTCGCACCACTCAAAAGAGATACCATTTACCAAGTAGTAAGTGTGTACTCGTAAATGTAACTTAAAGCTGCATACTTATTGCGTTCCGAGGGGGTGAATGTAAAAACGTTTAATACTACATCGTTGGAAATCTTAAGAAATTTTTATATTAAAAGCAGTATATTTTCCAGAGCATTCTTTATGTTATTGTTCCGTGAAGTTTGTCCCATTTAAAGGAGATTTCAGTGCAATTACTTATGTTTTATTGTTGTATATACGTTGTCTGCAAAGATTGATTGCAATTTTATTGGAAAGAAATTTAATGTTATAAAATAAATTTTAAAATGTTGCACAATTAATTGGGACTTGGAGAGGGCCAGGGACTTGGAATATTTTTTTTAAGTAGTGAAGTGCTTTTTCAGTGATCTTTATTTTCATTTAAATCAATTTAAAATCGAACGTGCTGGTAATAAATAGTTTAAGTTTGTTTCCAAAAAAATACAATAATTTTATGGAAATCAACATGCATGATCTACAGATATATAAAAACTTAATTAATATTCATGTATTGTATAATGTACAATATTTTGACTGATGATCAAACATTTCGTGTGCAACATGCCTCCTTCCATTGCTGTGTTTTCTCAATTTCATTCAATCCAAAGGTAAAAACTAAAATGTATCGATTTCCTACTTATGTCAGCTATATAACTGCATAGTGTTATTATGTATTATGTTTTGCCAACAATTCTTCTGAAGTAGTTTCAACAACATTAATAACACATGTGCATTATATCCATATAGATACCCGCAGTTGACACAGACTTTCATTTGAAAATGTCTTTGGGCACGTTTTCCAGTTGTCCGTATTGTATGAAATCGTCTTGTTTTGCACCGTACAAGTATTTATAAAAAAAAAGGAATAACTATATAATATCGTTACACAAAACTATATATTTGAAGTTATGGCCCTTTTGCGTAATTTTGCGTCTGCAGTTTTAGGGCAGATCTATTTATAATGCCTATTTAACAATGAAAAATCAATGTCCGAGTATGTTTATTTATACATATAGAGATAAGCCTCTAAAAAGGATAAAAATGCATATAGTTGAAAAATGTATAATATTGTCTATTGTCCAAATGGAGACAAGTTTTAAGGACTTAATTTGATTTTTTTGGAATTTCAAAATAAAAACGTTTATTCGGTTGTAAGTTCTTAAACAAATACAACTTTTATTCCATCACTGATTTTGATTCCAGTAAAGACAGTCCAACTGTTCCTTCATGTTCGTGCCAAAAGTTTAATCTCATTGATTATTAAAATTTCTAGTTCCTATCTTTTCATGTTTTTTCAGAAATGTTGTGGATTTTGGCACCCACAAATGTGTGCTTTTAAACAAAAAATTTGTTCTGATTTGAACACATATAATAATTTTAATACAATATGTAGTAATATACTTTAAATTTTAATTATTAGATTATGTCGAATTCATCCCAAGTATCCACAATACAGATTGTAACCATACGAAACTAAAAGTATCTTCATGAGTTGAAGAATTTTCAAGAATGTTTCAAGAAAAAGACAACAAAAAACAAGAAAGTATAACAAGATGATGAACAAAATGCCTGGACGAAGTAGATAGCAGTTAACGCTATACGAATTTTTATTGTAGTGTAAAGAGAGCTTACCTGATGTGCCGATAAGGAATATTCTTTTCTGCCAAGAAATTATGTTATTGAGTGTTAGACGTTTAGCTTTCATTTAATGATTGTGAACATATACTACTCATATAATATGATTCAATAAAATCATTTTCTCCAGCAACTAAATAACAGCTCTTTCTTGACCTCATTGACAGACACATCCACTTTCCTGTTAAAATTGGTAAAGAAAGCATTGAATATATATTTTACGTACGATATTTTTCAATTTCATTTTTACATAAATAATTATATAAAACTAAAGGTGCACTTTTATCCTTTTTTACTTTTCAACATAACTTTAAAAACTATACATACTTTAAAATCTTAAAAGTTCAAATGCACGTGTTTTTGTAAAGTGTTCTCAAAACCATCAATGAAAGATTATAAAAACACCCCAACCTAAAAGGTCTGATGGTTAAATCTGGTCGAATGAATCCTAATAAAAGAACACGTCTGAATGAATGTATATTGTTGAAGTGCGCGTGAGCTTCTTTGATTCCAATTTGGTTATCTGTGGAGTGCGTTGTAAGCGCACCTTGTTTTGCACTTGCCATGCAACTCACGTACCAACACGGGAGAACCGAGAATTAGGATTAACTCAAGGAAACTCTTTGGTCTCGCTCAAATTGTAACAGAAACGATCTTGGTGAAACCTTTTATTACCAAAATCGCCTCAGACACATTTATTTTGTCAATGAATCGGTTCTGTAAGACGTTACTTGTACAGGTCTAATCATCAATTTTAAACTTCATGTGGAAAAATATATGAATTCTTAAATTTTTATAAAATATTCTGATTAATTCAAACTTAAAGTCCAATGAAAACATTAATTTTATTTTACTTTTTGAATCTTGCTATATATTAATTCACACCCTACTTTTTTCGCATAATTAATATTCCTAAATAATTTGTGCTATTCAAACTATCAATTTTTCCACCGGATAATTAAAATTAATCAAAGATATTTATAAGAACAATTATCTGTCGGAATTACGGCAAGTGAAGGTAAATTATGTGGAGTACCTATTTTATTAAAGTTATACAGAAATCATGAAAACAGCCTTGGGCAATTAGAATTAAAGCTTGAATCATATATCTATAGCGCACAAACATAACAATTTTAATGAAAACCCTTCGGGGTGTTTCTAATTAATGCTCTTTTCTGAGTTTTCTCTATACGGCTGTATAACATCGCCGACGCTGAATGTATAGTTTTCCACCAACTGTCAGTTTTCAGAGTGTGCTGCAATTTATTTAAATGTTTCAGATGAACAAATGAGTATTGAAAATGCATGTAATTTAATGTGGCGCAGAATAAATATATTTCTGATTCAATTTCTGTTAAACCAACCATAAATTTGAAAACTAATAACTTCGCAGTTTACCGACATAAAATGTAAAATCTAGAAATTATATTATAAATTCGATCAATTTGTTATCCGCACAAATATCAATTAATATAATATTTTAAGCAGCATATTGTGCAAACCAAGCATAATTATTACGCAAAATGTTCAAACTTCAAATGAATGCCATTTTAATTATTCAGCTTTTGACATTGATTTTGTTCCAATAATATTGCTTTGTATCACATACGGATTTTGCAATGAGTATTTAAGGCTCCCATTCACAATTCGTATGCACGAGCACCATGCATATTATGTGGATAATGGATGCATGTTGTATGTGGTAACAATTATGCTAAAGCATACATAAAATGAAAATTTAAACTGAAGCACACTGACGCATTCCTTTCCGACATAATGCAATTAATTAGGATTCATGGGTTGTGGCATCGATTTAATTAATTGATTATATGAATTCAATGTGTGTGTGTGATTTCCATTGGGAAATCAGTTGCCTATTGGTAATTAAATAAATCTGAGAGGCTTGAGTTAAGTGGAAAAGTTTGGATATTGCTTTGATAAATTGCAATTTGTTACGAATTTTATTGCTTTTTTCAAATAAATGTTAATATGTTGATCTCTTGCGGAACGTGAGTGGTTTTAGTTTAAGTGATTAACATTTTGTCAGACAAAAAGAACTTTTCGACTTTTTTTTAGAGCTTTTAAACGCTAAACAATAATCATTTTATAACAGAAAATATAAATTTTTTTTGTTTTTGTTATTAATTTATTGCTATATTTTTTAAAATATCTTTTTTGGGGATGAATTGACTTAAATCTATAACATATTATATATATTTTTTTAAATAATTTCTGAACATCAACTGAATTGTATTCTTTCGAGAAACAAATAGCAATGAAAAGAACCCAAACCATCTGTCACCCGTATACACAGAATTCTGGAATACCAGAAAAGAAACAAAGATAAACATTTCACTTCCAATTCATTACTTTTAAATAGTACAGTTTCACCACAGAGAGCCAAGGTTATACTGTTCATAACTCTGAGTAGGTACTTCCATTCGAAGTATTGATATAACTATAAGAACAATAAGCGATGTTTATTGATGCCATTACCAACTGAGGTATTGTTAGAACAGACATTTTAAAATGTAGGTAAATGTCGATTCCAAATTGTTCTTAGTGAAAGTGGTTTTCTTTTAGAGTGCATTTTCGTAAAAGAGTGGGTTAAAATTTCAAAAATCTCTCTTCAGAAATATGGTCACTTAAATAGTTTCCGACAAAAAAAAAAAAAAAAATTAATTTATCGAAAATATTATATTTTAATATTATTATAATTATTTTAATTTATTATTTTTAAGGGTTGAATATACAAATATTGTGCATTAAGATTTATGGAACCTCAAAAACATTTCGTGCGTAGATAGATTAATTATATTTTACCTCTTAATTCCGAAAAAATTAAATTGTCTCTTTTAAATAAAAAAATAAAATTAATCTAACGATAATAACTATAAATAAAGTAATCAAATTAAATAAGCAATCCTTTTTGATAATTTAAATAAACTGACTACACGTTTTCCCACCCCATACCATAAAACAACGAGCAACGGGGAACGTTTAAACAATAACAATATATTTCTGGCGACCCCAATATACGAACAACGATGTTCACAAAAGGAGTGTAACTGCTACCGAAATGAAGCCGCTTTTAATTAATGGTTTGTCTTAAATGTAACGAACAAAAGTTCTCGCGGCGGAAACGTCGATGTAGTCAATTGAATGTGTTTAATGACTGCCATAAATTGGCACTGCACTGAGTTATGTTATTAAAACATTCTCATAGCCCATGTTTTTTTGAAGAAAAAAATTAATTCGAAAACATGGTAATAGTTGAACAGTTTAGAACTATACAAGTTGTTTTGTCATTTAATCGATTTATATTTAATCGCATATTATGACACTACATAATATAATGAGTTATGAAACCAAGGAAATAAACGCTGAAAATGTCTGCGTCGAGGATATTTTCAATTGGCAACTGCTATATTATACAATCTTAGTCATTTAATTGAAGTGTAATATTCAGAAACATCTTATAAAGGACTAATTATACAAATGTTATTGGGAGCCATTTGTGTAAGTATTATTGCAAGGGATGAAGAGGGTCCAGCTCCATTGAATTTATTTCAATTTCATCCTCAAAATGATACAACATTTGCATTAAAATGTTATCAAGTGACGGCATGTATATTTTGGTGAAGACGATGGAGACTGACTAAATGATAGCCGTGGCTGTGGCGACAGCTTTGTCATAAATTTGCAAATGGTTTTCAACGATAAGGATGGACAGACTTAATAATATTTTGTATTGTTATTCGCGGATTAAAATTTAACGCTACTGAAAACTAACACTTTAGATCTTTTAACGGTTTGATTGACTCGTTAGTAAATTTTTATGTGACCTTAAAGTTTAAAATATAATATAATCTGATTTAATGCACTCTATTATGACTCCAAATTTAATAATTTACAGTTCAAGTTAGTAAACATGTTTGTAAAAAGTACGTAATTAAATTTAAAAAATGCAAGAAAAAAAAACCGTTCCCAGATAACCATTCACCAAGACTCAGCTTTGTTTACTGATTCATTCCAGTGAATTTTGCTTGAAATTCATAAAGAGAACGTGTCAGTATGACGCGATTCCGCTCTACACTTATTTCGTTAAAGTAACTCTGAGAATAATGCAATTTAAGGGGTATTAAAAGCGCATTTTCTATAGGATGATCAGAAAATAATTTCAACTTACGCTTTCTTTATATAACGGATATAAGTTATGTGAGAAATTCATCCCCACGCACACATTTTTACGGATGGCTCTCTGCATAGAAATTTATGTCATATGTTTTATCAGAGAAGTCATTGCGATATTAAAGCACGTGGTGGAAGTAGGTGGTAATACGTAAAAGTGCGCATGGTTACAAATTAAATACATGTATGGTATACATGTTTTTATAAAATATCGGAGGCATTATTACTCTAGAGAGGGGTGTTGCTATCAAGATTCTTTACTTGAGTTATAATTCATTCGATATTATTCTTTTAAGTATTAACTAAAATATAAACCCAAAAAAAAATTAATAATTCGTATAAAATTGGCGAAAAAATTTGGTTGAAAATATATATTTAGTCAAATTATTTGGTCAATGAAGCTTCTGCGAAATTTTTCATAAAACATTTTCTTTAAAACATTATTTTAAGAGACAGAATTTTTAAACCTCAAGTTAAACTATTTCAGAAGTAAATTTTTTTTACTTACAACATATTTCTTGTAACCAATTTGTATCTTTCATATTGAAATAAGGTCCGCCCTCATTTTGCAGTTCTAAATGAATGCTTTCTCGCAAAGAAACCTTATCAGTTTATCACATTTTCGAATACAAGAGGGGAAAATCTTAAGGAAGCACCGGGTAGCGCTGGCGCATCGTATTATGTAGCAGAGGCTTCCCCAGTTAATAGTCTCCTATTTAATTAAAAAAATGTTTTCACATATAACTTCTTCAGTTCTTAAACACTACATTTTTTGTTTTTATTTACATTATAAATTATTTATTATTTTCTGATTTAGCAATTTATGAAGTTAAACAAATAAATGAATTCTAAATAAAAAATACAAAACGTACGTCTTTAAAACCAAACCAAAATTCCGGCTACTCAACGTTTTTGTCCAAATTTAGAAGCCCATATGAGCAATCTTTGCACAATCTTAGAGTATTCAAAACAGTTGCAGTCGAAATTCGAATTGGATACAATATTATTTATTTACAATTATAATTAAAATATTGAAGTTTTAAAGATTTAATATTGTGACTTAGAAAAAAATCTGAATATATTACCATTATAGCAAGGGGTTGGTTTTAATGAGATCTAAAGTAATTTTGTAAATTTTAAAATAAAAATCTATTAATTGAAGTTCAAAATATATTTTGAACAAAATTCAAAAATTTAAAAAAAAATTCATAAAAGTACTGACATGTTTACAAACTCCAATAATCAATTCATAAATACCAAACAAATATCGCGTCACAAAAAACGTGTTCATTTAGCTTCGATTGTCAAACAATAACTTTGCCGAATCTGGAGGCCGTCACATATACCTTTATGTGGGGTAGAATATTGAATCGCGTCAATTTTTCTGTAACACAGTCACGTTGATGGTGGAACGTAAAACTGCGTCACAATATTACATTCCTGTGGTGCAAAATATTTTTGCTGCGGTATATCAGTAATCTAATTGGTCTCGTGTAGGACTTTGATTGATTGGGATTGACAATACGGGGATTCTCTTTATATATGGATGAGCCTTCATTAAAAATGAGAGATATCTTGATTTCAAAATCAGTATGTGTACGAATATACGGCAAATATTTATTTTTGTGCTTTCACAAATGACAACACTTTATCATTTAATACGCTATGTTCAAACCATTAATAGAAAACTGTTAAATAACTGAGGAAAAAAATTGAATAGGGCAATAATAATAAAACAAAACAAATCTTAAAAAAAACGAAGTCATTATGGGGTAAAAAGCACCCCCTTGAATACCAAATTGTCATTGTTTGCATTGAAACTGTGTAAATAATTAATTTCGATACATTTAAAACCATTGTCTTATTATAACTTAACGTTGGCCTTTCCAAAGGGAGGTCCATTTTGCACATTGCACATTGCGAAAGCCACATACATCGTTGCAATTAGAAATTTTGTATTTTTTATGGATCAAATAATTTATTTGAATTAACATTTTTCTATGTTGTAAACATTTCCCTTTTTCACTGTACTAAACACAGCTTACCACTTAATTTCCATTAGAAATCGCATGGCAAACAAATGTTTTATCGAGATCGTGTTGTGCTTAATCGAAACAGTGAATACCATTCCTTGATATTGCTGTAATGACACTCACTAGCTGTTTGCAATTGCTATCTACTGCGAATAAACAATAAACAAACGAGAAGTAAACTATTTTTAATTTGCTTATTTTTTGTTTGTCTATTGAATTGTTTAATTTGTTTTCTGAAGTAGTTAGATTGGTAGATTGGCCGATTGTAACTGTTGCTTTCATCAATAAAAAGTTTATTTAATTTCGCATGGAAAACTGTCGTCGCATATAGATAGAGACATACGAGTTTATAATCTTTGATATAAATGTTAGATGATCCAAATTCGACAAACCGTTGAGAAGAGGGACGTACTAACACCGTACTAACTTTAAAAAATATAAAATTTCTCGTTTATTAATTATCACATGGTTATTACTTTAAACGTCGTTGCCATCCCGGGTAAATACGTACTATGATTTATTTAATTATAATTGAGAAGAAATCTCTGATATTTAAAAATTTTGTTTTATAGTTAAAATTGGGTTTGTTGCCTATTAAATTGAAATGCATCCTTTGCTCAAATAATAAAATATTGAAAATAATGTTGATTTCTAAGTTTGGGTATACATAATATATAGTCTTTGTGTAATTCTGCCTGTCACGTTGCCCAATTTTATTGCAAAAAATAACGTCTCCCTACCAAATAAATGTTGCACGATACACAATCCACTTTTAAATATGCGATTAGTTCCGTTCAAGCAGGTTGCCCTCAAAGGTTAAAAAACGAAATATGTGAATATATCATTCATCTATGCCGCATTGTTTTCAAAAAAGTCAGAAGGAAGTAAGCGAACCTCGTCACATGTGAAAAGTGGAAAAGTTTTGTCGTTGTGCAACAATTTCAAGACAGTATCTCTTCAGGATTAATATTAAAATTGTTTTCTAACTAAAATCTTTTAAAACATGCATCTATGGTATGAGTATATTGGAATGGAGTTGCTTTTTAAGCAATAGAAAGAAACAAAGAGATGAGATTAAAAGAATTGTTCAACGTTATATATTCACAGTTACATTAAATAGGACATTGAATTGTCAGAGACGTCAGCAACCCAAATAATTTAATTGATCAGTTCTTATTTCTGTGCTCAATATATTATATGCATTCTCAAAGTTTTTGTTTTTTCAATTACGAATAACCAATTTTGAAAAGTTTTGTGTTTTCAATGTGCGCTCAATTAATTTAAAAAAAATTACCAATGATATCAGAAATAATTGTATCTTTAGTTGCCATTTTTTCTTTTAAACTTCAAAATTAAATGACAAGATAATCAAGTCATAATTTGCTTCTGTATAAAATAAGGAAATTAAACTTACAAATAGTAACACAAAAACGTGTGGGTTAATTTTTTTAACATTCAACAAAGTCACGTTTAATTCCAAACATAAATATTTTTAAATCATTCGAAAAGGAAGTGTTAGTACCTATAAGCATATGTAACTATAAATTGTTTAGGATAGTGAAAGCGTATAGAAAACTTTAATTTATTATAGCGTGAATGTTGGACGCAAGTTTGAAATCTTTAACTTTTTTTTTATAAAGTCTGTATCAAACTTAGGAAATTATTTATATTAAAGAGAAACTGTTTGGAATACGTTAACACTTATATTGATACAAATTGTGTGTAAATAACACTCCTGTGAGACTTGTACACTAATATACTACAATGGTAAAACGCCATTAGAATCTCAGGTCACAATTTCCGGTGTAACTAATTGATAATAATGAAATATGTGAAGCTGAAAATTATTCCGGATTCGGCAACATATTAAAATGGATGATAAATTTTTTAATTGTAGCACCCCAGAACGTAACTCGTGAGTGCTTCCGGATAAAATTCGGAGCTTAATTACTCATAATGAACATATAGGCTGTTAGATTTTGCTCCTTAGCATTTATGGAGAAATGTTTAAAATTCATTTAGTAATCCTTCAATGTTATTCGCAAAAAGAGTAATTCAATATTTATTAAAAACATTTGACAAAAAATATACTAACGTATACTTCCATTTTATTTCAATTTGAAATGTCTTTATCTATATAACCTTTCAGAAAATGTTTTTAACTTGAAATGATCTTAAAAATATTTTGGTTTCTTTAAAGTTGTCGCCTTTACTCTTTCTGTAATATAAAGTTTATAATGAATTATTCGCTTTAGTAAAAACCAATAAACATATTTTGTCATTTGTTATTGATCACAATCGAAAAATTGTAACACAATTATGCAAACATCAAATTTAAATAATTATGCTTATCAACTAAATAAAATTTTCAGCGACAAAACATATTGCATATTAATTTTATTTATCATTTATCACTCAAATGTAGCTACACTCAATTAACCGGAAGCAATTTGCAGACCTGAAAAAAAAACTACATTGCAGGGAGAGTGAGGTGTGAATTTATATACGACTGTTGCTTAACTACATTTTAATAAAGCTTTTCGGAGATATGGAAAATGTGACCTGGAAATTTGTGAATTTTGACCTTGATTTTGTCCAAAATTGGAACTTTTATTGAGATTATCAATTATGTAGAACATCATAGTACCCAAAAAAACACAGTTTTTGAATTACATATTTTCATTATAAAAACATAACCTTGAGTTTTAAAATTTTGACTTTAAAATATTCAAAAAGTCTTCTTATCCTTTTTTACCCTACAATAATGTGAAAAAAAATGATCAAAAATATTTAAGGTTTCTGATATATAAAACAATTGACCTTGAATTTTCCGATTTTGACCTTGAAATGTTCTGCAAGTTTTCTTATCTTATTTTTTTCTACAATAATGTGAAAGAATTTTTTTTGATATTGTGTAAGGTGTCTGATGTAGAAAAGAGGGGTTTGCCTTTGTCCAACCCCTTTCTCGCCAGAAGGAGTATGTAGCGGGATATAAGATGTATGAAGATTCATTTTTGTGAAAATGAAAAGAATCGTAGAACCCGTTTTTGAGCCATACGAAAAAAAACTATCCTTGTCAATAACTTGACCTTGAAGCAGCTGACCTTAAAAATTAAAAATCGCCTCGTTATATTTTTCTCAAATATTTAAGAAAAAATTTCATGCAAATCGGTCCAGTAGTTTAGGCGTACAAACGTACATTTGAACATTTTTCTAGACCACTTTTTTGGGCTCAGGGGTGTCAAAACGAGTTTATGCATCGTCAACTTTTTTTCCGAAGAAAGTCGAAATACCAAAACCGGTAATGGCCCTTGGGGTAGTATATAAATTAAAAAGGGGGGACACCATTTTATAGCACATTCGAACCGATGACACAATCCGATTTATTTTCCATGTAGGTATTTATTGGAAATGGCAACCCTCTTTATGTATATCTGCATCGTTTATTCCAGGAAATTGCATCCCTGATGACTTAATGACTGTATTCCGGTTATGTTTTTATTTGCTGGTTTCCCTGTTCAAACAGTAATTACAGTTTTAAATGAAAACTCGTATGAAAATAAATATTATTATACATTTTTAAATAATATCAAATTTAAATGGTGAAGCTAATTTTAGAATTCAGGAAATAATTATTAACTTATTCCCAATTATGCTTTATTTGCAATGATATTTTTTCCCTTATTTAATGTAAAGTACACATCGTTATATGGAAATGTTTTACAATCCCAGATGGAAAGCTTACCTCAATAAATAATGTATATAAAACTATTCAGCAATTTAACACTGATGTTGAACTATTTGTGTACAAATTCTTCAGTCCATAAGTTTTCATTGTTTCCACAAAAATTGTCAAACATCAATAACATTTAAACAACATGCTATTTTGAAGTCCAATTACATAACTCAGCATTGCGTCAATTTATTGCAGTCATAAAACAAACCAACAGGCACAGTCAAAACTTTCAGACAATAATCATTTATAAAAGGGCGTACCTACCCTTTATAATTATTATTCTACATCGGCATTCTTATACACAATCAGCGGGAATATTTTTAATTGTTTGCATGAGCAAATGAAATAATGGCCACGAAATAGAATTGGCGTGGTGGATGGTGCCTGGGAAGTGGGTAGTTATTAATTATGTTAGGAATTCGGAAAAATTTGCTATGTATTCTGTAGATTTATTTTTTTTTAAATCCTTATTGTGTTCTATGATCAATTACAGTTTAAGAAAATTGAATTTGAATAGAAACTACAAAATTTAAAAATTTAAATACTTGTGAATGGGATACATTTGGGCGCTTAATTTTTAATAACGAATCAAAAATTATTTAATGATAAACATTCGGAAAGGAACAAATTTATTATATTGCGCACATTTAAATGTTTTACTTTCAAACGAGGAACCTTCATCACAATTGTAAAAGCAGCATGCAACGGTTGAAGAATTAAAGAGAGAATTTATACAAATTTTAACAACAATTATTTTAAACCAATTTATTTTCAACGTGAAAAAATTGCATTGAATCCCTTCCCTTTTAATGGATAAAATACATTACTTTGCATATTTCCTAACACTTAAATAACTGTCTTTCTATAGACTTTATGTTTTGTAATAGTAAGTAGAGTTAAACCAGGTTAAACGTCATTCTCAGTCATTTAAACACCTGCCTCTGCAGGATATTTAAATTGGGACTGGATATTCGCTCCTAAGGAATATACAGTGTGCCTATGATTATGCAAAGTCATTCGTTACAAAATTTATAGATTTATGGGAATAAGAAAAGGCGGTCAACTTAAAAAGCTTAATGTTTATGGAGTTTACAAACGCCATTACGAAATAAATTAACTCAACTGAATAGAGAAACAGCAGACTGCCGTATTCTCTTTAAAAACATTGCACAGACTGCAATACCCGGCATTACATTCCAGATATGCACATCCAAAAGCACCTACGAGACTAATTGGTACAAATGAATACCACCAGCGAAAAGGAGGGGTGATAAGATAACGATCAGATGAATGAGTTTTATTTCTCTTGAGCATCCGGTGGCGCTGTTTTTGTATGTGAAGCGTTTTCTGTATAGAACGGGTTTATTTTCCTTTAGATGCATTCGTTTAGGAGGGATTTGCGGATGCATGGAAAATCTCATATACGAATAAAATATGTCTGACAAATAAATAAGACGGAAATTCAAGGCGGTTTAATTAAAATTCCAATATTATTGTCGTAGGTGTGGATACAATTTATAGGTAACTTATTTGTTAGAGTTATTAAGAATTTTCATTTAAAATTACTTTGCAATTCCTGAATGTTTAAAGTTACCATTTTTTGAAAATTTCTAAAAGAATGGATTAAAATGAATAGTGATAAAGTACTTATAGCCTTCCAACGCGTATTGGTGTTATAGAAACAATAAATATATGTATATCACTAACGACAGGAATCTCATTAAATCCCCATAATCAAAGAAGTGTTTTTCCTTGGGAGGATACAAGAAAAAGGCGGCATAAATTTTCCGCACTCTTCCAGACACCATACTTATACGACACTGCACCCTTTGCTGTTTCACGTCTAATGGCTCATCTATTGTTCCCATTGAATGCCATGAAGGCGAATTAAATATGCATTTTGTACGTGTAATTGACTGATGATCAAAGTTCTGCGTCACATGCCCACATCCCGAAAGGAGTATTGATTTTTCATGCAGGTAAAACCGCGTCTTTGTTTTGGTAACCCCCTATCAGTGATGCAACGGTATATTATCGCGATATGAGTTTCAATAATATTAACTGAATACGTGCTAGAACTTGACTAAGGCTTTCATAAAGATGTCTTCAAAAAAGTTTTCCTGTTTGCTGGATGCATGACTCCTTTTATGCAGCGCTATCATCGTCGTATTTCATATTAAGTTTGTGATGCTTTTGTTTTAAAAGCGTGAGCTCCTTTCCGTTACGGCTTATGACATATGATAAATTTTATGAAAAACGTATGTTTTTGTGTGTCTATGAGTTTGCGTTCAATTAGTCAAATTTATGGAGCTTTTGTGTGCATTTCGATTCAATTCAGTCTCAAAATATAGATTAGATTGTAACATCATCATCAGCGTATGTGGCAGTACAACGATCCGGGTCATAAGTTTGTTCCAAACCGTTTAGTTATGCACCACGATTTACCAGTTTCATATTTGTCATTCCATCTTAAAAAAAAGAAAAATTCCATCGATGTCTTTTACTCTATCTAAATTCCTAGCTTTTCTGACTCTATTGAGTTGCATTATTTTCACAACATCGTCGTTCAAGGTCTTATTGTTCAAATTCTCCGATACTGAAATTGTAACATAAAAGTTATAAAAGAGTATAAACATGTTGATTTATTTAAAAAGTTTACTGATTTAGGATCTCATGTAATTAATTTATAAGTATGTAAAAACATTTAAAGGCTTTTTAAAAATTACAGAGAAATTGTCGCAAAAATGATACGTTGAATTTTCTTAATTTTTATATTAAAAACAGAGTAATTCTTCGCTCGATAATATAGTTATAATAATAGAATAACCTAGATAGAGATTTGCCGGAATATGTACTAATTTCAAATTTGTCTCATTTAAAAATTGAAGTCATACACCTAAATAATTTAATAGCAAATAAATCGGACTCACAAATTTTATACAATGGACATTATGCTCAACATAATGGGTATGCATTTAAAGCCTTTTCAAATTGCCAACATTTCAGATATACACAATTCACTGTTCGCATAGTAAATTTGTGAACAAAAAGGGTCGTTATTTCATACATTAGGACATATGAAAGCCGACATTGTGCAGAGACAATAATTATTGGATTTATATTCACATGAGCGGTTTTATTCATTCCTTTATATATCGACCACAATATACTCGGTAAATAAATTTATCAATTATATAGGGTCCAAAACTGGATCGTCTTTTTTTTGCCATAACTTCACTTCCAAGGACTTTAAATAAAAATTAAAAAAGTCAATGTTACGTTTTTAAATTTCCTTGTAAGCTCAAATTTGGTGAAAATTGGCACAACTACTATCGAGTTATTCGTATAAAATTCATCAACTCCAAAGTGAAAATATTATTCTCGAATAAAAAAAATATCTTCTATATATATAAAAGGCGACATATGTTTATTATAAATTTAATTTCACATTAAAAACATGTTTTTCTTGGACGTAGCAATGCGCGCCGGGTATCGCTAATTAATTATAAAATATTTGTCTCCATTTATATCTAATAGTATTTGCAGTTGAACAGGAAGGAATTCGACCTAAATTATATTTTATAAGAATTTTCTTTAAAGTATTTTAGATTCTTTAATGGATTCTCAGTGCAATAAATTAATTAAACAGTATTAAAATGTATATAACTTTGCACATGAGGACATCTGAATGAGGACTTAGAATGAGCGCTAAAGCTGTTAATTTTCGATTTAAGTATAAAGTTTTATGCTAGACGCTCATGTCACAAACACACATATCCTTTCAACGATAGAAATTTATTTAGAAAGTTTATTCCAAACATTTTCCGTTTTAAATTACTTTACATAATGTTTTGTGATACGAGCTTAATATTTCGTATGTATGGAAGAGGTCAATTTTCACTTTGTATTTTAATAGGATTGGCTGGTGAGGTCTTAAATTTGTTAGCACAATAGTTTCTTTACTAGCTGTGTTGAGTTCGGAAGGGAGTACGTGAAGTAAAATGGAAATGAATAAACAATAATAATTGCAAAATATGCGAAACCGACCTTTGACCTTCATGGTGAAACATTTAAGTCATTGTCAGTGTATTGTAAATGAGAGTATGCTTTTTCACCTGGAAAAACACGAGATAATAGCCGCAATAAAGTATGAAAAGGAGGAAATTGTATGTTGTTTTTGTATTAATTGTGCTGACTTTTCATTTAGAAATTGTTTTTATCCTTCTTTTAACAATGGTAATTAATTTTTTGTCTCCATATTATTTTTTATTTTGTCCATTACACCGCAGTATAGTTTGCTTATGACTTATTTTTCGCCATCTTTCAGTTACAAAATGTGGAACAAATGAGAAATATTGTTGTTGAATGAATATCGATTTTCAGCAAAGTTTACACGAAAAGGACAAATTTTAAATTGCTAATCTAGAAAATTACATGTCACAATCATGAGTTATCAATAATGGTTTCAAAAGGGTCATAATTTCAACAGCTATTTTTATTGATTTTTCATAAACATAAAAAGGTGAAAAGTTGTTTTTGGAGGAATCAGTTCAAGTATATCTGGGCTGCAATATCCAGATATACTGTAGTGCAAAACAAGGTTTGTCGCATCCGCAAGGAGATATGCAATATTTGAACAATTAATAATAAAACTCATAATATGATATAGTAATAAATTAATGCACTTGTAATTTACAAAGTTAATTGATATGAATTACGTGAAGGTAATTTAATTCATTTTGTTGCACAAAATACAGAGCATATAATTCAGCACATAATTTTACAATGAATGTTTTTATAAGTATGCAACATATTTTAATTATATACCAAAGGTGTGATTGTTAATTTAAGTGTACAAATAATTTAAATTTTAATACCGATATTTAAACATGTTGATTGAGCGTTATAAAACAAAAGCAAATTACGTTTAGTTAGGCTTAATTTTTTATCAAACAGCAGATCATCAATTTAAAATAATAATTTAAGTTCTGCAACGGAAAATTCCCGCAAGGAATCACCTTTCTTTCTTTTTTCACTGTGTTTTACATAAATACAATAAAGCAGAAGACGTTTCAGATGCATGGTGTAAAGTAATATACAAGCAGTTTGCAAGCAGCTATAATGCGGAAATGGTTTATTGACTATTTAATTTTTACTTACCACAGCAAAGTTTGCGCATTTATCATTTAAGCCTTAAGGTGTACCTTCCCGTTATTCGCTCAATTAGTTTAAATTAGATGGACTTTTTAGTTTTTCAACACAAATACAACACTATAGTAAAATATAAGAAGTTGCTCGATGTGGAATTGGAAACAACAAAATTAAATGAGCTATCAGCAAGTTTTGCTGAATGAAGAAACTTTTGCCAATAACTTGCAGCCCAAACCATCGTGCTCCACTATTGTATTTGGTTCTAAAGCTGAAGGAATTTTAGCAAAGAGACAATAAAATGCAAAATCTTTACAATTTAACGTACAAAAAATGGAAACTGATGATTCCCAATTACCAAAACATTGGGAATAAAAATAAATGAAGGACATTTGTACTTTTTGCATGCTTAATAAACTTTAGTGGGCTTTTACCCAATAAATTACAAATTAGTCAAAACAAATTATTACTGCAGAGTTGTTAATTCAAGTGTAAAAAATTGGTCAAAACACACAAACTAAAATATTTTATGGCAAAAAATTATGTTGTACACCATCATTGTTTTATAAAAAAAAAAAGGCATTTTTTAAAATAACATGCATGCATAAATCATTTATTTTCAACGAAGCGACACGATCTTTTTGAATGCGATTGTCATTTAATATGAAACAAAAACGGGGAATATGGCTTGTAATTACCATACATACTTGATTACAATTGCCCGTTATGTCCTGTGGTTTATTATTTGGTTACCTTTTTGTTGAAATTAATGTATAACTGAAATATTTATGAGTGATATGCAATTTGATGCACAAGAGTTTTTGATAGAAATTTGAATGGGTTTTGACTTTGATATTTGAATTTTTATTTTTCTAATATTATTTTTATTATTTTCATTTCAGCGAATATAAAATAATGCCGCTAAATATTTAACATAACTAAAACAACTTAAATTTGTAAAACTTATGGCACTCGCATATTATATAATGTCAACAATTTTAGTGATACCGATTCCACCAGGATGAGTGGAAGTGAATTTGAAATAATTCATATTTTATTTAAATTCTCTGTACGCACAAATCATGATCCAAGTCACGTTTTCAGATAATATCAGATTTTATTTAACGGATTTTTAATTACATATTAATGCTGACAAAAATAATAAGAAGATATCACCATTTATTGCAAACGTCTTATGTATTTAAAAATTAAAACAGTTTTTCACAAACATATGGCATTCTTCACTAGCTATTATGTTTAAAATCAATTATGTGACACCTTTTGACATCACGTACAATAATACAGCTAAATCTGGCGACACAACTGTGTTAGCGGAAGTTCCACGATGTTATGCACTTAATCATAACCCCCACCCGGAAGACATTTTGGTGAAGTATAAATGGTACAAGCTTGTGGGATAAAAATGCGACCATTAAGGTCAAAGCAACTGACTACGTGACTTCTTTTTATTATTTTAATGTTTAAGAATATTTCATTTGAAACATTTGTCATTTTGCGGCGCATATGAGAACTGCAGAATATACTTCTGTCATCGTATTTCTTGAGATATGAGCCAATTTCAAAAGGATGTTGCCACATTTATAATGTGTATCTGAAATACGTTTTTTATAGGGTTAAGCAAAAGTCAAATAAAAAAAGAAGATTTAAATGTTAACACAATTCAGTTAATTTTCGACAACGTTTAATTTCATGTTGCAACGTATAAATACATTTTGTTTACGCAATAGAAATGAAATTATTAAATAATATTAAATAAAAAGCTCAGACAGTTCGCGTACATGACTTTATTTTAATGAGATTTTTGCCATCAAATTGCATTGTGAATTACGTTTTCTTCAAAGTTAGTAAACGCTTTGTGCATTTTCCATAGCGCACAGAACTATTATATTTTGCTTATAAAAACTATTCAAAATAAAAAGAAAATAAACAATTAGGCTATGTGCATTTCAAAATATCACACAACATAACATAAAAACAGAACCTACGCTGCCTAAAAATTATATGGTTGCTTGTGAAAGAAAAATATATAACGAGTGTAAGACAAATTATGAAAAACTCTGCAGAAAATGACACTGCTAAAATACGATCTTTTGTTGTGGTGCACCTTTGTCACGGCAAAATCCGGTTGCCAGCATCATTTAAATAAAAATATGCAGCCACAACTTTTCATCAAACCATTTTCCTCTCTCCCTTTTGTTAACTGCATATAATGCCAGTGTGAATAATGCTCATATGCGTAGGACTAAAATATACTTATGAAAGGACCTTTTTCATGTATGCAGGACCTAGGATGTAGGTGTATAACTTTTTTTAGAAGCATTCCCTACCCCGTAAAGCAATCTAAATACAAAGGTGTCAAATGCCTTCACTTTATCACAGAGAGTGTAAGCTTTAATTATTAAGAACTGAATACAATCGTATAGCACATTCGGGACATTTTTGCATAACGAAACATAAATTGGCATGCGTAAAGGAAAATACCCTCAACGTGCATAACTGCGATTAATGTAGTGCATTGTGTAGATAAGATTTGCATTCATGGTTATTAAATTTCTTATGAAGATAGCTGTGAGAACATTGTACATTCTTTGCATCTTAATAAGATATTTTCTGGTGCATATTTAAAACTATTTTGAAATAATACAAAAAAGGATGAATTTTAATTAAGTTCACAAAAATTTATAAGATTACAATACACAAACAAAAGTTCTGCTCGTAATTATCTGAGAATTACCACTTAACTTCCTTAAATTAGTTTACACCTATTTGTCAAACCACTTTAAAAGCTAAACATAGATAGTAATAAAAACTATTTCTTTATTGAAGCATTAACTAATCGGAAGTTTTCCCCATAGAAAAAAAAAATTACTTTTCATTGCGTAATTCCCAAATAAAGAAACTTTGGTAAAATTGCACTAAATATAAATACTAATGCTGCAAATTAGTCAAAAAAGCAAAATGAATCGAGACTAAATATTATTTCATCGCCATCAATTAATGCCTATATTTGTGTTAAAACCTACCTGTAACGTTCATAAATGAATTTTATTAAGTTGGGCGAGTGCATTATGATTTATTGAAATAGCAGAATAATACTAAATAAAATACATATTTTATTTGTGACGCCGGAATTTCGGAAATAGGTTATTATTATTGTAAAACAGTTATATCAAAAGAAAATAATTAAGCTTAAAACGCAAACTGATTTCACACATACCAATTTAATCGAATGGGAAAATTTGGTCAAGCGATTAATCATTAAACTACACGTAAAATGTTTTAATTAAATAGTGTGTTATACATAACTGCGATTTTTAATGACATGCACTTTAAATTTGTTTATAATGTAATTTCTCTCGTTTAATTAAAATAATTGGATATACTTTATCAAGTAAGCATGATTACTTTAAACTTTAATATTTTATGATTCATAATATTTAAGGAAAACCCAATTACATAAAAAATAAAGTCACAAAATAAACTCGTCGCACAATATCTGAAAGAATATTGTTCATTCTAATCACCAATGTGAACAATATAAGATTTCATACTACATTGAACTTTGTTATGTAATGTAAAGAAGATATATCGAAATATCCTTTTGCTATTTCCTTGATATAATGTAACATCATAATAATACATCGCATCAAAATTAATCTAATAATTTATTAAAGACTTTTTCGTTTTGACAAAACCACACAACACAACCCGTAATTGAGTAGCTTCACTTTACTAAGAATCGCTGAATTCATCAATTATTACTTTTGCTGCATATTTACTTATTTATATAACCATATTAGTGATTGTCTTAATTAAAATTTAAAGAGCGTTAGCATTTTGTGCATCATAACTCAAACTCCAAAATGCGTCTTTTCACATTAAATCACATTTTTAATATGGAATCCTTTATAGACTTTTTTCTGCGGTGGCGTTCCTTCGCTATTCACATAATTTCATCAATTCGCATTAAATTACTATGTAAAATGTACATATTTATATATAACTAACTTATTATAAAAATATTGAAGCTATATTTTTTAATAAGACCAATACAAGGCATATTTATTGTGTTAAAAACAATCAAATAAAATAAATGATTAATTTTTCAATAACAGTAATATTTCTAAATTACGCTTCTATCCCAATATCTACGTTGCTTTAATAATATGTATTAAAAGCTTAAGACACGAAAGAACGATATATTTTATACTTTGAATATTATAGTGCAGAACTATTAAGTGTTTAAAGTAGTATAATTGAATCTTTATAAGGTCAGTTGACACAATTTTATGGCAATATCAGTGGTTGTTTGTGGAGCGTAAGTTAAGGTAAATATACGAAACATCATTTTATTAATTTTTCACATTGAAATAAATAATCCTTAATAATACATGGATATTACATCTCCTAAAACAAATGAATCATTGAGTCATAAGGAATAATATATTGGCTCTAAATATATCTGCAATAACCTGCCTCATTTTGAAGAAGTAGTGAAAAAACTTGTTTGCCATTTTTCTTTTAGTTCGTCATATTACATTAAGAGAAAATATAAACTATTTTCTATTGAATTAATGACTGCATAGTATGAGATTTTTTTAAAATGAAAAAAGTTACAGAAAGCTGTAATGCATATTTAATTCTTGGTAATGGATGCTCAGCTGATCCCTGAAGCTTAATTTTTTGTGACATTTGCGAACACGTTTTGTTGTGATATAAAAATATAAAGTGGCTTAAGTATATTAAAGAGAAACGAAACTACATGATGTCAAACTTTGGTCACGTTTCGTTAAACACTAATAGTTATTATATTTTGTTAAAGCTTAAATTTTTGACTTTACGTACAAATTAATAAAAATATTATTTCAGTTTTCAAAATAAATTACATTATACATCTTCCACAAGCAAATTGCGTTTTACTGAACACAAATAATTGCATTTACGTTTCGGTTGTTTCTTTAACGCAATTAGTCAAACGTGAGTCTTCATGTTGTCATGATTCAAAGTATCCTATAGGGCAAGTCGTAGCGGGTACCATCAAGTTTAATTATTTACATTTAATCAGTTTATTTTGATTTGTTGTTGGGGAAGTATCATCTCACAATTAATGTATATATTTTTGATCTTATTATAACATAATGACAATTCCCTCATGGTTTGTGCAATTTAACTAGAGCTTTTCTTAGCTTTACGATGGGGAAATTTATTAATCGTTTTAGTCATATCCTGTTTTCATTTTGTTCTTACATCTTATTAAGAATTATTTGATTATTATTATTAATTTTAATGTCACTTAATAAAGAATATTGCGGAGCGTGTTGTGAATTTATTATGACCTGGTACAACGTGGGAAAGTCACTAAATAAAAATTTACTTTATAAGAATAAGGATTTTATTATAATTAAATCCGCTCCATTCTTATCAGACAGCGTGAATCATTTTATTGTTTTTTCTAATTACATATATCAAATTCAATTTAATTATTTTTATATTCCAACTTTACTTTCAAACGTTTTTACACAAAATATGACTTAAAAAAAAACATTATTATTTTATACAACATTTAACTCAAACTATGAAAAATAATTTTAAAATCTTAAGAAAACATCAAATCACAAGTCCCTGATTTCTCCTTACTCCAAAAGGAAACCGCCAAGTCTCAGTCTTTTCTTATCAATTGAATAAAAGGTAAGCATACTTACATGTCTTCTTCTAGTATTTTTTGAATTCAAATTCATACAAATGGAAATAAGCATCTAATATGTATGCAAAACAGTGAGCGTGCCAGCGAGTCAGTATTGATTTCAACTATTAAGGTTTTCCTTACCTTTAGGTGTTAAATAGAGACTACCTTATATTCTTAGTTTAATGACAAGTTTTACCTGTTCTTTCCAATCGAAAAGCCAAGGAGAGTCTGATGCATAATTTCGATACGGATTGAAATGTGTTTTACCCAATCCGCACAACAGCACCCTCAATATTGATTCCAAATCGACACACAAGGCAGTTCGCGAAATTACCCCAATGTCACATAATCTTCCATTTTCAATATTTAAGTTATCACGTTTGTACAGAGACATGTTACCACCCATCTAAACACATTATGTTGTCTGTAATTAGCGCCAATATTGCGATGTGCATCTGCGCCACCCCTCACAGCGACGTATCATTTACGTGGAGTACAGCAGTATAGACATTAAATGACTCAATGCACCACGGCAAATGTAGCCACCAAAGTGTTAAAACTAATTTATTATGCATTAATTCTGGAATAATTTCATATTTAACATACATCTCACTGGCTTAATTATTTATACATGGAGTATGAGTGGGTGGGTGACAGAGATTTTGTACGAGATGAGGATCAATTAATCTCCAGGGAGTAACAGGTAGTTTTCACGCACATTTGGGCTATGTCAATAATTAATTTTCATAACCACCTCTTCATATCTCATTCTACACATGTCATGGCATATTTTATGGTGCAACCCTCAAAATCATCTCCTAATTTTCAATTCAAATTGTTTTGTGCAATAGTCTAAAATATGTGACATTGTTATTCGTATATGTAAATACTGTCGCCATTACCAATATAACAATGGCTATTTGATATTTAATCTAGCTATTTATAATGTCAGCAAAAGTAAAGTTACAATTTTACAATATAAATGGTTTCCACAGATCGCTCAAATTTTTTAATACTTTATATCTAACAATCACTTGTCAATTTATTAAAAACACATCACATGTCGTCGCAATAAAATACAACTTCTCGACACAACCTTGAAAAATTGAAGTCGTAACGCATCCTACTGCAATTATAAAGTGCTAAGCGATATTTTTATGCAAAAATATAATGATTCTTGTAATTATTACAATTTGACGCAGGAAGCAATTTTAGGTTATCATTTTATATGTTAGAAATTCCGTCACTTATGGAAGTTTTTGATGTACACCCAAAATTCCTCTTCGAAACGTAACGAAAGGGTTTCAAATTTATGATATATCAACGTCCTTTAATTTTGTACAGAGTTGGACGAAATAATAATTTTAAACAATTATTGTAAATTTGAAAATGTATTTAGAGTTGTTAATAGTCGAGAATTTAATTAAATGCTCTATTACCTTTAATAGATTAACCTAAAATTCTCCTGAATTAGAAAATAATTGTCTTCATCATTTTGATATAATCTTGTATAGCCCTGTAGATTCTTTGTTTATTAGAATTTTCGTAATTTTTTATGCAAACCTGTTCGCATCACTTTAAATTTTCTGTTTTGCAATTAAAACTTGATAAATGAGCAGTTCATACGAGTATACATTGTAATTGGGACGCTATTGATTTTACCCATTTTCTGTTAAAGACCTCTATGGCCTACAACAATTAAATCTTCCACCGTAAACTTTGAACAAAATTCAAAATATGTTCCGCCATGCCATTATGCGTCGTCTAATAAGATATTCCAACAGCAACATATTTATGACCTCCATTAAAGGAAACTAAATGACTACATCGACAAGAAGTTTGCATCGCATTTCCGCGTATATTTCCTAAAGTGTGTTTTAAGACAAAACATTAAGTACTCTTTACATATATATACATACAGTTTACAGCAATGCCCATTTATTTAGAGGCGGTATAAAATATTGTAACTGCGATCGTAAGAAAATATATATAGCAGTTTGTTAAATAATACGAGTATAATAGCGTATTTATAAGTATAACGGTATTTATATAACATTGTGAAAATTGTCTTCTATTAAAAATTGGTTCCTAATGTGTTCAAAAAAAAATGTAAAAAATCTTAAAAGTTTGTGAATAAGTAAGCACTTGTTAATTACTTATTTCATTATTGAATAGTAAATAATTTTGAGGCTTTTTCTTCTTTGCTATATATCGGTCAATCAAAATTCTTCACAGCCCTAAGACTCTTATAGCACTGCGTGTGGTTTCTCGTGTCAGGTGTGGGAGAAACTAAACTTTTGCGAGTTAAGCTCGTAATCTGCAGAGACGCTTGTGGTCGCTAAATTTGTATAAACCGCCACTCCACGCAATGAGCTAAATTGCACCAAATGTTGCCCTCTTGAATGGGTCTATATTTACAATTAGAATGGCACGAATTATATTGTCAGTGTGTCAGAGAAAATTAAGGGCATAGAAACTTCACTTACATGAAATGTTTCCCCTTCATTATTTCTTATAATTACTGCGCCTAACAAATTTATAAATATATTTTATTTATGGTGTTTTGTGTAATAAATGTGTGTACCCACTCAATATGATCTTATACTAAATATATTTACCCATAACATCTCCAGTAAAAGCGCATTTCTTATCGGCACATCAGGTAAGCTCACCGTATTTATGTTGCTCATTTTTCTAAACTTCTTACCACATTCTGTACTTGTTTGGGAACGTTATCTATTCCCTGCAGGCATTTCTTTCATCATCTTACTACATAGTTATACTTACAAAAGTACATTTTCAGATACTTATGTCTTGCGTGGTTTATGTTTTTCATATTTATGCGTGTATTTTCTGTATCTAAAAAAAAAAGGAATAAAAAACTTTTATTTTTCAAGATTATTTCACTTTGTTTTACCCGGTTTTAGTTATATGTATATCTTTTGTCACCAGTAAAATCCTTGGTTATTCAACTTGAAAATTTATCAAAAAATATTATTAATCATTTTGTTTAAATAATACAACCACAATAACTATCCCAGTTACATAATAATTATAAATAAAATAATTTTTGTTAGAAATTATCTATACTTCCCGGATGACGTAATAGAAGAGATATTATTGTTAAATCAACTTTTGTTTTTTTCGGCAAAACAACATTAAAAAATAAACCGAATCTTATTGAGATCCAAAACTTATATTTTTAACTTTTGAAATTTTTATGAAGTATTTTAACATATTTTGATTAACAAAATTAATTAATAATAAATTAAACTGCTGTTAACAAAATTGAGATACACTCAGTTCATTCTTAGTTCTATACCTTCCAGCAATATGAATTCTATTGCATATTTCTGTTATGTGTTATAAAATATATACATATAACATAATTCGACAAAAAGTGGATGTTACAATAAAAGTGCGCTTAATGTACTATATAAAAAAAAACTGACATTCAATCTTTAAATATAACTTGACTTCAAAATATTTTACAAGAAACAAATCAAAATTTGGATTTGGAAATTACTTCTTATGAACGCATTAGTACAATTATTATTAATTAATAATTAGTAGTATTATTTTGCTGAATTGATAAATATTTCGATGATAAAGGCATTCAATATTTGCTGGCGGTTAATGAGTTGTTTAAAAGTTTAAAAGAAGTTTAATTTAAATTCCTCATTTTTATTAAGCTTTTCGCATGTTTAGCATCATTATTTAGTAATAATCGCTCCAATAACTTGACGTGCAAACATTCCCTAACAACATTTCGACAATCGAAAGAATTTTAATTAAAAACCATTTAAATCTTGGCCAGAAAAACAAAGTGGAACGAGGTTGAATCGCATTCTCCAAGTGAATCTCAAAAAAGCTGCACTCACCTCACACCAAACAGTCGGAAACGCACAAGAAGAAACTCATTCATCTGATTGTTATCGTAGACGAGTATTACTCCTTTTCGTGTGTATTCATTAGTACCAATTACTCTCGTAAAAATGTTTTTGAATGTGCAAAACTTGTATATAACATATAATTGTAGACAGTGTTAGGTGTTCGCAGTCAGTAGCGTTCCTACGGAAATACGGCCTCCTGCTGCTCCTATTCGGTTCACAGTTAATTTATTTCCTTATGGCGCTTCTACAGTCTATAAATTCAGCAGTTAGATTCCAACTTTTTACCTCAGTTAAGTATATAGTCGCACAACGTAAAAGTTGCCTTCACGCGCCAAGAGGTGTTTAAATGTGAACATGAAATGTTGACATAATATGCACTTAATTTGACATACCATAAAAGAATATTGAATTTTACACAATACACCAAGTGAAAATTACACGTACTTGAAATTAGGATTTAATGCCGGATGAGTGTCTAATTTCAAGAGATTTGTAATTATTAAAGTGCAATAATTTTATTTCTCCAAAATTTGAATGAATGTGTTTTAATGGAGGGTGGGATATGGGTGGGATAATAAAATTTATATAATTTCGTTGGTATGAAAAATTTTAAGAATCAGTGAAGGTCGCGAAACGTTAGTTAGTCACTACACTGAGATGCAGACAGAGACGTCCTTAATTATGCTTTAAGATGAGAGAAAAAGGCTGTTTAGAATAGCATCAATCAGAAAATCAATCCATTTATTTTAAAAAAGTCCTTGTAGCGGGTCAGTGGCCAAGTTTTATTTATTTTTATTCGGGCTTTGCAGGTTATTCACTTTTGGTATTGTGATTTTGTTCTGTGGTTTATATTCTAAATTATTTGGCAAAAACTGTCGGCAATGTTGATAATGGATTTTTCACAGATTTATTTTCAAATTTTGTTTTTTCTTAATTTGGTTCTTAAGCTGTTTCCCCGATTTATTACTTTTAGAATTATACGAAGGATTTAGTTTTCCATTATCATACTAATTGTTATACAAAGGTGCTAATGCTATTGCTAATTAAAAGAATATTGATGAGGATATTATCAAGGGGTAATACATGCCGCACTAAAAACGTTAATAAATTATTTAGAAACTCATATAAAATAGATTATTTTGAATTCCCGCAAACAAAATGATAGCCACATGCAACCAAAATCATTTGAACTGATTAAAATCCACAAAAGCATTTTTAAGAAAATTCCATTTTTACTATTAGCCTTTTTTAAATTATATAGTTTTTTCATAATAATGAAATATGGATTTCAACAAATAAATATTTAATTATTTTAGAATAGCACAATATACTTGAAAGCGACAGCATTTTTTAACATTATTCTTAAGAATATTTTAAGAAGACTTAAAATATAAATTACTTTTCGTCAAACAAAATAAAGTTCCCAAGGTTAATTTCATAAATTAGAAATCATTACCCCTTGTTCTATAACGCGTTTCCCACTAATGTGCGGATGTATAATTTAGCACAGGTGTACATAATTGAAGCAAGATTTGACTGACGTTGCCATACTCCCCCCGCTCCCTATTTCCTTATGGTAACGTAGAACACACAATCATATGTACCTTTGGCAATGAATTCAAATTCCTTATTTAATTTCGATTTCATCTATTAATCATGAAATTTGTTTAACAAATGTTTCCAGCAATTTACAAATATAATTGAAACATATTTTTGATAAACAACATGCAACTTTGCGAAAAATTGTGGGGAACTTTGTTTCGTAGAAATCAATATACGTGGAAAATTTGGTTCTTCAACTGGAAATATCTATCCTAAAATGTTCATTTCATTATATTTTTTAAATAATAGTAAATATAACAAATAATTTAACTACTTACAAATTTTTTATTTTTTTGAAAATTCTTAATTTTCGTCCACATTATTTAAGAGCTGTAAACTGTTTATCAAAACCTAAATGACAACAAAAATATGTATATAGACGACAAACAATTTATCCATTCAATTATTGTTATTTACTTTTATTTGTTCAAAAAATAGGATAAATTTTTGTTTCACTCAATTATTATTTTTTTAATTCTTCAATTGCTGAACACCATAAAATTTCTATACATTATACAATTAATTAAAATCGAATGAGACCAAATACATAAAGGTTTACCCTTACAATGAACGAATAAATTATGGGTACAGTGCACCAATTTTCATCGATCACTGATAAAAAATTACAACTGGTATTTTATTGAGTATTAAATAGACATAAATGAGCGAAATTGACTTTAAATTACATTGATTATCAAAAATTATTATTTGAAAATATGGGGATGGAAAAATATGATTCCTAGAAATTCATATAAAAGTATTAATATTGTTGTTTAAAATTAAACCATATAAAACAATATTAAATGCAGATAATGATTTTACAAAAACATTTAACATTTCCTTTCAAATTAAGTTCTACTATGTTTATGGACGGTTATAATTAATTTTGACTGCTAATATGATGGAAGAATGTAAATAATTGAGAAATTCTCTGAATCCCGTAAGAGTTTTGACTTATGTGACCCACGGGTACTGTTTGCGGATGTTGGGATCCGGTGTAATAATACTAGACGTTCAATTTGCATGAAATTTTAAATTAAAATTTTATTGGTTTAATTATTAAAACCACTGTGATTCTCGTACAAATATACAATTAGTTGCATATAAACAATTGAACATTTAAACATAATATTCTTTCACACAAATTCACAATTCTAAAAACACAAACATTAATATGTCTTATTACACGATTGCAATAAAAATTTCAGTAAATAGGTGATATAATAAATATAAAGTATTCACAACTTGTCTCTCTACAAATACTATTTTATATGTTGAAAATAATTCTAACTCGGCAAAGTTTCTCAATCAATTTTGCTGGAAGGATGTGTGTGCATGTGACAAGAACATGCATAGCTTCAATACTTTATTCTTGTAGTTTAATAATTTCAGTCATTTGAATTTAAAGACTGTCCAAATTTAAATGCACTTCATTTCATAAATTCGTAATTCAAACCAACGTAGGAGTTATTGTGTTTATTTCCAAGTGTTTAATTCTAGCTTAAAAAAATATTATTCCTCCTTTTCAACCCTTCTTCATAAAATCTGAATGAATTTTAGACATTTAATATGGGTACATTTTTGTGATGACAATTTATTGCTTGGGTATACGCGTATACTATTAATAATATAATTTTGTTAGGCTGGCGGAAGGCGCAATCAATTGCGAAATGTTTTCGTGTGGAAAATTATTTTTTCATAATTGATATTCTTTGTATTTTCCAATCTAACTTTATATTGATTAGACAAACTTCTAAATAAGAATCGCTTAGTATACTTTTAAGTTTCGATTCGAATCTTCCGTTCATCAGTTCTTCAGTTTGTTAGTTCGTCAGTTCGTCAGCTCGTCAGTTCGTCAGTTTGTCAGTTCGTCAGTTCGTCAGTTCAGAAAACGAAATTTCCGAAATCCATTTTTCCTGTATAAAAAATCAAAACGAGCATTCCTAAAAAAATTTAAAAATTTTACTCGCGGTCTGAGCATTTGTTTTCAAATTTATTTAAAATGCTCACAAGCGATGAGTAAATTGGAAAAAAAAATTTAACTCAATACTCGTGATGTGAGCAAACTCGTTTGACATTTATATGCTCGCACTCGTGAGCGATGAGTGTACTCGCAAGATGAGCATCGAAATTATACTCATCGCGTGAGTTGCTCGTCAAATGAATTGCCAGTTTTAATCGCTCCTCAATTCCTCGTTTCAAATCTATTTCAAGGACGACAACATAATAATCCTGACCGATTCCCCATCATCATTTTAGGCATTAAACACATAAAGGCTGTATATTTATCAATTCTGTTTGAAATTTAAATGGAAGAACATATTAAAATGAATAAACAAATATTAATGAATACAATTTTACAGTGATACTTGTGAATAATCTCTCCATCCTTTCAATTAATAAATCTTCCACTGCTATAACAATTTCGGATATCAATTGAAGATTTCAATTTTATCAATGTCATATTCGATAAATTCATGAAAGCATTATAAATCTTTAATTATACAATTTTTCTATTGAAACACATATAATTATCTGCACTAGTTCAATTGAATATCATTTTTGAGAAAGAAAATGAAAGAGTCTTAGGGAAAAGTAAACACAGAAGACTTGAGACTTAGTAAATTCCAAGATTGAAGTCGTTTACTTATCAAAATATAAAAACGCTAAATATAATATTAGTTGTCATCGTCTAAGCTTACATCAAAAAGCCATTCTATCATTTCCTCAGGTAATCTCACTTCTCCGAGGTTGTCGGATATGTTTGGATACGTGCCCTGCATGACAATATTTCACAATCTTCACAGACAGCATGTGAGTTAAGAGGTGTGATTGTAAGAAAGAACAAAACATTTAGCAAAAAAAAACCTAGTGTTGTGTCATAAGTTAGATGAAGGAGTCTTGAATTCACCATTTTGATGTTGAAGTTTGGACAATACTTCATCACAAAAAACGGTTTATTTATGGCTTCTTCTTTTTTTAGTTCTTTTGGACAGATCGAGGTTTTGTCTTCACATCCTACCTATTCAAAAATGTAATAACCTGACCTTTAAAAAGCTCACAATGTGATCTTTGACATCACTCGTTATTTCAAATTCAATGGAAGGACAATATGTTTTGTATTTTGAAGTTCCGATGAAGAACACATGATATATTCTTTAATTGTACATAATGTTTGCTGTAGAATTACTGTCGCAAATAACCTCGGGTGTTTTGTTAATTAAAACGAGGCAAACAGATAGCACAATAGATTGTGTTATTGATTACAAGAATTTATACAAAAACATCAGCTGCATCCACATCATTTCTGTATCTTTGCATTTTCGGATGTGTTTTAATTTTCCTCCCGCGCTCGAATGATTCAAAACACCAACTATTTCCGCCGAAAATGTTCTCATTCGCTCCAAATCTTACTGCAGAAAATGGAACGTTAAAATGTTTAGGAGATGAAAATTAGGGTTTTTACCAATTCTCCAGCTCACACCTACACCAGTAGAAGTATGTACGTAACACGGAATACCGACATTTCAACACATTAAGAAGTCACGTTCTTCCGCAATCGTAAATCATGGTAATTAGATTAGACGCAGCTTGGCACCGCGCCGCTGCAAAAATAGTAAACGAGAGTACATGCAGAAGCAGGCACATTTTATTATTTTAAAAAAAGTTTAAAATTTAAAGTGTGGGCTTTTCGTAATTATATTGTAAATTATAAAATAATTAAACATCGCTTTACTTTTTGAAAATAAAGAGAAAAATTATAAACAAGTTTTCTCCTAATTAACATTTGAATTTTGATAAACATTTTGCAAAATTATGTAGAACGTCCAGTTTGGGATGCTTTTCCAAACATATGCTGCTTATTGATTTTTGCCAATCGCCAATTGCTACAACAAAATTGAAAATTGTTTACAATAAGTACGCTGCCATGATTAGCTGTAAAACGTTTTGTTATTGCAAATTCAACCTGTCTGCTGTTATATTGCTTTAATATACTGGTGCATAACGATATTTTAATCAGTGCTTTCTTTAACATTGTTTTATGACAATGACAAAACTTTTCTGCAGTCTCTGATTAGTTAATTTTAAAGGAAAGCCCGTTCTTCTGTGGTGTTTTGATTGAAACTAAAAGGTTGTTAATTTAATCTAATTGGGCTGGGGCAGTTACATTGTTGTGTCTGGGGGATATAGGCGAATAGAAAATTCTTGCGAAATCAATAAGCAAACTTTAAATTAATTTGTAAAAACGTTTTATATAAATGCAATCAATATTTCCAGTTAAAAATATTTTACAATGGTTGATAAGAGCAAAACAAATATTTAAAAATATTTACCCCTTTCTCAAATGCAACTTTATCCTTGTTATTTATTTTACAACACACCTTTAAGTATATTTGAAGTGTAATATGTAAGGTATGGTTTGTTAGCATTTATTCATATCAATTAAAACAGAAATTATTGGATAAATTACCATGGTTCATGTCCCGTATTTAAACTCATTAGCAATTGCTTAACTGGCAACCCTATATGCAATGCTAACAAGCACGTTCTTCCAGGTGTTTTAATAATAATAATTCCAGCAACTAATTAATGAGCAACTCACTTTAAAAAATAATTATGAGTGGCTTTACCATTTTAAATTTATCAAATATTATATTAAAACAAATGGTGGAATGCGACGAACACATAAAGTTATAACTTCGTAAATCAGCATGAAGTATATAGTTGCCTGCAACTGACAACTGCAGTATTAATAAAGATAAAGTCCAAGCACAGATGTAAGCCTTTGTTCAAATAATATTATGCTTATAATGTCATTTTATCGGACTTTCTGCTGTCACTTAACCGCTTGTGGAACCATTTATCTCAAACATAAAATGAATATATAAAACACATAATATTGCTTCAAGGCGCTTTGGAAGAAATATTACTAAATAACTCTCATGCCCCTTGTGAATGAAACAGATAAAATTTTCCAAAATTAATTTCTAAAAGCACATTATAAATTAAGTAATTATTATTATTATACAAACACCCTGCAGCCAAATGTTCTTTCAGAACATTTTCATATTTTGTCGTCGAAACTTGAAAGTCATTTGTAACGCTTCACAGGATGCATGTTCATTGGGTGCACTTTGAAAATGTAACTCAATGAAATTGCAGTATCTATGTATAACGTACATAAGTTGTGTGTTAATACATATTGCATTTACGTCTTTTAGAATTTGTTAATTGATTTCGTGATAGAAAGAGAAAATTTTCAAACATGTAATTTGTAAATTCAACTTAAAAATATAAACTTATTAAAATTTAAAAAACTTTACTGGAAGGACTACCAGAAGAAAGAGTTTTAAGATACTTAGCACCTTTTCAATTACATTTTTATGTGATATAGTAAATCTGTTTTATCTTTTTGATGCATTAAAATTCAAGCCTTTCTTTTAAAAAACATGGAAACTTTATATAAATATTTGTACGGAATTGCCAAATGAACTTTAAATATTTTACATTCTTTGCATTCACAATTGTCTTTCAGACTGCTGTTGTGTTATTCGCGCAATAACACGAAGTTTTCATGTATAATAAAACAACTGCAATTTTCATTAGTGTTAATTTCGATATGGAATCATATGAACATTATACAATATTGTAAAATATTTGATGTAGAATATAAATCATATATTAAAAAGATTTAAATCTTAGACTGTTATTAAGCTGTAATTAAAATCAAATTAGCAGATAAATTCGTTCCTTAGCGGAAATCACAGAGACAATAGAAATGAATCATTAGTATTTGAACTTTACTTGTAACAGATGTTTCTCGCATTCGTTATTCATTTTTGAACAACCCTCTCTCTACAAACTAAAATTCATTCCTTTTCGGAAGTCTCCTCTGTTTGAAAACTACTTTCAAGACGATAAAATTTTAAAACCTTGACAGCGTTGACTTTTGTGACACTTGTGAAAATCATTTAAAAGTATCCACCGCAGTTTTTCGGGTGAATTGAAAGAGCTGAATTTTCATGTGACCAGTGAGACCACTGTGTTTGTTTAATGCTTACTAATGTATGGAGGGTGGGTTTTGGAGCCGTCAACAGCATGGTGGAGTTTTAGTTTAATTTACTCTTATGGTAAAATAACTAAACTTTATTAGAATAAAAAATTCAAATGCATTTATAAAATTTGTTAATTTGTATTAATAAACGAATTTAGAGCTATACACTGCTATACACTGAATCTGAAATTTTATTTTTGTTCAATTAAAATCTTTTGAAAGGCTTTGAGAAATTTGAATTGATTTTAACTTCTCATACTTTCCAATTTTTCTTTATAGAAATTTTCAAAATATTATTTTTTGTTTTAAAAAAAAACATTTAATTTAACCATTTGAAAAATGACAAAATTAAGTATCAAATTGAACATATTGTGTTTTGGAAAAACTATTGCTACAAAGGTCTGTGTGGAGTATTTAATTAATTCTATAATCTAGTTGTGGTATATGTTTAATGTTGCACAAATTGGTTTAATGGTTCACTGACACGGAAAATAGTGTGGTAACTCTTGCAGAGGGATAAAAATAATAAACATTGCAATATTGTAGACACGTTTTTGTATAAACATAATTTTACTAGTTATAATTGCCAGTTTAATACAGGAATATAATATTATTGTAGAAAACATTGCAATTTAGCTTATTTCTTGTTTCTACTTTGCATCAAGTAATTGCGAACTTTTCCAATCTCGGTAACAAAATAATTGAAAATTTGACAAATGCACTTACCACATAACGAAATACCAAACCGCACACACATTGGTCACATAATGTCACATTGCGTCTGTTGCTGTCACGCACCTTGTAGGCATCTGTTGGTAACCGATGTCACCAAGCCGGAATGGTATCGGATGTTTTAAGGTGAACACGACCCACGTGGACATCCGTTCATCGGTGTGAAATAATTTTGAGTTTCAAAAAAAATAAAAAATTTGTTAAAATGAGTTTCAGCATCGTCGACTTTTTTTCCGAAAAAAGTCGGATTACAAAATATAATCCATATATGCCCTTGAAGTATATAAATTTAAAAATCAGGTTGCACTTATTTATTCTTGAGCAGAAATTTATGCAACAACATTGTGATAAAAATAAATCCAGTATTCTTCTGCCAGTTGTAACTCTTGTTACGTTTTGAAAAAAATTCGATCACAATTCCGAATTTGTTGTTTTCTTATGTGAATTGAACTAACACAATTTATGTTTTTCGTGTTACAAATTCAAAATTCTTCTAATTCTCGGAGACTAAATTAATCGAATGCAAGAAGGACTTACTTTGTAGCATTTGTTGCGTTTTTATCGTACGAAAATGTAGTTATATTTAAGCTGGAATTTGACAATAATAATAGCGCAAACGAAACAAAATACTTTATTTACTTGAGGAGGTCCTTTCGAACACGATACTCAACATTAAGTTTAGCACGTAATATTATAATATTCAAAATTCAATGTTGTTTCATCTTCAATAATTTTAGACCATCTGTCAGTAAACATTTTTACACATTATAGCAATTTGTTTTTGGCAGTTGGAGAAGTATACAAATACATCCTAGTTGCGCATTGTGGTTTTGCAATCAAGCTGAAAAGTTTTCGTTTATAATGCGCCGATTGTGTTAAAGCGTATCAGCACAGAACACATGATAATTCTCACGAAAAACGGTTTAAAATATTCTTGGAATAACACACGTACATTATTATTACCTAACAATGGTTTTGAGAATGTTTTTTTTTGCGCTTTTTTAGCAGTTTAAAGCGATATTTTCAAAGATTTGCAAAGACTTATTTTAAATGAAACTTTAATGGAAAACAATTAGCTATGACAAAATAATTATTTTGCAACCGGAAAATAAGGAATCAATAAAAAAATTTTAGAAATATTCTCAAACCATTGAATTAAAACAAAAAATCAACAAACTTGAGGAATATTTTCTGCAATATAATTGATGTGGCGTGTTGTTTCAATTTTTCACAATTTAAATCGTTATATTTCAGGCGCAACGGCAATCGCGCATAATTTCTAAATTTGTAACATAAATTGTGTAATTATTTGTTTGTGCTCTGTTTTTAATCTAATATTTAAATTTCTGAACGATGAAAAAGCCGCAAAAAGAAATCACGGTTCGCGAAAAAATTTACTTTTACCAAAAACAATTGCGGGAATCGCAATTAGTTTATTCAACAACAATAAAAGTCATACCGCGAAAAAATCAACGAAGTTTTCTGCGAAATTATCTAAAATATCAAAAACTAAACGACCGTGTGGGTATAGGAATCAACCAGGCTAAAACTGACGGTAGGATCAATACGAAATTTCACTTACGTATTTGACAGCACTCTATAAGTAACATAGGCATATTTTTTAAATGCAAATAAACCTCGATCACCGCGAAAGAAATCGCGGTTCGTCAAAAAATTCCTCGATTTTCTGCATTTATGAAGAGAATGACTAATTCCTAAAATTATTTCGAAAATCAATATGACAGTGTTTCTATTCGTAAGAAACACCTTGCGAACAATTCCGTTATTTTCGGCGATACTATCAATCAGGCTGAAACTGTAAATTGGATCTTTCCGAAAAATTTCACAAGTGTTTTTCAACATTCCAAGAGTATTTTGGAAATGCGAAAATAAATCGAGGAAATAGACAAAAAAAAATCGCGGTCCACGAGAAAACGATCGAGGGAATCGATTTAAAAATTAGTAAAAAACAGCTCACGATTGGCTGATTTCTGCCAATAACACCTCGATTTTTCGCGGTAATGAAATTCATCAAATATTTAAAAATTGATACGATCCTGTAAAAAACACCTCGCTAAAAAATTCAGGCATAATTCTGTGGTTTTCCGATTTCCACGAATACTGTTTTATATGTTTTACTATAGTAAAGAGTCTTTTTATAATTACATCAAATGCTGAAATTTCATAAACGAGGGAAAAAACGAAAAAATGTTGCAAAATTTTTTTTGTATTTCTTTTTATGAAGTTGAATGATATTTCATGTTTCATAGACATTCTTTTATCAAATATTTATGGTCTTTACAGAACATAAGTTATTACTAAAAATGTTTTTAAAAAACAACATGTTGTGTCCGAGCAGCGCACGGGTTCCTCCGCTAGTTTTTAAAAAATTTAAATACAATTGGACTGAAGTTTTAAAGGATTCTGCATTAATAACTTCGCTGCTTAAAGTGACTCATTCAATTTATTTGGAAAGAAGTGTAACAAAACTTGAAGTAATTAAAAAATATTTCTAAACTACTTTTCGCATAACTTAAATTATAGATGCAGTCACAAGACATAATTTAGACAAAGTACAAACGTTTATTTACCTTTAAATTTCGGCCTTGTACAAATCTCGTTATAAATATACGTAAATCATTACACCTTCAACATATTGTGTGTAAGCAACCCGGATATGCTTTTAAACGGTACCCCTAAAAGAACGGCACAAACTTTACATGTATGACGTACCACTATAAAAGTCACGTTTTATCCAGATCATAAATCTTCATAATTATGCAACGCCTAACAACATCTGAAACAATTTCTAGTTATTTAGCGCACTCGTACTTGAACAGCACAGTCTGCCGGAAAAGGTGAAATACTGAAATTCATAGAGCGCAACACCTTTCTTACATGCTTCTGGTTATAAAGTCACGTCATACATGTACGTAACTAGCTTCAACTATGCGATAAATGTAATACTTGCCTAGTTACGCCGTTTATTTCGCATGCATGTGATGTTTTATATAGGTGGACAAGGGTGGGTGGAAGAAGTAAATCCAATATTATGATTTGTAAGCCACAAATACAAGGACTACGCTTTGCTAGACGCATTTGCTTGCAAATTTATTGAGTGTGAAGACAATTTTCATAACGAAGAGGGAGACAATGCATTTGTTGTATGGGATGGACTGTGGAAATTAAAGAAGAGTGTCAGTGTCATATGTGTGTGCAAACTCAAATGAACCGAATGTGAAAGATGAAAATATCAACTTATTTAGAAATTCTTAAATTACTTGAGGAAATTAACATTATTTGTGGTTTAAGAATATGTGTTAAAATAATATAATATTTTAAATAATCAATAATGAAACTCTAGTAACAACGTGATTTGCGTTGAAAATCTTACATTTTTCGCAAAAGCTGGGAACGGAAAAATCTATTACAATTTACTGGGTCTGTAATAATTTAGAAATGAAAAGTTGAAGCAAAATTTTTCGCTGACGAAAATTAAATAACTCAAAATAATATAAAACATTGCAATATCAATTTATCTCAAAATCACTTGAGTCTGCAATTTGTAGCATTAAAAAGAAGCCAAGAATATATGTTCTTCCGATAAATTGACCATTTCATTGAGAAATGATCTGCTGACCGCATCCAATGATAAAATAAAGAACTTATTGGAATAACGAACACATGGAAGTAAAGCATTTGATATAAAATCCATTCGTTTTATTCAGGGAATGATTTTTTGTTGAGTTCATAAAAACTAAAAACACTGAAATAATTAATTGAATCAAAATGTCATTAATGATGCAAAGTCCCACAAATTCTTAAAAATTTATACATTCCTTGTAAGTATACCTCATAGATGACAGATTTAAATTCCTTTTGAAATAACTTAATTCTGTTTTGTGGCGAAGTCAAATTTCAAAGTGAAATAAACTGAAAAATTAAATACAAACGTCACTCCTTTTGTGGTTTTGCAATACACGACTAGACTGTGACAACGAAGCAATTTGTTGTGGTCTGTCCAAAGAAATCACAATACCGCTGAGTTGGGCAAACAAAAATCCTGATGTTGACCATCATTGTTGTTTGATCATGAACACAAGGAGAATGGAAAAATTGTTATTTTTGCATTTTTCTACCCACAAATGTTTATGCAAGGTACATTCTTTTTCAATTGCAATTTGATTTGCAAATTAACTCTGTATTTCTTCGACTAACTTGTGTCTACATAGTGCTTGTAGTGTTTTGTAAACATATTTAGTTTGAAGATTGGTGATGCTCAAGAGGCCGAAGCTCGAAATACATCCTTAGGGCAAATAGAAAAGAATAAATGACTTGTTGGACATAATGGAATTGTAACTCGTTGTCGATGGGTTAACAAGTGTGATGTATTGTCACAATCATGATGGGGAAATTGAAAAACTCAATTACAATAAAGACGTTTTTATACACATTTACACCTTTAAATTAAATGAAGCCATTACGGTTTACAAATTTATGGGTTTTTTTACAAGAATAAGCTTTAAGTCAATCAATATTTATTTTCGGAAAATTTATTAAACGTCATGTTATTTTCAAAAATTGATTCAAATATCGACTCCGTCATTCACTGGTTTCCTGTGACCAAGCTACACTCAATGTTGCTCATAATCTTCTTGGATAATCTTGAATACAAAGTACATAATAAAATTATTATGTATAATTATACAGTATAATAATAATACTGATATGTTGGTAGGAAATTACGTCATAAATTAAAACAATCTCCTCCCAAGTCTGGATAATTGGGTAATACTTTTCTAAAATATTAATTATCGCGGACATAGTATAAACATACATATATTGTGTTCGCCTATAGATTGCGCACTTTATCGAGTCCAGACTACATTAAAAGAAGCAAAAAATGGCCAACAAATATATGTAATTGATTCATAACCATTCGAAGCAACTGTATCTGAAGCAGAAACATGTCGGAGAATTCTAACATATGTTAGTTGTTCCACTGAGATATAATTTCACAGAGTGTGAATTTTGGCAGAAACAGCCTGCTGATTGCAGATTAATTAAAATAATTTCTTCACTAATAGCAAACCACACTTCTCAATGGGCAATGAAAAAATTTGAATTGTTGAAATGAAATAGATGTTACATGAATCGTTATATTATTTTTCAACATAATAAAATATGTTGAAAATTTTTTTTGGTTACATTGCTTTGATCGCAATTTCCTAGATTTACTTTTTTGTGAAATTTGAATTTAGCTCCGTGAGAAAACATATTTAAATGTTTGGATGTTGAGAAATTTAGTGCGGTCTTCTTCAAAAACTTAATCCTGAAACTTCCCAGTCGACGATGGCACATTGTGCTTAAATTTTAAATGAGCAATGGGGGAGCATGGGTTGAATATCGGCATCAATTGATCGTTTATTATTCAATGATGAAGTGAGAACTAAGAGATGAACATTTTATTTTTTATATGGCACGACTTGTTGTAAGCCTTCAATATTTTTTAACATTTTAGTTTTAAATACCCTGGGACTATGGGAGTCTTTCTTAAGGTGACTGAGCGCAAGAAAATAATTTATCTATATTGAATTTTATTTTATTGACTTTTGACACTCATGTTAAGCTTTTATAAAAATAGAATCTTTAATTTAAATTTGTTTTTTCCGGAACTGAAGGTAGCTGAGAAGAATTAAAAAAACAATTCAGTTATTTAATTATTAATTAATATATTAAATATTTTAAAAATAAAAATGTATTTCGAGGATGCAAAAACTCGTGAAATGCCACGAAAAGGTAATAATATTTAAAACTATACCAACAATGAAAAGGTCTATTAAAAAATAACTTCAAGTACAAATGTAATTTATACACGTTTGTAGTAAAATTCATAAACAAATTCCAATTTTTGTTATTTAAAACATTTCTACAAAAAAAGAATTTAAAAATTCCTTTTCATCCATTACGATTCGATGGAAATCGAGCAAACACAACATTCATTCCATCCCCATTCATTGATTGTTATTCTAGTTAAGTCAGTCCAACTGTTCCTTTATGTTCGTGCCCAATGTTGTATTTCAATGATTATTTAAATTTCGAACTCTTGGCCTTTCGTGCTATTGCAGAAATATAGCGGATTTTAGCATTTTATCCACAAAATGTGCAGTGATTTTGATTTAAATAATTGCCAGTATAGTATGATCATGAATCAAGTTAAATGTTATACTGACTGATTTTTCACTGATTTAGATTTGTAATTTAAGCAGTTTTTATGGGTTTTCTTATTTTAAATTTATAATCTTGTTCTCAAAATTAAAAATTAAAAACTTGCGAAAAATTTTGATATGAGACTAATGAATTTTAAGTGCTAAAATTATGACAATTTAAAACTTACATTTAGAAAATTAAATGTGTTGTATTTGATCTGACACAAGATATAAATTCAAACTGAAGTACACTGACGTCTTCCTTTCCCAACATAATACAATTATTAGGATTCATAGATTTTTGTTTTCGATTAAATTAATTGATTTTCGATATTCGATGTTTATGCGTGTAGCTCTTTGTGTATTCGTTATAAGTCTCGGTGGTATAATGTGTGAGTGATTTCAATTGGGGTATCAGTTGCCTATTGGTAATTTAATAAATCAGAGAGGCTTGAGCTAATTGGAAAAGTTTGGGTACTGCTTTGATAAATTGCAATTTGTTTCGAATTTTATTGCTCTTTATTTCAAATGAATGTTAATAAGATGAAATAAGTGGTCTTCTGCATTTATTTATGTGGTTAAAATTTTTCATTCATTTATTATTTTTACTACTGTACATTGGATGAGTTTAACTGTAAACCGTTTGTTTTTGCAGAATACATAGGTCAATAATAAAACTTGTGATTTTCAAAAAAATTGTAATTGCCTTGGGAAAATTAAATACATCATGTCCTTTTAATCAGCATTAAAAATAATTAATGTTACAATAACTGCAGTATAAAGAAAAATAATAATTTTCGACGCAAAAAATAACAAAATTATAAAAAAATCGCAGCCATTAACACCAACCAAAATGTCACACGACTAAAAATATTATGGTAAATTAAAATACGCTACAAGTGTGCAAATTAGCTTTCCAGTCCATTGGGAAACAACCCTATAGCCGTGTGAATTCAAATTTCACCAACACTGACGCGAATGGTGTGATGTGCTTAATTCCATTTAATATGCGTACACCAGCTAACCCAGACACGATTTCATAATAAACCCGTTTCATTATGATAAAGGGGTAAAAAGCACCCCCTTGAGTGCCAAATTGTCTTTGTTTGCATTAGAACGGTGTAAATAATTAATTTCCATACATTTCTAACCACGTTGATACACGAATTTACATTAAACATTATCCTGTTGGCTCCAAGGGTACCGTGAATCACGATATGTAATATGGTGAAAGGTATGCTTTTAGAACGTACTTGTTATATTACAACTTTTGTAATTTTGATTTTTGTGGGGAAATTAAATTCAATATTTTATTAGAATATTAGTGAAGAATATTTTCGCAATTTACTTCTTTGATTTCTTAACTTCGTAAGTTTTATTACAAGACACTAGACAGTAATTGTCAATTCTATTTTTATTACTTAACACTTATATACATGTCATTTCAACTTAAATGCAATTGATTGTAATCCTATTTCCGATGTCGTAAATTATTCGTTATTTGTACAATTAAATAAAAGAAACTTGTTACTTTCTCATTACGAATCGCATGACAAACAAATATTTTATTGCGATCGTGTTGTACTTAATCGAAATGGGAGATATCATTCCTAAATGAAGTAAAGACAGTCATTGTTTGCTTAATTTTGTCACTACACAATGAGCAATAAACGAAGGAGTAATGAACTATATAATGTGTGGGAAACAAATATTTAAAACAATAACATCGTTGAAACATCGAAACATTACTTCTTATTCTAAGAGAGTTGTAATTTTAATAGGCTCTAACTATACAATTACACGTTGCATGTTGCTAAACATATTACCAAAAACTTCTCATATTTGAAAGCCAACTTTTACCAAAGCTCTTTATAATTTTCGAAATTAAAATGTACTTATAGAATACTCGTATAATAAACAATTCATGGCGGCCAAATAAATCTTGTAATATTGGAAAAATTTTTGCAAAATTTTTTTATGTTATAAATTCACAGTATATGCTCTAAATAAATTCTTAGAAGTTTAACAATAATAACACTTTATCATGATGGCAATTTTCCATGTCGTTATAGTTTATGTGGAAACTTTAAATTTACGTAATATAAGAAGCCAACAACTTTTGCATAAAATAACGCACCAAAACTTCCAAATTAATAAATATCATTTTCCTCCACTCCCCATCCCTTTCTCACCCTATTTTGTTAAATCTGATAAAAACACAAACATCCTTAGGCTTAGGTTAATGATTTAACACTCGCCAAAGTCACGTTTAATTACATTTATGTATCTTTGAAACCATTTGAAAGTAGCAAAGCCATAATATTGATGCGCACTTCCTCTCCAAGAAGGGTTATGGCCTAAGGGGTTCACACAATACTTAAAAATCAATTTCAACAATCTATAATTACAAAGTACCAAAGCGTCAGCTTTCAATAAATGTTGTGTACTTGTGGGGCACAAATTTGAATGATGGTAAGAAATGGGGTGTGGGAGTTTTAATGCGGAAAAATGTATGTAAAGTGGAATGTGATAATTGATAACCTGTTACAGGTATTTGTCCTTTAAAGTACGTGAAGCAACAGTGAGTAATAGTTTTATCATGCGAGAAAAAAAATTTTACAACTGATGAACTAAAGAATGTGTCTTCCGAAAATATTTTAAAATTATATAAGTCTATTAAAATAGGGACTGGGCAGCATAAACGCTCAATATATCAATATGGTTGATCCCCAAATATTTTAAAAGAAAAAGGATTATAAAAGAAACCAATTGCAGAAAATATAAATTTAATGGAACTTGTGTTAAGAAAAAAAATTGTGACAAGTAAACACAATTTATTCCGGATGAAACTGAATTCGACAACATACTGTATTTGATGAGATATTTTGAGGAATTCATCTTTCATAGTGGTCTTTCAATGTTATCATTCTTTCTCTTTCGAATATTTCATGTTTCACGTATCGGATTTATATTGAGCATTTTCTATTTTACAATGAATACGTAATTTGTATATTCTGGGTAAAGGTCAAAAAGAATATTTGATATGTTTTCAAAGTTTCCGTTAAAAGAACACTCCGATATACATTATAAATATAGTATTTGAATTTACCAAATTGATTTGGACTTGAATTGGTGCAGGAATCCCTTGAGAACAATTATTAAAAGACGCTACTAAATTTCTTTTCATTTCTTAAATTTGTTTTGTCTGTTATTGAACATATTTGGTACTATGGCTTATGGCATAAAAATGTACTGCTATCAGGTCCAGTCAAAATTAAAAATTGCGTTAAGTTAATACATGGATAACTATTTATCATGATTCATGGGCTGGAGTATCTACCCTTAACCGTCTCCGACTTTATTTTAAATAATTTATGAAACGCTGGCAACATGCTTCTAAATTCCTTTATATCTTATGAAATATATCGACAAAAATACAAATCATATGAAATATTCTTTACCATTAAAGTATTAAAAAGAAGTCACGTATGACGTAGCTGTGACCTTAATGGTCGTACTTTAATCCCACAAGCATATACCCACTGATTGCACAATACTTCACCATAATTTCTTCCGGGTGGGGGTTATGATTAAGTGCATAACATCGTGGAACTTCCGCTAACACAGTTGTATCGACAGATTTAGGTGTGGAGTTACAGCTGTCTTATGGTACGTGCTATCAAATGGTGTCACATAATTGATTTTAAACATAATCGTGAACGTTGCGCAATATGTTTTGTGTAAAGCGATTTAAAACAAAAAAGATGTTTAATCAAAATTTTATATTTGTCTTCCAAATTTTATTCTTCTGTAATACTCGTATTAAGAGATATCTTATTTTGAAATTGTCTGTTTTATAATTACTGCCAGACAGATCTTCTGGGAACCATTACATTTATGCATGATACTTTTTAAACTAAACAATTTTTACCATAAAAGAAGCCGCTTTTCACTTAATCGCAGAAGAAATTTTGATATTATCTTTAAACGTGACTGGAATGAAGATTTCTGAAGGAAATAGGGATTTTGCAAACTTTTTCAGAATTTACTTTCTCTCTTCTAAGTGACGTAATACTTATAAATGTTATTTCTAGTAAAACTTTACATTAACGTTTACAATGAAAACAATTATAAATGCATTTTCGCCATACTATACGATTTTAATAAGAGTCTACATATTTTTTAAATTTGCTAAAGGATTTACTGAACTGATTGTCGATATTATATTTTATAGAAAATCTAAAATTGTGCAACTCATTTTGGTGGCGTCACAAAAGTTCTGGTGAAAGCAACAGTTATAGGGTAAATTTATTCGCAAGGTACTTCAATAATAATGATAATTATTTTTCATTGTATAATAATTTACAAAATAAATAATTTTACTAAAATATAATATAAATATACCATCAAAAAGACTTTTTTTAAAACTTATAATAATATTTCATAAGTATTAAATATTTACTTTGCACATTAATTTCGAAAAAATAGTAAGCAAAAAATAACCCAAAAGAAACTCTCTAGATTGTCAATATCAATTCCAATATTTGCCATTTGTCACAAAGAATCTCAATCGGTTTCTTTTTGTGTTTCTCAAATAAAAATTACTCCAATTAGGTAAAATAATCCATGTCTAATTTGGATTTTTTATTTTGCAAATTTACATAGAAAAACTATAATAAAAACGCTGCGCTTTGCGCGTTATTGCCCAAAGTTTATACTTTCAGTAAAACTATCTTACTGTTCATTTAAATTTTCTGTTCTCACTTCCGCGTGGAGGAACTTTTCATATAACCCATAAAGTTGTATTTATGTTGGTAAAAGTTCATCTTATTTGAACTAATTGAGCGAATAACAGAAACGTACACCTTATGGCTTAAATGATAAATGCACAAACTTTGCAAAGGTTATTAAACGATTCAGCCGTTATTATAGCGGGAATTAAAGTATTTTTGTGTGGAAGTGTGTGTCAAACTTTAAATCAAACGTTCCTATCAATGGCTTGCAAATTATTTGTATAGTATACGAGTAAGTAATATGTGCATTGTCCATTTGGAAGTTTGCGGTGTGCCATATGCCAAATTCAGTTAAACAAATAGGAATTATGCGTAGAATAGTTGTTAATATGATTTTTAAATATTGAAAATGTTTATCATTTTTTAACTATAATAATTTCAATTATTTTGAGACAAATTTAATATCCTAATTAGCTGAAGTGTTCATTTATTGCTGAAGTAATTACAAATTATTTAATATAGTTCTAGGAAGAAGATTTCACATATTATAATATAAATATTTGCAATAATATTTAACATCAATTGTTGTCAAATTAAACAATAAGCTCGAAGGTGTTATGTGATTTTTTAAAATACGATGGAAATTTAATTGTATATACCCTTCAATTAACAGAAACCTCATCAGTAAATAATTAAAATGCATTCATGATAAAATTCCCGGCGAAGTGCTTTACACAACACGGTTACATCGTTATTATGATCCTGCAGCATATGAGTTCCTAGTTATTAACTATAGTGTTTTGTATTTTAAGTAACACAGAGGATTCATTTTCACGAAATTCAGATGAAATAACTCTAATTATGAAGCAATTCAAATTGCATTTAACAACCACACTCAATAATAATAAATTAAATAATTGCTGTTTTCAATGTTCAAAATTTTGGAATTTATTAGGAAAATCTAGTTGCAAAATTTTCTGCATCGTTTTATACTAAACATGGACAAATATAAAAAAACATAACATTTGCATTAAATATTAAAAGATTCGCTTGATTCCGACATGCAATTTTTCAATATCATATAATAAATTTTGAAAAATTAATTTCCATTCAACTGCAGTGTTTCTCATTTGTCCCATATTTTTGCTGCTGGAAGGAAAACAAAAAAAAAAGTCATCTGAGGCGAATAAATACTGGTGAAATAGACAATGTAAAAAAGTATAAAGATGAGAAGTGCAACAACTATCATTGTTAACAGCAACACAAAAAAATTCTAGATGGTCAGCAAATTAATATTAAAACAATACACAATTTCCGTTTTCATTTTAATTTTGTCATTACCGCTATTATCTCGTGTTTTTGCAGGTAAAATTTTCTCAATTTTTCATTTTTTACAGTCAAATATCATGTTTATAGTTATCAAATATTTTAACAATAAAGAAGCAAAGGCATGAATATATTTAAAAGCGCACCAGACAATAATATTAAATAAACGGAAGGAGAATTGACCTGCTCACATAAAATATATGAAATATTAAGCTCGTACGTACTATGTATACCAAAACATTCAGGAAAATTATTTAATGCGGAAAATGTTTGGAACAAACTTTCTAAATAAATTTCCAACGTTGAAAGGATATGTGTGTATGTGACAAGAGCATCCAGCATTTTAATGCTTTATAAGGAAAAACAGCTTAAGCATTCGAACCATTCGCTTTTCCCCGTTGTGCAAAAGTTAAATATCCTTACACAGGGTGGTCCATTACCGGTTCATTTTTGAATCTCGTACTAAGGTAACATTGGACGACCTACACATCCAATATCTTAGCAGCTTATTAGTCATACAGTCCGCTTAACAAATATGCCTTCAATTGAAGAAAATTAATATAAATAAAATGAGTAGCAGTACATTGATATTTTTAATTCATTTATTTTTTTTTTTTAAGGTTACTGAACTCGCGTTAGGAATGAAAAAATAGTTTCGTTCAAATGGCCCCCTACAGTCATTGCAGTGATTCTTCCTTTCCCCCAATTCTTGAGGACATTTTCTACAATTTCGCCTATAACATTCGCAATATTAAATTTTAAAGCTAGATTTGTCTCAGAATTATCCGCATAGCATCGGTTTTTAACGGAACACTGTGAAGCTGCGCGCTGTTCTTTTTTAAAAAAGAAACTTTTCAATGGATCACCCTGTTTAGGGTATATTCTGTATATACCACACACAAACGCTACCAGCAAAACGTTTGGATGTATTTTATAGGCCAATCGTCTACATAATCCAAAATGTTTCCATATCTAATTATATTTGAAGTGAAACTTTGTACACAATGTTGTTTATTTAGTTTATTTTATATTAGATTAATGTGTTTTCATTGAATGCCTATTTAAGTATTTTATGTAGTCATATACTTTACTGTAAACTGTTTTTTATTTTTATTATCTTCACATTTTAATTTATTTTCAAAATTTAACAATTATTAATGTAACTATAAGTATTTCTCAATTTGTGGCTTTTAAATGTTAATTCGATAATCCATATCTAAAATGTTAATTAAACTTATTAATTATAGTAATTTAAAGTTTTGACTTTACAATTTAATTATAAGGAATAACGTATCATGTAATGCATGTGTTAATACGCGTTTTGTTGCAAGTTGCAACACTTGGCCCTTGTTTGCGCTGCTCATGCATAAGCATAACACATATAATGTTATAATTGTAGATTAATGAGTTCTGTGCGCGTATGGTGTTACAAACACATTAAGTTTACTAACTGAACAACAAAATTTATTACAAACATGTTCCTTTAATAATGCTAATTTGAAAGTTACAATATTAGTAAAACAATATGTTATATAAAAATAAAAATTCGAAAATAAAACCGCTTCAAACCCACAATATGAATAAATAAACTCTTCAATATATTTTGTTTTAAAGCTAAAAATAATCAGCAAATTCAGCATGGACTTTGCAAATTTTGACAGACAAACTCTTTCAAAAACTTTAAAACGATTAGAAATTGGGTGAATTCTCTCGAGCATGATTCCTCTTACTATGCATTCATTTTACTTTTTGCTACACAACTAAATATATTGAACTCTGAGCATCGAAAATACGACTATGTGCATTTAGGTAAATATTCGTATTCCATTGAATTGCAATTTATGCATATTTTGAAGACTATTTATGCAAAATCCCACTAGAAAATCTCTGTGAGCTTTCATGCAATGTGCATACGAAACATTTTATTACAATATGTGCATTGTGCATTATGCAGTGCTATTGATGTAATTCATTAATAAATAATTGAAAAAAATAAGTTGCAGTGTTAGGAAATATTTAAACGAATAACTACCAAAAGTGCTCATCAACTGACGAATTTTTAAACCACGCAATAATTGTACATACTAATTATTATTTATTAAATTTAACAATTTTCTCATCTTTTGAACGCAATAATTTAAATAAAATAATAATGTGTGGCGTGTAAATAAATAATTTTTGAAAGCAAATACTCTGGCAACTTGAATATTTCGACAGTGTCTTGTACTGTTCATTTTTACATGTCCCTTACTTAAATAACTTACACTATATCGACCAGGCACCAACTGCCACGCCAGTTTTTTATTATTGCCTTTAATTCATTTGTTCATGCAATCAATTAAAATAAATTTTTCTATGGAATAAGACTGCTGCTCTAGAAAAATAGTAAAGAGTTAATTCCCTTAAAGTTTCGGCTGTGCCTGAAATATTCCTCTTTTTGATAAAATAAAAAAGCGCAATTACTGCAATAAATTGTTGCAATGCTGAGTTATCACTGATCCGTTGTATTAGTGCTTATTGGACTTCAAAATTGAAAATGACATGCCAAAATTATATTTATGCTTGAAAGTTTTTGTGTAAAAACACACCTGAAACAGTTAAATGATATGCTAATTTTTGAATGAAATGGTTTTGTCTTGGAATTTAATTAATAGCATCCTTGAACAGCCAACAATGCCAATATATGGAATCCCTATTAATTCATTCTCATTTCTATAGTAGTAATTAAGAATTCTGATATGACACTGGTTTCAAGGAAATATTGAGCGTAATCAAAAATACATTACGTTGAATGATATTGCAAAAAAACAGACAATAATAATTTCAACCCCCAGTAAATAAAAGAAAAAATTTACGCTGTTTGTACAATTTCTTGATCCCATTCTTTTTAATTGAATTATAATTACCTACTGTCAAGGAAACCATTTTACCTATTTAAACATGGTGGTCATTCCAAAGATACAAATCATTTCTAAAATACAGGTGCATACTTTACAATTACATTGAATTTAATTGCAGTCTTTTTAAACAACGCCTCTCTGCAATTTTATCATAATATTTTCGTGTTTTTCTGAGTTTTATGTGTGGTGTTCAATGCGGGAGCTCAACTTCGGGTGTTTTTCACTTTAATCATACTTTCCTCCCTTTTAAATATTACATCAATTGTTTTAGTTGAGCTTGAGGAAGATTTTTGAATAATGAAAAGTTAAATAAACTACTCTACAGTATTTTCTTAAAGCGTTTAATATATTCAAAATTAAGTGTACAAAACTTAGCTTTATGTTATTTAAAAATATTGTCATAATACTTGTACTTTTATTGAGTTTAAAACCGTAATTATTGATTTTAAACAGGGAGACATTCAAGTTCAAAAGTAACCGGAATAAAGTCATTAAGTCATCGAGGGAGCAATTTCCTGAAATAAACGATGTGGGTGTATACAGAGAAAATATTTTAAATAAACACCTACGACCTACATGGCAAATATCTCCGGTGGTGAAATTGCTTCAAATGTGCTATGAAAAGTTTTCCGTTTTATTTTTCGTCTTTGCAAATTGCTTCCACAAAACAGAGTGGTACCTAAGTAACCTACGATTTGTATTGATTAACGATGAATATTATTAATGAACAGTAATGTGTTATATTGTGTTATATCCCTCGATATTTTATAAATTCAAAAAGTGTTATTATTTAAATTTGAATAAGTGTAGTTGCTACTAATTGTCTCACAACGTATATTTCAAATAAATACTGCGTATTCTATATATCCAAGCCAGGGTTAGTAAAAAATCGATGCGTTGTAATGAAGACAAATAAATTATAAAATTCTGCAGAAAACGAAGCGACAAAAATGAAATCTTTTGTTGTGGCGCAAACTTCGCCACAAAAAATCCCGGTTGCCAGCATCATTTAAATGAAAATATGCATCCACAGCTTTTCATCAAACCATTTTACCACTCTCCCTTTTGTTAACTGCACATAATGCCAAAGTGTACATGAGCAGATATAAAAGGACAATTTTCATGTATGCTGCATGCAGTATGCTTCTTTTTAGAATTGCTATTCTCTAGACTGTAAAGCAATCAGTTTGTAAAGGTGTCAAATGCCTTGACTTTGCAGCACAGAGCTTTAATTATTAAGAACTAAATATACGATATTATTATAGCTCCCTGAGGGTTTTGCAGCCATTTTTTACTCAACGACAGGTAAATTGGCAGGTGTGAAAGAAATAACGTTTACTTGCATACATTTTTTTTCGCATTGTGTGGTTGGGATTTGTATTCGGGGTAAGAAAATTGTTGGTTCATGTTATCTTAATGTAATATTTTCTATAAAAAGAACATACAAATAGATTTTAACGTTAATGTCTTTGTCAAAACTGTACAAAACATACACAAAAAAGACTTTAAATAGTGACCAAATTTTTAACCACTACACTTAATCTTAAGATATTATCTGCACATTATAAATAAGTTCTTGTGAAATACTGCACACTATTGTTTTAACATTGTTCCGCCTTGTTTACAGTGAAATTTATTCTTGTGGCTTCAGCACAAGAGAAAGCCCAGAGATTCATGTTGTTTATTTATACGTAAAAGTCAACAAATATATGCACAAAATGGACAAAGTTCTGGAGACGCTAAAGCGATTAACTGTTGTTGCAACAATTTCCACTCTATTCTTGTCTGCAATTTTGTTGACTAATTATTTGCCACTTTAAGAACGCATTTAAGGAATTCCGCAGAAGAGAATTTTTAAATGAATTACCTAATAATGCGCTTAGAACATATTTTGTTTGTTATTGAAGTGAATATGGAAGTAAACTTGCAGTCATTTCTCCAGCTTTAAAGGGAAACATTACATTTATTTAAAAACAGAAGTATTTACCTCTTAAAAGATTTATAGTAATGAACGATTGCAAAACAATTGCCGACACATCTAAGTATTCCACAAGTAAAGTTTGAACATTCATTTAATTTGAGTACCTAGCTAAAGTTTATTTTCTCAGTCACTCAACACAATCAAAATGATCTGTACTAATTTTGCCGTTTCACAAAATTCCTGTCAGTTAAATATGTGACACAATTAACGCGATTTTAATTAAATTCTTCAAGTCACTTTATACCATAATATTATTTTTGGTTGAGGATGTTACAGTATTCGTGTGTGCCTTTATATTGTTGCCGTTATTATTACAAATTTGTGAGCTGCCAAACAAGGTAATGTGTTAGTTACATATTTTATGGACGTTGCACTTTCCAATCGGGAGCTACATATTTTAGTGTGGTATAAAGTTTACTATCATGAAAATTGAATAACGTCAGATAATATGTGTTTTAATTCAAATATCACCCCAGACATCTTTCTTATGCAGTTTATTTGTTGATGTGGCTTCTTGTGTCAACTATGAACGTTTAATAAAAGGAAATAATTGGATTTTAAGATTTATGTCATTAATTCTTATGTTATTATCTTATTTCATTACTACAGCATAAAAGGGAATGTTCTAATTTATGACGTAATTTCCTTTAGCATTCACATTATTCTCGCGCGTACAAAATGAACGCGCGTGATGTCTACATGCGACTTATATGACACAATGTCTTTATACCGAAGTATAATATTAAGAATTAGTTGGGGTTGGGTGAGGAGTTGCTCTGTGAAAATTATTTAATATTGTCGGTTATGTATGTTGTATTAAGCTATAAATGGGGAAGACTTATTGTTTATGGAAGCAGGTTTTTTTCTGTGTTAAAATTGATGTTAATTGGCAATTTCAAAATAAGCACAATCGATTTAAATTCTGCTACGTATTTAATTGATTATAACTTACAAGTTACCATTTTAAAGCGCCACCTGGTATTATTAACAAGTTATATATAGTAAGTATAGTCTTAATTAGATAACGTTAATATTGTTACACCAAAAGGCTTTTAATATCGCATTTTCAACAAACAATCTTTGATGATTTTCCACAGAGCATAAAATATGCAGTTACGTGTAATTGACTTATGAGTTAAGTAACAGATGAGATTATCTTAGTTGAATATACCCTATTCTTTGTTGAAATTTGCAAAATTTATGCAAGAGTAAAGTTGCACAAACTTAGACAAATCGTTAAAAGAAAGGAAATTACATTGAAAACATTATGTCTTGAATCTATTCTTTTAAATTGAAGAAAATAGAACGTCAATAATAATTCCATGAAATACAAAACAATCTTAAAATGAGTAAAAGTGCACCACCGAATGGTTTCAAACTAGCGATGTATGTTTAATGCAAAAATGATTTACGATTGCAAAAGAACGTGACTTTTGAGAATGCTGAAATTTTGTTTCTTCGATGCCGCTTAGAAGATTTGTTTGTGTACTCAAATCGGAAGCACACATGACGTGATGCCAGAAATATGTGTCTTACAAAAGCCAGCGTGATGTCTCACTTCGAACAACTCCAACTGTGCCCCATTTGTGCGGTGACAAACCTCCCCTCACCCCCATCGCAGAAGTGATGTAGATATTAAGGAGCGGAACTAAGTGTTATTTGTTAAAGTCGTGTAATTGAATCTTTGTTAGGTCAGATGAGACAATTTTATGACAATGTCAATGCGTGTTAGGGGAGCAATGCCAATGGTAATGTAATCAGGATGGAGGAAACGAAATTGTTACATTAATAGGGTGGGTCATGTCACATGTGAGTTTTAAAGAGTGCAAACATACTTAGAACAAGGTTTTTTTAAATTCAAAAAAAAAATTTAATTGCCACTGAATAACATATATACATAATATGATATAATTTTTAACTAATTGTTTATTGATGTAGGTTTTCTTAAAAATAGTATTTCAAATTTCAAGGAAAACTATATAAAATGTATTCACAATCCTCATATTTATTATTACATTTAGAAATTCGTAATAAATTTGGTTAAAACGAATTATGTATTTATTGGTTTAAATAACCTTAGCAAATGATGTTACATTTAAAATAATAATTTTAACAACAATTTACTTCTTGATTGTTTCTTTAACACAATTACAAAGGCACGCCTTCACTGCTACTCGTATCTTGTTAAAAAGTTATAAACCCTACGGCAAGTCGCAACGAGTACCAATTACCATCAAGTGTAGGTAATTACATAATCTATTAATTTGTTTTTGTTATCAAAGGAAGTATCACTGCGGATGTAATTTGCAAATACTTTCTCCGTTTTCTTGATCTTATTAATTAGTGTCTCAGGATTTCCGCTAAATAAGCGGTTGTTTTCCAGCATTATTGTATTAAATTACATTTAATTAGCGGTGATTTCGTATTTTTTTAACTTTATTGATGAAAATCTATTTTTCAGTGTATTGCATATCTTATTTAAGAGTTTGTTATATGCGATAGCTACAATTTTAAATATGTATACTTAAGTAACCACATTAACGGTGTTTTATAAAATAACAAAGAATTATCGACCACCGGGCGTCTTAGCAAACTCCTTCAAAAATTCTTAGAAATCTTTAGAGTCGATATAAAAGGAAAGAAGAATAGATGGAAGTTTCTTTTTATTTTTACATATTCAAATTTAAAAACGACGTTTTTATTTTTCCTATTGTTGCACATCGTGACCTGACCTTACCTTGTAAATCGACGCATTCCTCGAAACTGAGCGTCACCTCAAAACAAAATTGTTTCCTGACTTCTGTGGATTTTCTAAAACGTTTTATTCTCGAGTTTGCGCATTCAATTGGTTTCAATTTCACTCTCTGCTGTTGAGAATTTGGTTTGTTGGTGCACTGCGTTTTCATACATTGCTACTTTATTGCAATACATACCGTTTTCAATAATTCGTATTTTACTGAAACTAATTATGTACTGAAAAAGGGGAAAATTTTTTTAATTTTAAACAACTTTTTACTATTACTTAAAAATATAAATATCTAGTTAGAAAGACTTTTTTTGACTCATCTATTACTAGTGAACAGTGATTGCATGTTTTGTATTCGAAAACAAAAAAAAAAGTATTCATTGAAAATTTCTTGGCATTTACACAAAAAACTTTGCAACAGATCACTTGAAACCTTTACAAAAAAAATAATCAATTGCACAATTCCTAATTGGCGTTTAATAAATTGTATTTTTGTGACGTTTTACTACTCAGTTTTGCAAAACCTTGAAACGAAATTGTATTCTCAATATTATATATTACTAACCGGCATTCTTAGAAAACTCTGAATAGTGAATTCACATCGCACGTCACCAATAATTGACCAAAATCCAATAAGTAATCCCAAACTTATTTCATATTTGACAGGTCAGCAAATAATTGTAGAACGGCACGTAGTCTATATTTGACAACTGACATTAATATTTCCAATAAAATATATTACAACAGTTCCTACAGTTCATAACTTCAGTCAGAAAATATCACTTCACTTTTTACATCTAACAGTAACGATAACAGTTTTTCCCACAAAACAAGAAAAAGCTTAATTTTCAATTATCATTCATATTTATTATATTTATAAAAAAATTTTATTTTATACTTATCAGACATCTTTTATATAATTTTATACTATGCAAATCATAAAATAAACAGCAAATAAGTTATTTTTGTTTCAAAATCATTATGGTTAATTTCCAAACCATTTGAATAATTATCATCCAAACCTGCTTCTTTTATATGGTCGTTTTTTCCCTCTGATTTTGGGCCACTTTGCAGTTCAGTGCAAACTTTGTCACATAAATATTTAAGAAGCATTTTCCGCTGATGATATTTTACACACACTGACTGACACAAAGGTTTAACGGCTGCTACTGCTGAAGCACATTATTGTGTGACTTTAACACAATTATTTCCAACCTTTGTAGGCGATTCAATCATGATCGACCAAACGCAATGGGAATGTCATGTGTCCTGTGATCCTTACTTGTATTATTTATTAGCTACATATATGTAATAAGTAATAACATAAAGTGAGCATAGAGAGAAATTTTGTGGAAGCTCCAAATTGAACGGGGTTGGTTGTAAAATAGCTTTGAAAGGACGTCTGTGTGGAACTTATTTTGGTATCAAAGTTCTCCAGGAGTGATGCGTATTGCGACTCTGGAAAGTCTATTTAAAGGATCAGGAATGTGTTTATTATCATTATACTTCAGCAATCATCATACTAGATTTTTCAACCATTTTATTGTAATTTATTTATAATGGAAAAACTATACTATAATTAACAAAAGCTTGTAATAGATACACAAGTTAAACGCAAAAAAAAATTAGTTGAGTTGACTGTACAGTGTACACCCTTTGGTATGTTTTAGGGATCATGCGCAACTACACTGCAACACTTCCTTTAGGTAAGGGGAAAAAACGAGAATCGCTCTCCCTCAATTGAAAATGAATTTTGAATCATCAGTTGGCAATTTTCGTGTAGGAAGGAAGGTCATTACGAAATGTTAATTAAATTAATTTTTCGTACATGTAGCTATTCACTTTTGAGATGCAAAAATATAGGGAGAACAATGAAGCATTCTGAATGATTGTTTTAAATATGTTTTCCAATGTGGATACTTAAAAATTCTTTTTACAATTTACAAACATTTATATGGTTTTAAAAATTTTAATTCGTAAACAATTATTTAAACTACCAACCAAAAAAATTTGTTTTGTACTGAATTTAAATATATTGGAAGAATATATAGTTTAAAAAGCAAATGTGCATTCAGTAAGGTGTTTGTATAACTTGTATGAGTTGGGTTGTTGCCCATTATAACACGAATTGATTTCTAAGGTTTCTCATCTGTTCCCAAGTGTTTGCAGATCAACTCAATTTCGTGTATGTCACGGAAAAGTAATGCAAATATAAGGGTACAAGCTTTTGGAGTTTCCCGTTTTATTTCGGAGAATTTTGTACTATAAATTAAGTGGTAAGGTATTTCAATTTTAACTGAACACAGTTTGCGAAAGGCCGAAATTAATTTTCAATACTTACAATATATGTTTAGAAACATTTTCGTGGAGTTTTTCTGAAATTTTTGCCAATTTGCAATTTAGTTTTGCACTTCAATCAAAATAATTGATTTTTATTTTTTGGAATTATCGATTAAAATAAAATTGAAACGGATGTGGATGAATAAGATAAAAATTAACTAATTACATTTCATTATATTTAACCTATCGCTCACTATTGTGAATTGTGTTTGATTTATAGAACTTTTTTACATAATTTCAGATATTGAAGAACGTTTAATTCACATCCTACAACATGATTTGTTCATTTTGGGACTCCACCTCTAATCTACGAAGTACGCACATAATCTTCTCATAAACTTATGGTTTCTCTGAATCTAACAATAATCCGTTTCTTCCGTGTCTAGCATAAATATTGATTATTGTGCACACTTTCTCAAATTAACCCGCAACAATCACACTCACTATCGGGGCTTAAAACGTGATAAGAAAAAGATATTTCCCAAGTGGAAGAGGGTTTTTGGATAAAAGAGAAAAATCACTGATCGACTTTTAAAGATATTTTTATTATGTGGTCGAACCACTCAATTAGTAAATTAACTTCTTATCCCTTTTTTATATCCTTGGGTATTAAGTTATATAGTTACGAACTATACTTTCCCATTTTATATGTTTGCATTAAGATTGTAAATTTAGAATTGTGTATTGTGGTTTAATGTGATTAAAACCTGTAAAGACACAGTCACACTCTGGTAGCAGTTGACACATTTTATTCACTTTTATTTTATTTCAGATTTGAATTGGGACTTTTTGGTTAAGGATTTTGTGCGTAGTGTCGTGATCACTGAATAAAGTGATATCGAACTTTATTCATATCTTGCACGGAAGCTGAATAAATATACCTTTTTTAAAATAAACTACATCACACAAAAAGTGACATAACACTTTATATAGGAAGGTATGCAAGTTATCAACGGCTATAAAATACAGACAAAAATAATTTATAGTCTAAATAAAAATTTGAGCATGATTTTAATATCAGATTTTTGACCAAAAACAAAGGTTAGCATGAACTCGAAATTTTCAGTAAAGTTGTTTATTTAGAGTTTACTTGAACTTGCATTGTTTTGCAAAATTGTAGTTCTGCAAGTTTTCAATCATTGTTGACACTTATGCTATATTTATAATATTCGAACACAGATATTATCTCCATGCCCGATTAAAATCATAAATTTATAAAAACTATTTTAAGGTTTAACCTAACAAGTAACAACACATACTAATGAAATAAAGTTGTTTCATCGATTCTGATTAAATTACCATTGGTATCGTTCCCCTAACACACATTGACATTGTCATAAAGTTGTCTCATCTGACCTAACAAAGATTCAATTACACGAATTTAACAAATAACACTTAGTTCCGCTCCTTAAAATTTACAACACTTCTTTAATGGGGTTGGGGAAAGGTTTCGGTTGTTCGAAGTGAGATATCACATTGTCTTCTGACATTACGTAATACATGCCTGAAATTTTAATGTACACAAACAAATATTTTAAGCGGCATCTAAGAAACAACATTTCAAAATTTTAAAAATTATTTTCCATTCAAATTGTAAATCATTTTAAAATCAGACACAACTAATTTTTCTGTCTAGAAAAAGGATTTATAACTAACCAATGTTGTTTAGCAAAAATTGTGTTATTTAATATAAAAAGTCTCACACTTTAAAGTCTTCTAAAAATATTCAATGAAAATTTACCTTATGGATAATAACTTCATATTTAACATATAAAGCTATAATATTGCAAATTTTATTACCCATGAATTATAAGTCAAACTTTAATCATCAGTCAATTACAAGTAAATTAATATTTAATGTGATAAGATTTAAATCTGAGAATAATGTCGCAACGTTATAAGGCAAATCTCAGGGATTTGATGGTGATATAAACACTTTCTGCTTACGTCGCACATATTTGTTAACAACTTTAATAAATTCAATCACTAACATGCTAAAGGCAGCAGGTGGCATAGCGAAATGATACCTTCTAAGTCATTAATTAAAAAATGTGTGTCAGAATTTTATACCATTGAGTTTATTTTGAAATTAAGGTAAATTATATCAATTTAAATAATAAAACTGTTTCCAGAAACATTCTTCGTTTATAGTTTAATCAAAAGTGTTTCCAACAAACATAACCGGCAATAATAAATATTTTCCCCAAGACTCAACCTCAAGTAATTCTTAGTACTTAGGTATAGCGAGACATCGTGTCATATAAATCTCATGTAGATATCACTCGCGTTCTTTAGATGTACGCGACATAATAATGCTAAAGGAAATTACGTCATAAATTAGAACATTCTCGTTAATGCTGTAGTAATGAAATTTGATAATAACATAAGAATTAATGACATAAATCTTAAAATCCAATTATTTTCTTTTATTAAATGTTCATGGCTGTGGGCTGTGGGTACGAGTTGCAACCTACACCCACAAATAACCAACATAAAAAAATGTCAGTGGTTATTATTGAATTAAAACCCATTATCAGTATTATGCAGTTTTATTTGAATTTTGTTTGAACAAACTTTACACCACTAAATTGTACTAGCGGAGATTAAAAGGCGCAAGGTACACAAAGCGTAGTGCAGCTCATTTATCACCCACAAATTTGTAATAATAACGGTAACAATATCTATATTATAGTCTCATCGCGCATCCCCACCACCACCCAAAAATACTAATATGGGTTAAAGTGACTTGAAGAATTTAATTAAAATTCATGTTAATTCTGTCAAATGTTTAGTACTTTGAACTGGCAAGAACTTTGTAAGTTGAAGAATGGGAATTAGGGATCTCTTTGAATGTGTTGTGTGAAAATATAAGAAATTCTGGGAACTCACAAAAATTATATAAACTTTACTTGTCGAATACGGCAAATATTTTGTATCTTTTTATTGGGTTTCCGATCAAAGAACACTCTTTTCATTAATGTCTTATTTATGAATATAATATTTAAATATCGCTTTTTTATTCAAAACTTCTTCCATAAAACTTACAAACATTATTATTATTTTTTATTAATATTTTAGTATACAAATATTTGTCCTAAATCAGAATGACTTCAGATTTAATATTTACATAACGCAGTGGACGCAATTCATTAAAATCGCCCAGTGTTGAAATATAAATTGAAATTTGTTTTAAAAAAAGCTGTCCAAACATTTCAAAAAAACACATTTTGCAAAACTTCAACTGCTTTCCAATTTTTCACTTATGTAACGAAATGGAAATTATGCGACTGGTAGCTTACATTTATTTATTGTGCAAATTGCATAATATTTTCCTCATTGTCTGACTTATATATTAAATTCCTTCCATAAGTTTTACTAATTGAACATAATTTCATCATTGTTCTAATTATTCCTAACATAATATGTCAATTATAAAAAGCCAATAGAGAATATTTTACCGATTTTTAGATAGTGCGGCCTGTGGAGGCGATAATTAATTCATTGATTGATGCTCATTGCTGAACAAAATGCAATTAAAGATAATCTAACTTGAATTTATGTATTCTGCTTAAGTTGAATGCGGATCAATTCTTAATATTATGAAGTCTTCTTGTTCACTTAAACTACTTTCAATTGTTTAGGTGCATTTTATTTACCTACGATATATATTTTTTAAACATTATTTAAATATGCTGGTGTTATCGATAAATAAAATAAAAAACTCTAAAATTACAATAAAATAAAACGTCAATCAATTGAGACGATCAATCACGACACACAACTCAATAATTTATCAACACGTCTGAATTCACGTTCCACTTTACACTTTTGACCAGGGAATTTGTGTAAAATGGAATGGTGCTCATGTTGTTATGAATAATGATTGTATCGTGCAAAACAGAAAGTGAAAGAACAGTCACAACAAAACAGTAAATAAAACGTCCCTATAAAGGGAATAAAAGGATAACAATTTGCACACTTTCTATCTGTTTTGGTTGCTGTTTGGATTGGCAACTGTGATTGGAATGTTGACTGGAAATCTGTTTAGAAGTAACAAAAAATAAAAATTTACAGAAAAAGTTGATGACGGATGCACAAGGGAATACGCGAGTAGTTATGGTGGAGATTTATGAAATATGTTTGAATCTCATATTAAGAGTTTCGTTTGAAAAATGTGGTAGCTATTGACTTGAATTAATACAACGCTTGAATTGAAGTATTATGAGTATGTATACGATATGAGATGTTTAATGTATTTTGATAATTAGTTGTCGTATGGAATATTGTAATAAAGGCATGAAATATTTTTATGTTTAATGATGTAAGTAAGGAGTGTAGTAAATTGCAGCATTCGAACTACAAAGATTAACGTCCCCTGATCCTAATACTATTTTCTTACTTCAATGCACTTCCTATCACACAAACTGAACATTTCGATAATATTAATCTGGTGTCAAAGGAAACTCCATACTATAAAATCGATTGCTGCCCACTACCCAGCCATTCAAAATGTAGTAAAACTACACAATTACGAGATAAGATGGTTACGTATTATGTGGTTTTATCAAAAAATATGTCTCCTTTACAAAATCTCTCTAATCAATTAGAAGATTAATTTTGATGTCACAATTATAATGTTACAATATCGTGGAAATGGAAAAAGGATATTTCATTATACTCTCATAACACCACAATACGACAAAGTTCAATGAAGTATGAAATCTTATATTGTCCGCACGATGATAAAAACATGACAGAAGTTATATCGATACAATAAAAATGAACAGCATTCTTTTGCCCTTCTTTTAATACTTACTTATCTTTTTTATATTACCTATAAACCTATTGAGCATTTAAGAAATCATTTAATATAGAACCATTTAGAATTTTAAGAAATAAAATATTATTTAATTTATATACGAACCCAAGGCTATACTGAGTTTTGCATTCCAAACATTTACGGAAAAAGTTTAGTTATATTTTTGCATCGTTTTGAGACATTTTTATCGTACCTTTCGTTTTTCATGACGTTAGACGTAAATATCTTGTATAACCAGGACAATACAGGGGTGACTATATTTGACAGCAACTTTCACAGAAATTACTGATGTAATAAACAATACTATTTATTTTGTGAATTTATTTAAAGGCTTTAAATTTTAATATTTGATTTTTTTTAATTGTTTTGAAATTCGAAGTTCTTAACACATATTTATGGATGTGAAAATTCTCATATAATATATGGTATGTATGTACAAGTATTATTTAAATAAATATGTGTTTCGTAATGCATCATTTAATTTATTTACCAAAACACCCTTTAATTAATTTATGTCTCAATTTGAAACTTTGAAAGCCTATCATGAATCAGTGTCTTAATTCAAAAATAAACCGAATTAAATTGTACTTCGAGGTGTTGTATGACAAGAAGTATCGAAACACAATTCTAAAATCAAGAAATGACCTAATAGTTGTATGATGTATTTTATATAGCATTGAATACTTCTCAAAACATTATACTTGCGAAACCTGAATTTTCCTTTGTGGTTAATATACATGGCACGTACCAAAATATTGTCACGTCAAAACTGGAATTGAGATTACCCAAAAAATATATCCGCATTGCATCAGTTTCAAGCTTATGAGGATTTAGTTAAATCTGAACCACCTTGCAAAGTCTTGGATTTACCTTCAGTTTTTTTTTCTTTTCTTCAATATAACTTATAAGTTTGTAAAAATTGTTTTAATTCAAGTCTTCTTATAAGTCGCTTAAGTTTGCAATTCAAACATGACATCTTTTCTGCCATATTATTTTGATATCAGGTATAATATCCCAAAACAAACTAAAGGCGCATTAGGTAATTCATTTAAATCTCTTATTCGGCGCAATTCCCTGAATGCATGCTTAAAGTGGCGAATAATTAGTCAACAAAATTTGCAGGCCGAAATAGAGTTAAAATTTTTGCAACTCCAGATAATCGCTTTAACATCTCCATAACTTTGTCGTTTTGGTATACACATAGTATGTGCGGACTTGTACTTATAAATTAACAACATGAACTCTTGTCTTTCCCTTATGCTGCAGCCGCATGAATAAATATCATTGTAAACAAGGCTGCAACAATAGTAAAACAATTGTGTGCAGAAATTCACGAGGACTTAGTATATTGTAGGCAGAAATAAATATCTTGAGATTATGTGTCATGGAAAAAAGATTTGTCGCTATTTAAAAAACTTTTTGGCGCAACTTTGTATTAAATTATAATATTTTATTGTTTAAAAAAAAACATTTGTTTGTTTGGTTGTACAATGCACAATAATAATACGTATGTCCTTGAAATTCTTAGCAAAGTTTGGTAATTTATGGAAAGTGGAAGAAATTTAAAAAAATATTCGAGGTTTTGGGGAGGAAAGTAAATGAATCTTTAGAATCTCTTTATCAGATATTATTTTAACCATGAAAGTATATCGCAAGTCGCAACCACTTTAGACCTGAATTGACCCTTTTGTTGAATAAAAAATGGCTGTATACAAAACACTGAGGTAGCTGTATAATAATGTATATTAAGTTCTTAATAATTAAAGCTAGGCATTTAATGACACCTTTGCATTCTGATTGCTTTACAGTCTACAGAATTGTATGAAAAGTACGCTTACATGAAAGTGATCCCCATTCATATTCTAGTCCTTTGCACATGCACACACGAGCATTATAAGCAGTTAGCAAAAGAGACAGGAATAAAATGATTTGATGAATAGCTGTGGGTGCATATTTTCATTTAAATGATGCAGGCAACCGAATTTTCCTGTGACAAAGCTGCACACCACAACAAAAGAAATCATTCCCGTCGTTTCATTTTCTGCAGAGTTTTTTTTATAATATGTTATGTCTACACCACACGATTTCCAAGAGTTTTTATTTTTGTTCCTCAATCCATCCTATAGGAATATAACTTTTAGGCAGTGATTGTGAGGGTTGTTGTATTTTTCTAACTAAAATTGTTATGCAAGAGCGGTTCTGCACATAGCTTAATTGTTTAGTAATGACGTTTTAAATTGTGTACAAAGATCTTAAGTAATGGTTTTGTGCGTTCTAAAAAGTTAACAACGCATACTTACTTTTAAGGAAACGTAATTTAACAATGCAATTTGCAATATGAAAAATATCATTGGAAAAGAAAAGTCATTAGAGTATTTTTATTGTTTGCCCTTATTTAATTTATGATAATTATATGAAAATTATTTTACATTTACCTATTAGGTAGCAATATAAACTAAAACTTTGTTGAACTGTTAAGTGTCAAAATATTTAGGAATTCAAAGTAAAAAATTGTTTGTTTAAATTTGCAAGCACGTCTTGTTAGTCATAATTTTAAATTCCCCATTTTTTAAATACATTTTCTGACTGATTTTAATATAGATATTATAAATGTGGGAACATACTTTTGAAATTGTCTATCACCACAAGAAATACAATGACAGAAGTTCATTTAGCAGTTCTTATATGTACTTCAAAAAAATTACAAAGATCTTGAGATGAAATATCATTGAACATTAAAAAAAATAAAAAGAAGTCACGCAGTCAGTTGCTTTGACCCTAATGGTATATTTACCCCACAAGCTCACAACCATCGTTTGTACCATTATGCTTATGATTAAGTGCATAATATCGTGGAACTTCGTCTATCACGGTTGTATCTACAGATTTAGATGTGCAGTTACAGCTGTGTTATGATACGTGTTATCAAATAGTGTCACATAACAGATTTAAAACATAATCGTGAACAATGTAACATGTCTTGTGTAAAGGGATTTAAAATGTACAAAACGTCCAAATTTAACTTTTCTTTTCTTGTTTCTTTCAGTTAAAGGTATTTTAAATTAACATTTTAATGTTTCTTTTATATGTACTAGACAGAATTTAGGCATATTATCTTAGGGTAACTAATTTAATGTATTGGTAATGAGTATTGTGAGACCAAAAATAAAATTTATTTAATTATATTAAAGGACACTATTTTAAAAAACCTAAATTTCTGCAACTGCAGCAATGCATGATTATTATAGCAATATCTTAAATTTTAACATGCTTCATTTTAGAAATTGGATAATATCATTTAATTCTTTATAAAGCTGAAAATCAAGCTCCGCCGAAGTTTCACTGAATGCGACCATACTCAAACGGTAAAAAATTAAACAACATTTTTTTTAGGAACGCACTATAAAAACGAAAAACTTAAATGGTTTAAGGGGGCAACTTTTAGGGAATAACACACTGTACTATGGTGGCCATATAAAAGCCATTTTTAAGAAACTACAGGACATATTTTTTGGTAAAATATTAGAGAAAAAAAATAAGAATGTAATTACATTTAGTTTTTTCAAGGTCAGATGCTTAAAGGGCAAGTTATTGCGAAAACCAATTTTTCTTGTATGGGGGCTCAAAAACGGGTAATACGAAAATATATATATACCCAAAAATTCAAGGACAAAACTCACAAATTTCAAGGTTTTCAGAAAAAGTATATTAAAATGTAGTTAAGCAACAGTCGGATGCACACCTCGCTCTCCCTGCAATGTAGTTTTTTTATTTCATTCGTAAAAAATGCTGTCCAAATCCAATTAAATGTTAAGTCGTTTTCGTTGTAGATTGTTAACAACTAAAATAAATATAATATATTAAATGTAATTTATATACATAAATTATCATTTTGTACCTGTACTTTATTAAATAATTAATTAAATCACTTTGCATATAAATACACTCATTGTAAAAATGTATTCGGAATGATATGCGGATTTCTTTAATTAATAGCTCAAATTGTACAAAACGATCACAATACCATCATGATTCATGAATCATGACCCTACAGCGTATGCGTTTCATTAACTGCAGTGGTCTGCAGTCTGTAATTTGAAAAGGAATTCGTTTTCATGCAATTCACAACAATTAACTACGTAATTTACATGTGTGCTCTGCAAATATTTATTTTATGATCAAACATTTCAAATAGCTAGCATTTTAATGTACTTTGTCATTACGGTACATAATGTCAATAATTAAAGAGTGAAAAAATATAATGTATTTTAATTTTTTTAAATCGCCGATTATTTATTTCATTTTTTAAAGACTATTATAAGCCTTTTTCAATAGTTTTCTCGCAATTTTTTTTTCCCCATTTTCAGTTTGTCAGTTTTTGTTCAAGATTAAAGAAGACGAACAAAATATATACTCGATGTTTTTTGGCCTATTAAATTTAGACTAGCAGTGATATAACCAAAATGTATTGACTTTGTTTTAGGTGAAAATCCTACTTACGCATTTCATTGAGACGCATCGATATTATATTCCCTAACTCTCTGACGTATTGAATTTATTTTTGTAATCAAATATTTTCACTCACGAATTCAAATTGAATAAAATATTTAAAACCACACCAGACAATCCTATTAAAATACAAAGTGAAAACTGACCTGTTCTGTATTCACATAAAAGCACACACATTTGCGACATAAGCTCGTACCATATGTATCACAAAATATTCTGTGAAATTATTTAATGTGGAAAATGCTTGGAACAAACCTTCGAAATAATTTTCCAACGTTGGAATGATATGTGTGTATGTGACAAGAGCATCCAGAATTAATATACAGCTTTGTACTTTATCTACTTATATATATGAAACATAAATAAGCCGCTTTAGCATATATTTCGAGTCGTTCGCATGTTCTCTTTGTACAAAAGTTAAATGCCTTTATATATACTTTATATACAGATTGTAATGTCCGGAACAATCGATTTTATTATATTTTAATAGTTTTTAACATTGCAATAGTCGATTTCATCACTAACTGGAAAAGCGCTCGATAATTCAATTATAGATTGTGGCCCAAAATCATTTTAACTTAATGGTAGAAGACATAAGTTATAACATTGTTTTTTCAATAAAGCCATAATTTTAATATGTTTTTTAATAAGTCATTTCCTAAAAAATAGACCCTATTCAATAATTTCTAATACTACACGTAGAGGAATTGAGTTTACATATACCAACATATTTTAAAGTGGAAATATCAAAGTGGAGGATTATCTGGAAACATATAAAATGATATTCAACTACTAATTTGATATAAATTTCCATTGATACATAAAGAATATTATTCAGTGTACAGTTTCAATATCAATTAAAAGTGTAAATGAAAACAGAAAACTAATTTGATAGGATCAACTTTACACACAGATAAAATGATAATAACAAAAGAAAGATTGGAAATCATATGCACTTTTATTAATAGCAGCGCGCAGGTGGTTTTCAAATCATACGTCGCTTTCCCTTCCATGTAATCTCACCATTATTCATAGTGCAAAATAGTTGGTGATTACATGTTTACATGCTCACTGCAAGGATGTAGTGCAAGTATGAATGTACATTTTGTTGCAACATGAAACGACACATGGAAGTTGTTTGTCCTGTGTCATGCAAAAGCATTAAACGCAATATTATAATTTAATTATTCGTGCTGAGTACAGAGCGCGAATGGTGTGACATGTCACATGGCCCAGGGGCCATATCATTCACATTAAGTTTACAAACTAAAAAGCTTGCTAATGCATAATAAGCATACGTCTGCTGCTGTCCTGTATATTAGTTTTGTTGAATGCGATGTCATCCTTAAATTAAACATGTACTCCTATATGTGATTGAATTACATTTATGTTTCTTTCATTTGCATATTATGTATTCATAAATTGACTAAATTATTGGACTTTTGATGAGTAAAAGCGGTCATGTGAAGTTAAATCCTATAATTATTGTCCTCGCCCTAATTATTAACAATGTGTGCATCTTTGTGTGCACATAATATGTGAATTTTGTATGGCTGAAATGGCGACAAAAATTTAAATTTAATCACCATTATGTTGAGTACATTATTATTTTCCATTGTATAAAATGTGTGAATGTAAGTAATGAGGCACATTTTGGAAAATCGTCATTTAGTTATTTATACTCGCGCAATAAAATTGTTGTGTTGTATATTATTGTTTTATATAAAGGATTAAACATTTATTTTAATTCTGATTAAAGATCAACTTCATCTGGTTTATTTGTTTCAATCATAATTCATAAAAATGAGTGAAAAACTATTAAACAACAAGGTCAAAATTTTAATTTTTCAATAACAAAGTTTCTGGTTCCAAATTAGTACATGATTAACAAATCGTGAAGTCAAATATATAAAAACTTACGTGAGTTACTAAATAAGAAAAACTTTAAAAATAAATCAAAATAAACAAGTTGAAAGTGAACAGTATCTTCTCTCTCTGGCTATATCATTTATTCTACAGACTTGCTTGCCTTTTGGAAACTGCATTGCAAAAGTTGCATGACGTGCACACAAAAGCGCCATTACTTTCCATATAATCGCATAGACATAGCAGACGCACACATGTTCTCCCACAAAATGTATTTTATGCCCTAACGGAAAGGAGCGCGAACGTTTAAAACAAAAGCGTCACATACATAACATGAAATACAGCGATGATAGCGCCGAATAGAGGGAGTCAGGCACCCAGCAAACACAAAAACTTTTTCAAAGACATCTTTATGGAAGTTTTAGTCAACTTCTAGTGTAATGCACGTATTCAGTTAATATTATTGAAACTCATATAGTGATAATATACCGTGGCATCACTGATAGGGGGGTTACCAAAACAAAGACGCGCATTTACCTGTATGAAAAATCAATACTCCTTGCGGGATGTGGGTATGTGACGCAGAACTTTGATCATCAGTCAATTACACGTACAAAATGCATATTTAATTCGCCTGCATAGCAATCAATGGCGACAATAGATGTGAAACTGAGAATGGTGGAGTGCAGTGTGTTTGGCGTCTTTTCTTGCCTAGTTTCCTTAGTTGTACTTTATTTATGGTAATTGAAAATGGTTTATGTCGGTGTTCAACTGAGTTTGTAATGCTTCTTTTTGACCCAATTTTTTTACAAGCTCTTAGGTGCTGGTGTAGCTGATGATTTTATCAAAATTAAATTCTGGATTTTACATAGCTTACATAATTTGTTGGAAAAAAAATTTATTAAAATTATTGATTGAATTAACAAAAAAACAATTTTAAAATTTCACCTATTTAAAAATAGCTTTTACAGGAATTGTCCTTTTGCTACTTTCGGGACACCTCAAAGTAACAAGGAAATTGGTAATAACGGTAACAATAGTTTTACGACAACAGTAGGAAAATCTTTACTAAGGCCAATTTAAATTGTGTCTAAAACAAGTCAGACTGAGGAACTATAGGACTTTGTGTGCATCCTTACCTCTTCTTCCCCCATTACTGGTATACGGTGTGCAGGCTACACAGAAGTAAAAAAGACAAACAAACGCTCCACACACGAAAACAGAGCAACCGGATGCTCGAAAAGGGAAGAATACTCATTCATCTCGTCGTTATCTTATCACCCCTCCTTTTCGCTAGTGCCATTCATTAGTACCAATTACCCTCGTAGGTGCTTTTGGTGCATATCTGGAATATAAAATCATGTATTGCCGTCTGCTGGATTTTCATTCCGTTAAGTTAATTTATTTCCGTTTGAAAACTTCATAAATATTTATTCTGGGAGACCTCCTTTTTATTCACATAAACCAGTTCGCACATAACGTACTATAAAATATGAACAAATGTGTATTTATATATAAAAACTGGAGTTCAAATGTCTGAGCAAGAAACACAAAAATATTTTGCAATATGGATTCAAATATTTTGTTGAAATAAACTTAAAGTACACCACCTTAATGGTGATCATCTCTGATTTATTCTTCAAATTATTTATTATACAAATTTATCAGAGTTGCCATAAAAGAATAATAATTTTTAAATTTAACTAATAAACTATAAAGGCTCTACCTACTGACTACAATTTTATTTCAGTTTTACAATTCTATATTTGCTTTGTTTTATTAATAGATTGAACCTTTCATTTTTAGCCATTTCAATTCTATCGTTTGTCAAAGGGATTGAGGATAAAGCATATAATCATACGAATTTAAGCTCATTTGAAACAGTCGCATGTAACCTCTGTTGTCCCGTGCAGATGTTGGGTGAACTCGCACCATTATCTCATCCACATGAGTACATATTAAATAAGTTCATTGATTAAGTATTCCTTTTATAAGCAAAAAGCTTTTTGTGTTGCGTTTACAGATCAGATTAACAAGACGCTATAGTCGCATAATACGTAAAATCGTTGAAGCATAATCTTCTTATTAAAAACGATTGCACATATTTGGTCAATGCATTTTTTTTATTTCTTGGACAAATTTTTATTATATTGGAGGATGCAATTTGTTTACATGATTTGTCAATCAAAATAGTTTAAAATCATGTTGCATTTAAAAAGACGTTCGTCTGCAACAAAAGTAACATATATTGTACCTGAATGTACATTGTACAACACAATGTGCGATAAACAGGAACTCTAAAATGTGTTTGAATTGAGTGAATCCTCAGGAGGGCAATTTGCCCAACATGCATACTCGTACATTTTCTGTGACAGAGCAAAATATTATACATCGTATTTTGTACATAAAATTTGTTTAGATTTTTGGTGCATATTCGCATTTCATTGAATTGCAATTTGAGCGGATTTCGAAGAATGTTTATGCAAAATCCCATTGGAAGTGCATTGAAGCACACACACTGTAATAATTCAACATTTTTATGTAACGTGCATAATAATCATTGAATTTATGAACGATGTTATGCGTGCCCGTGCGCAATATTTTGTTCATGACAATGTGTGCATTAGCAGTTCCTACTATTGTGGTGAATTAATAATTATTTGGTATAAATTGGTTGCAATGATATTTTGAGTTAGGAAATATTTTACATTTTCAACTTTGCAATAATTCGTAGTATGGGGCATAAGTAGGAGACATTGGTGTGAGCAATTTAATTTTTACTTTATTGACTATTTAATTAGTTTTGCACGAGCTAATTAAGTTATTATTTATTAGTAGTCATTTGCAAAACGAGACTTATTTTATTTCTTAAATCATCATTGATCAGTTTATGACTTCTATAAATTGATCGATTTATATTATAGGACTCTAATAACATCTAGGTATTGCACAACAAAACACAGTTTAACGATATGGTTGCTACAGTTTCAAGAAACTGTTCACAGCTGCAGTCCTTTGATGTCAAACTGTTCATATTTCCATTTTAATCTATCTATTTTACATTTTTGAACGAAAAATTATTGTAGAATCAAAGAAATTAAAATAAATAATATAATTTGCTTGTACTTTAAAACGTAAATATAACAATATTGTTCTTTATAGCGTTCATACTTAACAACACATGGGGAACTGATAATTAAACAATGATTGCACGAGTTCCGACATAATACTCATTTGAAAGATCACTTAAGAGTAATCAAAAACATATTATGTATCCGAATGATATTGCAAAAACCAAATTAAAATTTAGAAATCAACCTCTTTCGTTTAATTTAATCATAATCAAAAATTCTTCTATTATTATCTATAGAATTTTGTGCCTTAAGGGTTGATGGTTTTTTAAATATGATTCTTTTACCAAATTGAATTATAATTACATTCGTCAATGAACGTTTTTTCATTACATTCATCATGTTTATTATTATATAAATGCAAATTTTGCTGAATTGCTGCCCTTTTACAATTTTATCAGTCGTTAATTTTAATATTTACATCATAATGTTGATTTCTTCCTTTTTTTCCTGTCCTTTAATACAAAATGGAAGAAATGTAGTTACACAACGACAAAACATTTTGTTTGCAAAAAAATTTCGTTCGTTGATAATTTGTTATGCAAATAAATAGGGGATGAAATCATGATCAGGTTGTTAATAAATAAATTTGATTGCTAATTTAAATATTAATGCACTCTGCATTATAGTTATAAGTAAAAGCAATAAACAAATAAATTAAGTATTGACTATTAACAAATTGTCATAAACTATGTTTGTTGCCATAATATTTTCATTAAAAACAATATTTATTGGGAAACTAGCACATAAAAAACTAAACCACAGTCATTGAGTCATCGAGGATGCAATTTCCTGAAATAAACGATGTGGATATAGGCATAGATATTCAATAAAAACTTGGATGGCAAAAAACTCCGGTGGCAATGTAATCGACTCGAATATGCTATAAAAGTTTGACACGTTTTTTTGGCTTAAATATTATTTCCGGTTATTTGACTGTACAATCGGTATAGTTTATTAATGAGTTTTTATTAATTTTATAGTACCAGTGAATATAAATAAAATATGTTCTTAAAGGACAGGCCATTTCCGTAGCAAATATTCATATCAATTATCAATTATCCTTTTCATCCATAATGTAGAGAAAACAGATGCTTTGTAAAACACAAAATGCTCTATGGAAGTATCGTACGATAGATCATCAAATATTTTAATTATATCAACAAAAAATATTAAAGGATTCTGATCCTTACTTCATTATATACATTTTCATGATATTTAATTTAGTCAATCAACTAATCACATAGAAGTCAAAGATTGTCGTCTATAAAAATGAACAAAATCATTATACAAACTTAAAGTGAACGAAGTGACTAAATAAGTTACGCTTCAATTTTAAAATTAACAGGAAATTTTATTAGAAAGGGATTTTTTTAAAATACTATCATCATATTCAATATGTTGCTGAATTTCAATCAGATCCGGAATACTAATTACTAATTGGTAAAACAGGAAATTGCTACGTGAAAATTTAATTGCATGTTTTCAACGTTGTCTAAGAGGGCGTAAATCACTAGGATGTTGTTTTAGTTTGCATATATACAGAATGTATTATTTGTGTCCAAATTGTTATGAATATAAGACATTTAAAGCTTTCATATGGGTTTACTGGAAAATAACTAAATAAAAGTAATATTGCCTGTGCTAAAAAAAAATTTATACTTTATACTTAATTATTATTTTACATGATCTAAATGAACCCTTTTCGATTTCCATTTAATTACACAATTTTCTTCCAAAATTCTTGAACTATAAATTAAAAGTTTTTTTGCACTTCCACTATCCGACAATATTTACAGTTATATACAATGTACATAGTAAACACTAACATATTGCAGGTCGTATCTTAAGTTAGCATTCCGTAATCACACTCCACTTTACCAGAGTATGCCGCAAAAAAACCCATTCCCATTCTCCGCATACAATACTCGGAGGAACGCACACACACACACATCTGACACTCATACGAAGGAAGTGCGGAAATTTATTGGAGGCAGGCGCTTTCGTACTTTGTATTAAAGGGCGTTGAAATGAATTTTTAACAATTAATGTGTGCACCTTAACCCTTCCCTAAGAGGAAGTACGCAGGAATATTATTTCACGGCGCTGCTGCTTTTGGATGATTAAAAAGATTTATGATTGGAATAAAACGTGACTTTGCTGAGTGTTGAAACATTAACCTACGCATGTTTGTATTAATATCAGATTTTACAAAATATTGTAAGAGAGAGAGAGAAAGTTGTGAAGAGATGTTGAAGGTTTGAGTTCTATAAATTTTGAAAGTTAGACTGAGCATATTTTTAATTCAATATTTTTAATTTTTCAAGTTTCGATATAAATTTGTAGCAACTTTTAAAGATGACATCTCATAAAGATGAACTTCTAAGAGTTTTTAAAACACATTGCAAGATGTTGTAATACATAACCAGGTATTTTGTTCACAAACCTTTCTAATTTGAGTATTTTGCGATAGAAAAAGAAAAACTTTTCAAATGGGTGTAACTTTCGTGTATAACCCTGGACGTTGAGAAATCAAAAATAGATTAATTGTTTGAGTTGCAGACGTCACTTATGTTTGAAAATCCCATTTGGAGTATTTTCACATTGTCTTGCCTATTATTTATGTGTTATATTGAAGCGCCATTCCGTGAACCGTCTAAGTTACAGCTCGTGTCTTCCTTTCTTTTCATTTTAGAAGAGTCGAATGTCAATTTAGTTTAATATATGAAAGAAGTACATTTTAAAAGAATTAAGTTGAAAACAATTTTAATATTAATACTGATCTTCAAATTTTTGCAGCAATGTAAAACTTTTTCACTTTTCACATGTGACTCAGTTTGCTTTCTTTTTCGAAATAATACGGAAAGATAAATGACATATTCATATGTTTCATTATTAAACTTTTCAGTATAAATAATTTAAAATACGTTAGCATTGTATTTTCAAAAGTGTACTTCATACCGTGCGTTTTTTATTTTGTCGCCATAAACTTTTGCAATAAAATAATAAAGCAACTTGGCTGTGAGAGTCGCATCCCGACTATTTAACACAACGTTTTTTAATCGATATTTTTAAAAAGGGAAATTTATTTCACCAAATGTTTTTGATGAATAATAACGTTAAGTCTTATCATACTCGTATTATTTAACAGAAAAGATTAATAGAAATAATTGTTAAAACATTTTTTTACAAATTTATTATCACAACAAGTCAAAGTCAAAACAATGTCAAGTGTTTTCCATTCCAAATTAAATATAATTTCTGTTGATGAGCACAGTAATTGCAATCAGACAATTTATACATCAGAAAAAAAATCGACGATTCTATAAACACAAATAACATAATTAAACACGAATAAGCAATTTATAAATATTTCATTGCTCCCTCGTTTATTGTTCATTCAGTAAATAGTTGAAATGCAAACAGCGAGTGCCATTACTGCATTAAGTAATTGTGTTGTAGTTATATTTGTTGAAAGGAGAATTGGGAATTACTGTCGTTCATCTTATAGTAAAACTTATGCATTTAAGAAACCAAAGCCAAAAACTACGAAAATATTCGTCACCAATATTCAAACACATTATTGATTATTTAATTTTGCCACAAAATTTGAAAATGGATGCATTTTAATTGCAAGTACAACACAATACCTTTCACCTTGTGTCTCATGGTCCCAATAGAGGGAGCGAACAGGATAATGTTTAATGTAAATTCGTGTATAACAACGTGGTTAGAAAATGTATGGAAATTAATTATTTACACCGTTCTAATGCAAACAAAGACAATTTCGCACTCAGGGGGGTGATTTTTACCCCTTTATCATAATGAAACGGGTTTATTATGAAATCGTGTCTGGGTTAGCTGGTGTACGCATATTAAATGGAATTAAGCACATCACACCATTTGCGTCAGTGTTGGTGAAATTTGAATTCACACGGCTGTAGGGTTGTTTCCCAATGGACTGGTCCGCTAATTTGCTACACTTGCCATATAACTTTTTTCAATAATGTTTTGTAGCTATTTAAACCATATATGTATGTTGTTTGGTTTTAAAAAAATTATTAAATTGTGGAAAGGAATCAATTATATTAAAATTCCTTTTGAAAGGACAAGGTAAATTTGTTTTCACAAGGTTATATACTTATTAGTTATTGCCATTTTGCGAAAGCCACAAGTTTTATCATTTATACAAGATGAACAATTTGCCGTGTTGGAAACAAGATAGCTCTCAATTTTAATGAATTCTCATCCATACAGGAAAATTCCTTTTTGTCAATACCAATCAATCAAAGTCATACAAGGCACCAATTAGATTTACCGCTGCAAAAATATTTTACACCACAAATAAGGCGCAGCTATACGAGTACGTTAAGCGTGACAGAAAAGTTGACGTTCAATCCTGCATTTGTATTCCACCCCACATAGTTCATACACATGTCAGCCTACAGTTTCTGGGAGGTTATTGCTTGACAATCGTTGCTAAATGAACACACTTTTTGTGGCTCTCGTTGACATTGGATTAAATAATTATTGAAGTTTGTAAATATGTCAGTAAGTAAATTTTTTATGAGTTTTGATTTTGTAGACTTTTGACCATAAAATAGACGTATTTTAATTTTTTTAAATTTATGATTGTTTACCATTTTTTGTCACAGTATTGTATACACTTTGTTGTAAATGTTTTTTTTAATTACAATAAGTATTGTAATTTGTAACATGTGTAACGATGTAAATGTTTTGTTAAATTTATCGTATAAATTTTAATATTCTGTCAACCTTGATTCTACATAAAAATTAATTGAATGAAATAAAGTTAAAAACTCGAAATGCCTCTGTTAAAAAGAAATACAGGGTACAACAGCAGCATAAAGTTATTCGTTATGTTTTTTACCCGATCCTTAATATTTCCCCTTCTGTATTCGAAAATGTGCCAAGATTTCTTATTTCTCTGACATAAAGGAAACATTTAGAACTGATTGAAGATAGGCGGATCTTATTTTACAATTGTTCTGAAAAAAAAATGAATAATCAAGCGTTCTCTCCGATATTTATTTTAAATATTACTTGTTTGAATAATTGTAGTATTTAGAAGTTATTTGCCAATAGTATATATTTTCAGCATAAGTACAAATTTAGTTTTAATTTAATTTTCAACATAAATACAATTCGAATTATTTTTAAAATATTCATCTTAGTCTTTAATAAACGCATTGATTTAGAATAAATCCATAATCTCGATAACTACACCCCTCTTCCTAATAACAATCATGCTTTCAGTGAGTTTAGGAAACGCGGGCATGTATTTATTTTGTAACCATGCGCACTTTTGCGTATTACCACCTACTTCCACCACGTGCTTTAATAATAGCCATCCCTTAAAATACAAAATACTGCGAAGGGATGAATTTCTCATAGAATTTAATTTATATCCGATATATACAGAACGTGTAAGCTCAAATTGTATTCTGATCACCGTAGCAAAATGTGATTTTAATACCCCTTAAAAATAATCCAGCGCACTCAGAGTAACTTTAACGAAATAAGTGCTGAGAATTATCTCACATTAAAAGGTATTTATTTTCTCACTTCTCTCCATGATTTTCAAACAAAATTTAAAGGAATGAATCAGTAAACAAGGCTGAGTCTTGGTGAATGGTTGTCTGGAAACGGTATTTTTATTTCATACATATTTAGAGTTTAATTACGTACACTTTTATCAACCTATATTAAAAGTAAAACGGTAATCCCTTACCTATTTCGATTTATTATAAAGTGAATTAATAAAATCTTTTTAAAATATTAAATAATATCATATACTATTAGGTAATATAAAAAATATGATAAACTAATAACGGATTAAAAATATAAAATGCTAGTTTTGTATACAGCTTAAAATTTAAATACGCGATTACCAATACAAAAAATTATTCAGTCTGTCCATCCTTATCGTTCAAAACCATTTGTAGATTTATAACAAAGCTGCCGCCACAGCCTCGCTTACATTTAGTCTCGCATCGTCTGCAACAAAATATACATGCCGTCACTTGATAACATTTTAATGTAAATATTGCGTCATTTTCAAATAAATTCAATGGAGCTGGACGCTTTTCATCCCTCGCAATAATACTTACACAAATGACTCCCAATAACATTTGTATAATTAGTCCTTTATAAATTATAACTAAGATGTTTCTACAGAATATGTTTCCTTAAATTAAATTACTGAGATTGTGTAATATAAAATTTGTTATTAAAAAATATTATCAGCACATACAACATTAGTGTTGTCTTCCTACGATTCATAGGTACATTACATTATTATCATAATATTCGATTAAATAAAAATCGATTAAATCACTATATGACTAAAATTAGAAAAGGTGAAAGTAAATGCTTAAAATATTTTTTAAATTGTTCGTTTTAATAATATAAGTCAGTGCACTACCACTTTATGGCAGTCATTAAACACATTTAAATAACTACATCGGGGTTTCTGCCGCGAGAACTTTCCTTTCGTATATTTAAGACAAACCATTAACAAAAAGCGGCTTCGTTTTACGCTCCTTTTGTGAACATCTTTGTTTGAATATTGGGGTCGCTTTAATATACTGTTATTGTTTAAACGTTACCCGTTGTTTTATGGTATGGGGTGGAAGAACGTCTATTCAGTTTGTTTAATTTATGAAAATGATTGCTTATTTAATTCGATTACTAAATATAATTATTATCGTGGTTTTAAACTTAATTTTCAAATTTAAAAGTTGTATTTTATATTTTTCGGAATAAAGGGGTACACATGAATCAGTATGAAATGCTGTTAAATGAACATTAAAATCAATTAATATTGTTATCCGAAATATATTTTTTAAAACAATATGTAATACGTTTTTCGTAAGGATAATTTTTTGATCTTAAAGAATTTTTAAAATATTTTGATTAATTATATTTGTTAGTTTCATTATTGATTCAGATTGTTATCATTAAAAAAAATTTGACCGCACTTATTTACCACCCTAATACAAAAACTCTCTTGCTGTAAACGACATTCAATTATTATTTACTTTTTATTTTATTTTAAACATTCTGCAGTTGGTAATGCCATCAATAAATATTGATTATTGTTTGTCTTATTTGCTCTCTATCTAAAAGTTAAGAACATAAACAATGAAAATGTACCATTTGAAGGTAATGAATTGGAAGTGAAATGTTTATCTTTTTAAATTTTCTTGTATTTCTTTGTGCACACATTGCGACAGTTGGTTTGGCTTCTTTTTATAGCGGATGGTTTCTTAAGTATACAATAATGCGATGTTACGAATTTACTTTTAAAAATATAACATTGTTTTAAATTAAAAATTTTGTTTAGGCAGGCGCAAAAAATATTTGCATTTAGCATATACGCTAATGCAAGTAAAATTTATTTCATTCTAAATGTTGATATTATTTTGAAAGCCATAATAAAAAGATGTTTATTCGAATTATAAACATTCCAAAATAATAATCACTTAAATAAAACCCACAAAATATTAATTTTAAGGCGGAAAAATATGATTCGATACAAATTGCAATTTATCAATGCAATTTTAAAAACTTTTCCTTTCTAATACATGAAATCGCAATATATTTAATCGAGGCCATCACTCACAAATCCTAATTAATTGTATTGAATCCTGAAAGGAATGCGTTAGTGTGCTTCCATTTAAATTTCATTATATGCCTGCTTTAACATTATTGTTACCATATTCAGTAATCAGTATGTATTCACAATCCACATAATATACAACGTGTACATATGAGTTGTGAATGTGTGCTTTAAATATTCATTATAGAACTCGTGTGGTACAAAGCAATATTATTTTAACAAAATAAATGTCAAATAGCGTATAATTAAAATGGCATTTAATTGAACACATTGTGTATGCTTCATTTGCAAATTATGCTGTAAATATTTATAATTTGCGGTGATAACAAATAAAATGTATTCATTATTGGTTCTAATTTCTAGTAGGTACACGTAAACCGTGAAGTTGTTAATTTTCCGACCAGAAATATTTATTTGGTTTTACATTAAATTAAATGCAACTTTAATACAAGTGCCTTTTCACCTGATGCATATAAATAATTTGCAGCACACTCTGAAAACTGATGATTGGTGGAAAATTATGCTTTCAATGTCGACGATATTATGCATTGAGGGAAAAGATCATTCATTAGAAAGACCCTGAAGGGCTTTCATTAAAATTGTTATGTTTGAGCGCTATAGAATGTATGATACAAGTTTTATTCCAATTGCCCAAGGCTGTTGCTCATGATTTCTGTTCGTTTAATATTCTGCATTTGAATTGTTAAACGGCAGTACATTGTTCCTGTAGCTACCATTGATTTATTTTAATTATCCGGTAAATGGTACTTGGAAAATTTTTTTGCATGAGCTAAATGAATATTTGAATTTTAAATATGTTTTATTGAAAAAACTGACGTGAATTAAATTGGTAAGTAGAAAGTGTTTTGTGCAATTTATTGAGTGTTACGGTTTGAGCACAATGTTAATCATTTTCAATACTAATTCACTTGAAATAGAGCCTTTTAAGGTTTTATTATTATAAACAAAATAAATGTGTCTGAGACGATTTTGGTAAAAACTGGTTTCCCCAAGAGTGTCTATACTATAGAATTCGAATGAGACCAAAAGTGAAAGAATTTCCTTGAGATAGTCCTTACTCTCTGTTCTCCCATTGGACGTGTATTGCTACGTGTGTTGCATGCCAAGTACAAAGCAAGGTGCGATTACAACGCATGCCACATCTAACCAAATTGGAATCGAAGAAGCTCAAGTGCAATTGTACAATATTCATGCAGACGTGTTCTTTTATTATAGGATTCGATCGACCAGATTTAACAATGTGACCTTTTAGCTTGTGGATTGTGGAGTTTCCCTTTTTGTATATTTTCATTATTTAAAATGTAGAAAGAGTTGAACGGCCACTTGGCAAAAATTGAAGTTTAACTTAAATACTTAGTTCTGATAAAAATTTAACATATAAAAAACTAGACGTATTTAATGCCCACCGGATACAACTTATGTTTAAATCTTAAAATAACGAGTTAATTTCAACGATTGAAACACTACTAAATAGATGGAGTAAAAATTCTTAATTACTTTCTCCCACATTATGTTATTAGGAAAATCGACGTATCTGATAACAAACTGACAATTCACAAATTGGTCTTATAATTGGCAGGGGAAATTATATTTATTATATCGTCCACCCTCATGTTTTATTAGTAGTGAGATACACACTACACATTACACAAACAGTAAATAAAGCCAATAATCGTCTTGGAAGAAAAAGCATATTTCTTATCGGCGCATCAGGTAAGCTCACAATGTATTTCTGTTGCTCTTTTTTCTCCAACTTCTGACTACAAAAATGTTTTCTATAAGTGTTATCAATTCCCTGCAGGTTCATCATCTTACTAAGCTTTCTTTTCCTTGTTTTTTTTTCCTTTAATGTTCTTGAACATAACAAGTAAATTTAAAGTTTCGCTTATATTTTTCTATTGATAATCTGTAGTGAATAAGAAAGAGGAAAGAAGAATTAGTTAAACATCATTATTTTATTAAAAATAAAATTTTGTGTATTATTGAGAACAATTTTTTTTACAATTTTGAAATAAATGCTTTTATTTTAAATATCTTTTGAAAATTACGGTAAAGCTTTATTTTCAAATTCAAAATAAATAATTATAAATATCCATAAATATCAGATTATCTGGCTTACGAAATTCTCTATTAAATTAAAAAATCGTAACTCTTTTATTATGTATAACTAAATCTTTTTTTTAGCTTGAATAGAATTAATAGTATTCATGATATTAAACAGACAATGTTATTTGAATCCGAAACAAACACGAGCACGATGAGAAAACACAAATTTGGATGATGCAATGCTAAAATCCACGATATTTTAACAATAACACGAAAGGCCAAGAATTTGAAATTTCAATAATCATTGAAATTACACATTTGGCACGAACATGAAGGAACAGTTGGACAGACTTAGCTGAAATCACAATCAGTGAATGAAAATCAATTTTTTTTTTGTCTTTAGCCAAATAATGGAAAGAATTTTTTTTGGCAAAACAGGATACATACTTTTTCGAATGACAAAAATGTGATTTGGCATTCAAATGTTTTTATAAAAAATGTTCTGTGGTTAAATTGTGTTTTAAACATATTTTCAAATTGGCCACGGATTAATTGTATAAGGGATATTACATATTTTCTATATATATTGCTGCATGCTGATGGCGTTTTACAATTTTAATGTTTAACTTTATTATAGAGTTAATATCTTCAAAATTTCCTATGAATCAACAATAGCAGAATCAGGTAAAATAAAGAATCGTCGAAACATCTTCCCCTTTACAGTGATTTTAGCTTTAACTTATTGTTTGTACATATAGGATATCCTGGGCCATTTGTTTTACTTTGCCAAATGTTATAGATCTGGATTCTGGCCTCAAAATGCACAAGTTGCAAAAGCTGCGCCATTACATGTACACAGATGCGCCATAATTTTAAATGTGTGCATGTTACTGTAATATCTTTATACGCTCGTACATTGCATAGGAGGACAATTTGAAGCAAAGGCGCACACAAAATACGGAAAATGAAAAACTTTTCCAAAGACATCTTTATAGAAAGTCTTAGTCAACTATTTGGATATAATGCACATATTATGCTGTTAATGTTATTGAAACTTCTGTGAAAATATCGTTGGCAAAACACATAACTCCATATAAAGTTTAGTTATAGCTGCCTATAGCTGACTTGTGGGAAATCGATACACTGTATCTTTTTATTTAACGAAATTGAGAAAACGACTCAGCAAAGTATCGATGAAACTTAAGATCGCCAGATTGTGTACTTGAACTGTGGGACGATAAAAATTATTATACTTTTGTTATTTATTGAATTAAGATTTTATAGATGCTGAAATTCTTTCGTTCTCAACACTTTCATACATTTTGAAGCATCGCGGAAAGATTTTATTTGCAAAATATGTTTAATTTAAAGTGTAATAATTTATTTTTAACAATACATCATTTTTATTTTCTTATTCTTTAAAGTATGCTTTCATTAATTTTCAGCGAAATAATTGAAAAAATTTAAATACAACAAAAATCTTTCCGAGAACTAGAAATATTAACTGTCCAGAAACTAAATTGCGTAACCGTGTCTGAAGACTAGAAAAAACAAATTTTCAGTAATTTTAAGTAATTTCATAAAACCGAAATTAAAACCAAAAAAAAAATGTTTTTAATCAGAAAATTAATATTTGTCCTACATAAATTAATAACCGATAGTATTTTAATTTTTAAAGCAATAATAATTTTTTGTACTTAAAATAGTAATGCACTCCAAATACTAAATACATCACACACAGAACTCAGAAGCATACACACTCCCCACAGATAAAGAGTTTTGAAGAATCACTGGTTGATCCTGTTAAATGGACTTCACTTATTCCACAGATGAGCACAATTGAGCGATGTCACACTCCGCGACGACACCAAATGGCAAACCCGCGTAGTCTTAAATGGTATGAATCTCAATTAGACAAAATAAAAAAAAATACACCCACAAATGCAAACAGATGAATATTATAACAGAATAAGCTTTCTCGGATTGAATCAACCAGATGAACACTTTCAATTTAAAGTAAGAAAAAATCTCTCTCCATTTTGATTCTTGGTTAAAAGTCGAACAGTTACTCATCCCCTTACACTGTTATTTCTGCAATGGAGGGTTCATGTTGAGACATTTTGTGCTTTGAATAAATGGGTATTGTGTACCCACAGGGGATGTGTTTCAGTTGTGTTAGCTTGCCCACTTCACCCGCATTGTACATTAATAAATTGCAGACTGGTGTGAATAACGGCATGCAATTTATGCGATAACTATTCATTCCTTTGCACCTTAAGGTGAGTCTGTAAGTCAATGTTTTGAGGAATTAAATGAGATCATATTAGTAAAATTTTGTTATTGTAGTAAAAAAATTATATTGATAAATATAAATTTAGAATCGTATCATCACAGATAGGACACTGCCGGAAGAGGCTATATTAAAAATAGATCTTATGATGATATGCCGACAAAGGATGCAGGACAACTGACAAGTCCCATACGTTTTACATTTATAAAAAAATATATTCGCATCGCGGATAGCTTTTCCCCAATTTAAGTGTGATGTTTAACCGCTTCAATATATTTGATGTGCCGAAAGTTGCAGTGGTAAGTTTAACAGATCTTAAGTTTGCTTTTAAAAATGTGAGGAACTTAAAAATCATTTAATTTTGAAGAAGTTGGGTTAAAACATTTTGAAATATTCCATTTCACGTCACCTTTTTTTTAGTTTCAAAATAATTCAACATAATCCGTGATTAAATAGTCGACTACCTTTGGAAATAACTTTTCTTTAAACTTTACTTATACTCATACTTAACCTAATCGTAATGACTTTGTTTGTGTTCAGTCAGCACTTTTGAGTTTAAACTCCCAAAGTCCCCAAGTATTCAAAACTGTAATAATAAAAAAAATTAAAGCTTAACACAAGTTGTTCCAGCTAAAAACTAAAAGTATTCAACATCTCATCAATGAATAATAAACGATCAATTGATGCCGATATTCAACCCTTGTCCTTTTCTCATTCAATATTGAAGCACACCTTTGCCGACTGGGAAGTTTCATGATGAAGTTTTTGAAGAAGACCGCACTAAATTTCTTACCATCCAAACATTTTAAAGTTTATATGTTTTCCCACGGAAGCTAAATTTAAATCTTGGGAAATTGTATATTTTCAGAGCATGCAATCTGCAAGATGCTCAAAAAGTTTCGACATAAATAAAATGTATAACTTATAACATTTATCAGTAAATATCGAATCGGAATTAAAAGTAATTTTTGTGCGAAAAATTTATTTGCTTGATTATTCAATAAACTTTAATAAAAGATAGTTAAAGGAATTTATAAGAGGTGCGATGTCTTATTTAAAGAAAAGTTTTATAGAGGTCTTAAACATTGGACAATTCCCTGGCAGTGCCTTTTGTCGACTAAAATATTGAGATAAATTGGATAAGTATATAGGTGAGTTACTTGTATAAGCGAAATTGAGTATTATGAATTCGCCCCTTTTTTATGCGCATGCCAGTTTAAGTCTGCTCTAAAAAGAGAATCGATGCCTAAATTCAAGAAAAAACACGTGCCACCTGTTGATATTTTATACAAATAATGATGTTTTTTGTTTTAAAAGTGAAGCTATCAAATTCTGCATCAAACTTCCTTGCTCAATCTAATTCAAAGCATTTCATTTCAGCTTTTGTGCTATATGTCAGTCTAAAACAACGGACAACAACAAAAAGAACACAATATGCGGTTTGCTGATGTCTTTAATTAGTTAGTTTACTATCAAACATCACATCCCTGAATATTCCAATTTTCATATTGTTTAAATAAAATTGAAGATCATTTTGAGATGATTTCGTCTATACTTTTAATTAAAAAATAATTAAAACGCACAAATACTCGGAACCAACATTGTACCTACAGGCTACAAGTATTGTTCAAATAGCCACTAACACGATGCGACAGCAAAATCTTGTTAAACGGGAATTGTGGTTTGCGATTTCGCCAAATTATTTAAATCAATCAGCATACAGTGTCTGTTTCTACCAATCTGACACGCTTTAAATGACATATAAGTTCTTTTGAAACGAAATTCAGAGAGAACAATTGAATGGATCTATGCGTTATTGAGAATTCTACTGCATCTTTCTGCGGTATAGTTACCCATGTTTGTTTCAGCAAATACATTTGATGGCCATTCTGCTACGGAACGTGTCCAGCACATCCTTCTTTTAATGTATTCTGTCAGTCTGGGTTGCATAAAGTGCATTAGCAACGAACAAACACGGGTGGGAAAATTTTGTTTGTATTTTCACGAGGTCTATACTCTATTCTGAATCACGGTCGCTAATCAAATACGCCGTTTTAAATGCAATGGAGCATTTGCGGTAATTTGCAATTTAGTGATTTAAAATTTAATTGTGCATTCACATTTTTATGATTGTAGTCTTTGTGATGTTAGATTATATTTATCTCTAAAGCGGAGGAACTCAAGCTCTTCTCAGAAACAGAGATGAATTGTTTTGAAAAGCGGAATGATATTGGAAAACAAAAGCTAATTTAAAAAAAAACTCTATAAAAGTTTGTATTGTAATCAAGGTGAAAATTAATAACGTTGACAATAATTGTGAAAAAATTTCATTAATTGGTGCTCATTCATAATTGATTCGATTTCGTGCCATTTTTACTCCTTTCTTTCGAAATATCCTTCAATTTCATAAAAGGAAACAAAGAAAAAAATCCGTCGCTTTGTTAACTGGCTTAACTTGGAGTTTTAAACTGTAGTAAGACATTAAAATTAATTCAAAATGATTATTTATTTTGCGCTTAACTGGTATAAGCAGTTAAGATTGCTTAAAAAATAATAATTTTTCTTCTTATATACTTAATACATTGTCTTTCTAAAAGTCATATTATGTTCATAAAAAAAAATACACATGTTCCCAAAGTTATAACCCCATTTTAATGCCTACAAAATTGGGGAGATTGTTGTGTTGATTAAATAGTAAGATAAGTAGATACATATGAACTCGTGATGTTTATCTGTAGGCGCGAAATTATGTAATCATTGTAAATCATTTAATGAGCGAGTCCACATTTGACATCAATTTTTGATAATTTCTCCACCAATAAATTTAAATTTTGCAGACTTAAGCGTTTACGTAAAACGAAATATTTTGAAATTGATTAAATAGTTTAAATGCTTATTATTTTTTTAAGAACGTATAAATTTGTAAAACACAATAGCTTCATTTTTCATCCAATAAATTAAAGAAAGGAGTTTTCCAATTTTCCCATCATGATTGTTACAATACATCACACTTGTTAACCCATCGGCAACGAGTTACAATTCCATTATGTCCAACAAGTCATGTATTCTTTTCTATTTGCCCTAAGGATGTATTTTGAGCTTCGGCCTCTTGAGCATCACCAATCTTCAAACTAAACATAGTTACAAAACACTACAAGCACCATGTAGATAAAAGCTAGACGGAGAAATACAGAGTTAATTTGCAAATCAAATTGCATTGAGAAGAATGTTCCTTGCATAAGCATTTGTGGGGAGGAAAATACAAAAAAAAATTTCCCATTCTCTTTAGTCTTTGTGTACCTGATTTGCAAACAACATCATGGTCAACATCAGGTTTTCTGTTTGTCCATAAAATTCAACGGCATTGTGAATTCTTTGGACGTACCGCAAATCGCTTCGTTGTTACAGTCTATTTGTGTGTTGTAAGTCCACAAAAGGAACGACATTTCAATTTAATTCACCAGTTTTTTCACTATAGCAGATTTTGCAATTTAGTTACTTTTAAAATGTTACTTACTTCGCCACAAAACTTAATTTGTTTAAAAAAAAAAGTTATAATCGGTCAACTATAATGTACAGTTACAGGGAATGCAATAATTGTAAAGGATTTGTGGGGCTTTGCAACTCCACGTTTTGATTCAAATTATTCCGAAGGATTTCTTTTATAGGAAGAAATGAAAATGCTTTAAGTTTATTAAAATTGAAATCACTTTAACGTTTTTACTTTAATGTTTTAATTTCATTTGAAATTTTTTTTCCTCATGCCTGATTTAAAATAATTCGTTTATATTTTTTTAAAGCAGAGAAATTGTGGTTTTGAAAAACAAATTAAATCAATATAAATAATCATGGTCACAATAATAATAAAATTTTTATACTATGAGAAATGTACAATAACATACAACTATTATGGAAGATGTGGAAAAACGCTTTAAATAAATTACCAAATTAACTTTATATTGTCGTACAAACTTGTCTCATCAATTTTCTTAATAATAAATCATATTCAAACTATACCCACACACCATGTTGACTGAGTCATGTTGTTTCCCTAAAGTTATTCAAACAACCCCAAATAAAATTGATTTTCATCTAACACATCCGGTTCATTTGCACCTTAATTGGGTTTGCACACACACTTCCTTTTCTCTGCTTCCCGCATATCTTTTCCCATCCTTCACATTGCATTGTTTCTCACTTCTCTTTATGAAAAAAGTTTTCAAACCCAATAAATAAATGCAAGCAAATGCGTCAGTATGGCTGCCAGAATGCTGTAGTCCTTCTACTACTGGATCGTGTATCATAACACATGACTTTCTTCTTCCACACATCACCTTAAGTTACTAACATCGTATGAATATGAATGCGAAATATGCTGTAAAACTAGGTGAGTTAAAACATTTATCGCGAAGTTATAAGTTATCGCTACAAACTACATGTATGACGAGACTTTATAACCAGAAACTTATAAAAAGGGTGTTGAGCTACATAAATTTCTGTTTGTTGAAACTTTACGTTATTTAAGAACACGTCCATGAAATAACTAAAAAATTTTGTTATTAATAGGCATTGCATAATTATAAAGATTTACGTTTTGGATAAAATGTCCCTTTTCGATTGATATTACATCGGTGTGTTCTCTTAGGAGTAGAGTTTAACACCGGGTTGCTTACGCACACGTTAATATGGCACGTTAGTATACATGGATGTACGGAAACAGCAATAACTATTATCCACCTTTATGGAACTCTTATTATACGCTACAGAATAACGAGATCAGGCAATGTAATATTTAAAGGGCGATTTTAAATTAATTTGGGCATGGAAGAAGGTTTTGTGCCAAATTTGAAGATAAACCTACAGCAGTGTACATTTTGTCATAAAGAGCAGAGAGAGAACAAAAGATGAATTTTGATAAAATGATTGGTCTTGAAGTGCGCCATTTAACATATTTGAACCCTTAATTTATTTTTGGTGGAATGGTTAGCAAAGGGCTGCTGTGTTAACATACTGCTATTAATAGTTTTGTCAGTGGTGATATTAGTTAGGAACTCTATATTTCATCTGCTCTAGAACAGCTTATTCTTTACAGACCTGAGTCCCCGATAAATAAATAAAATCATAAATAAAAATGAAACCCAAGTTTAAAAAATTAATTTAATTTAATTTTAATTTTGTTAACTAAAGGATTTATAATTTTTACTGCATGTTAAGAAGCTCGTATCTGAAAATGGAACGAAAATGATGTAAAGATGTTGTTGCTTACCTTCTCTATTGAAATATAAAGCAATATGCAAAGTCAGAAATAACTGTGAATACAAAACGGCATTGCAAAGCCTGCAGTCATCTCATAGCATTATTTTTTATTTATTTACACGCGATGTATAATAGGTATTTGCGTTTATTTTGATATATGTACTTAATAAAAACGTACGTCATATTTTCAGACGCTATATTTTCATGATTTACACACCTTTTTTCAAAAGAACAATTCTGGAGTTTTTTTTTATTAAAAGAACTTTAAAATTTTGTATTTAATTCAATTTAAATAACAGATAGTTTCGTAGAAAAATTCACCGTACTTACGAAAAGAAAAGCGATGAATAATTTTAAAAACTTGCTTTATGTGATTTCTGAATGCTGATGCGACTTAAATGCAGATGTTTCATTCATTTCGATGAATGAAAACAGCAGGCCACATTGATTTTAATGTATAAAATTTCGCTAAATCTGTAAAAGGATAAAGTTTACCAATTTTAATTTATTTGTATTCAGTGGCTGTACCATTTGTTGTTTTTTGTTTTAATTCAAGCGTTTGGAATTGCTTTATCAATTTTTTGTATGGGTCCCCATTTTTCAGTTGCAAAATAGTTTGTTTTAGTCATAGCATTTTAAGGCGGGTGAATTTCCATTTAAAGTGAAATTGAGCAAATGATTGGGAAAAATTGATGGGTAATCTACTTCAAGATGTGTTTTTCTTATTACATAAAAGTTTCCAATAGTTCACTGATAAATACTAAAACTTTTTGAACAATTATGAAAATGGTTGTTTTATTTAAAAGAATGTTTTAAATTGTTTTTCGTGAGAACTTGCCAACACTTTTAAATGGTACAACATGTTTTTAAAAAAAGATAAGAAAATAATTTTCTAGAAATTAATCTTAAATCTTTTTATACTTTAAAAAAAAAAGAATATTGAACTTACACAATAATATTTTATATGAAACCTAAGGCGATCCCTCGAGAAAATCACAAATCAAGAATAGTCATCGGATTTGTGCAGATACGTGACGAGAATAGCAAGTGGCTAAAGGATAATAGAATTCTCTTTATCACAACGTTCGATGTTGTATATATTTCCGCACAAGAGTACAGCCTTAATTAGTAAATATATATGTATTATACTTGATTTCGTTACATCTAAGTTTTTTGAATAATTACTAAATCTAAAAACGTATCCATCATTTAAAAGTGGTTCTGTAAAAGTTGTTTGTTTTTCAAATTAAAAGCAAGGATTGCAATACAATTTAACATGATTTCAGAAAAATTGGGAATACGGCTGTAAAGATGTGAAAAGCGAACAATTATTTTCAAACATTATATGTAATGATGTTCACGTGCCTCGTCCGGCTTGGTGACATCGATTACCAACAGATGCCCACAAGATAGGTAACAATAACAGAAATGCAAAACAGCGATCATATAACCAATGTGTGTGCGGTTTGGTTAAAATGCGGTAAATGTATGTCGCCAAATTTTAATTTATTTTGGTAGCATGAGTGGAAATACTCTATTTTCTAACAATGTTACGTTTCATTTTAAATGGCAGTTAAATCTCGTAAAATGATTATGTTATGAAAGAGATGTCCGAAATTGCAACAATTAAACATAATATGCATCATGTGCCACAACCACAATATATTATAGAATTAATTAAATTATCCATACAGACTGATGCTACAATGGTTTGTAAAATTTCCCAACACAGAAATCGAATTTACCTGCTCTAATTCTATCACTTGCACCAAAAGTAAATTTTAAAGGTTAGTAAAAATTTTAAATAAACCAATCGTTTAAGTAATGATTTTTTATGAACAACTTTAATTTGTATTTATTTTTACACCTTTAAAAGTTAAAAAATAAAAACGAAATTAACTGCCAGAAAAGTAAATTGGACTTTTCAAAACTTCTCAACAACGAATTTGCTGCTCAGCCTTTAAAATCCATTCCTCAGCAAACACACTGGTCATATGGAAAAGCAGCTAACTTAAATCGCCCGGAAAACTGCGGTGAATACTCTTAAATGGTTTCCATAAGTGTCACAAAAGTCAAAGTTTTCAAGGGTTTAAAAGTTTATCGCATAATCTCTCTTGAATGTCGTTTTCAGACTGAGAAGACTGTGGGCTTTAGGGTGAGATGAGTATTGTTGAAAATGGAAAACGGATGCTATAAACCATCTGGTACAAGTAAATTTCGCTATGTCATGGCTCAATTCATTTGTTTGTAATTTTCGTTAAAGAGAGGACATCTTCTAATTTGATTTTAATTACGACTTAATACGAGTCCAATATTTAAATCTCTTCATTTTAAGTATAATTAAAGGTAACTTATGTGGGATGGACAATTTCTAAGTGCAATAGAAAATCTACATCATTTAAAAAAATCTATTACTAAAATTGTCTTTAGGATTTAAACCCATTTTTACTTTGCACTTTTAATTTTTTTAAATGCAAATTAAACACTTTAAAATTCAATGGCAGAACAAGCTTGAAACTTAATTACTATTCTAGTGGGCGAGTACTGCTTTTGTTTTAAAAAAAAAATAGTATTATAAAAGTTTATGGAAGATGTTGGTGTACACTACACATTAAGGATTTAAACTATACATAAATTGTTATTTTGCCAGAATGTACAGTTTAAATATTTCTATTATATTTAGGCACAATGGAATTAACAACAAAAGACTTCCCATTTCTCAATTCTCAAGTACTAAAACATAAATGACAATTTTCAAATGCATTCACAGTCACTTGTGGAAATATAAAATCGCACCATTGTTCATTTGATGCCAGTACAAGATCGAAATTCATGTTAATGAAAACAGCAGTTGTAATACATGTAAACTTCATGTTATTGCGCAAATAACACAACATCATTTTAAAAGATGTTTGTGAAAGAAAAGTAATTTAAGATTGTGTGGCAATTGTGCAAATGTTTCTGCAACGTTTTCATGTTGTTTTAAAGAACAAATGGTTCAAAAAGCTTTTTCACCGTCTGCACCCTACTTAAGAAACATTTACAAAACAGAGTGCAAATGATTTTTGAAAGCTTTTATAGTTTAAAGATGTTTGAAAACACTTTTTTTTCGTTTCATTAGAAGTAACAAAACTTGTGTTTATTTTTATGATAAGTTTACAATTTATATTAAAATGAAAAAAAAATAAATGATTAGTTTTGACTATTGTATTTATTTATTTTTTTAGAAATAATCTAAAGATCATAATTAGTTTCACAGTGCAATTTCAGAAAGCACAATGCACATTGCACATCCACATGCAGAATGTGAATCTTTACAAATGAGTTTTAAGTTTCAGCGACTAATGAAGAAAAATGACCTGAAATAGCTTTCCGGCGCAGTGTGTTTGTGATAACTATCATATTTTATAATACGATTTTGTAAATTAATTTCCAAAAATTTTAACTGTCTCTTCCACACGGATAAGAAACTATGCTCTTTTAATAAATTTCCTTCAAGAGCACAATAAAAAAGCAATATTATGAATGCAGAAATGTGTTTTATGTCTTTATTTCATGCTTAAGATAAATTTATGGATTCAGTATATTATTAAGTGACTGCAAAAAGCCCGATAAAATGACATCATAAGCATAATATTATTTGAACAAAGACTTACAATTCTATGCTTGGATTCTGTCTTTATAAATACTGCAGTTGTCAGTGGCATGTAATGTCATTTAGATTTAACTATACAATATTTTGAGCTTGATGTATTTGTCGCATTGAAGCTCGAATGTTTATTAAATTCTAAATAATCCCTCCAAATTTATATATGAGTATTTAAGTAATCTGTTCTTTCATCGGTAGCTTATATGAATATTGATCAATGCTCTGAAAAACTTAAAAGCGTTTCATTTTTGCTATAAAATGAGTGATAGAGCTAAATGTAATCAAATAAAGTGTCACATTCCTCAATACATTTTCATAATAACAAACGGGAAGTAGTATGTTAAACATTGATAAGCAGTATTTGCAATAATAATTGTGATGGGTAGAAGATATCTACTAAACGGTTTTTGATGCTGTATTCGATTTATTCAAAAAGACGACAAACTTCTTTATAAAATAAACTTTTTTAATGTGCACACAAATCCACGTGACATCATAATAATATTATATAGTAACGATTTATAAAAATATTCAATTCGTTATGGAAATGAGAGAACGAGCGGTAAAATTCAACGCTAGACGTCCTAGACCTTAGAAAGGTGGAAACATAATAATAGTACGAGAAAACAAAAATTTGAATGTTTGATGATTTATTTTAAAACGATTTATAACGAACTTTCCAAATGTGAAACAATAAATGCTTACAAATTTCTTTTATCACTGAGATCAATTATATTAACACTAAAAGGGATTACCTTCACAGCCCTGCTTGTTGAATTAACAATAATTATTACAGTTGTCATTGTCGTTATCGTTTATACCGTCTATACTCTAAATAATTCGGTATTATAATAATTATGTTTAGTTTGAAGTATGTCACTAATTTTTCTGGAAATCCTGAACAAAACTGTCGCAACAACAAATAGCCTAATTAAGTTATGTTTACATTAATTTAGACAACTATCGCTCTCTATAATTTGTTAACCATTTTTTGATAACAAAAGTTCTCACTCAACTCAATCTCTTAAATCTCGCAGCAAAACATTTGATGGTCATTTAATGTTTAATCGTTTAAACTGGACTCATCAGCTTTCATCATAATATTGACATAAGCCTTCGCATGCATCGTTGCCGATCTTATTTAATATTCATAAACTAATTATGGTTGTTTGAGGGAACCCCAATTATATTACGCTGGGGTAACATTACACCGCAGCGTAATATAACAAATAATAATATTACTATAATTGTAATCTGATGTCGTTGTAGCGTTTGTATGAACAACGTATATTATTTTATATAATTGGAGTATTATATTTATTTAGATGAGTTCAGTTTTTTAACTAAATAATGTTAGTCAAGAAGTGTATTAATTAATTTATTTATTTTTATTTGTAAGAAGGAGTAATTTTATTAAATACATTTGAAAAGCCCGCACTTTAAGTTTTATAACTTCTTTAAAATCCTAAAATGTGCCGACTTGTTTTCTCGTTTACTATTTTTGCAGCAGCCTGCCAAGCCGCGTATAATTTAATTAGCATGATTTACGATTGCGGAAGAACGTGACTTCTAAATGTGTTGAAATGCCGGTGTACTCGCTTTTGTGAAACGTTCATATCCAAAATATGTATTCGTTCCATACTGGACAATATTTTGTGGAGTAAAATATGAAATGAATAACGATAAACTTATAGTGTTATTAATAATGTAATTATAATGAAATTGAAATCAAAAAATTATTTTATTACGTGGTTATCAAGGGTTTTGAAATAACGATTTAAATAAAATTGTACAGTATTGATTTTAAAATCGTTCTGAATTGTTGCACTTCTTTTTCGTATATGTTTTTTTTATTAAATAATAATACGTATGAGTATATACTCCTCGATTTATTATATGAATTTAAAACATTGTCATATTCTTTTCCGGTATGCAAAAACTTCAACAGAAATTCTTTTGAAAATAATATTGATCATACCATGTATTTATATGCAGACGTGAATGCAACCTAATTCAACGAATTGCAAGAAATGCACTTACTCAAAATGCACTTTGTTTACATACTTTTGCAAAATGCATAAAGCTACGAGTACACCACAAGCGAAAACGTGCATGTACATGCACACTGACGTCATTTTGACGTCATTTCGATTCTGCTTGTAGTCCCAAATAGTGCTTGCCGTGTACTCGCCGTATTTGTGACAGGCGCATGTACATGTACACTGCAAAGAGCATGTAAAATAACCAAGTTTGTGCTTGTCGTGTACTCAAGTAATTGGGACACATGCATCATTTAAAAAAATTGTACATTACATACAGTCACAATACAAGCTCTAGCACAAATCTCTACATCTGCTTGTAAACTCACATGCACACTTTTCTTCTAACTGTTCAAAGTTTTTTGTATCATACGCGCGTGGACGTGAACTCTTTTGCTTTATTATAAAAAAATAATTATAATGAATCTTTGTCATCCAGTCAAAATTTCGAAAAGTTTCAGTTTTTATGACATTTTAATCGCGATTTCCCGCCGTATTTGGAAAGTGATTTGACTTTTTTTTTTTTTGTTTGAATCCTTTTCAATTCCTCTTTCATTTCCACTTTGAATTTTCCGGGAATTTTCCGGATTTTCCCCGTTATTTTTTTTCGTCCTTTTTCGTCCTATTTTTCAAAATCATTTGAATATTTTTATTTGCGTTTGAATCCTTTTCACTTTTTCTATCTTAATTTCGTTTTTCAATTTTCATTTTCCTTTAATTTTCCGAGTTATAACGTAAAACTGTATGTACATGTGTGCTTGTATGCTTGTCGTGTACTCGCGAAGCCGTATAAACGCTTATATTTACTCTGTGCGCATGTGTATTTTCTAGAGAGTTTGCATGTAGTGTACTCACACTATTTGCATGTACAAAACCACAAGCACATAGTTACAAGCATCACGTAGTGCGCATGAAAAATATGCTGATTTTGGGACAAATGTGCATGTCGTGTACTCACTCTATTTTTGGCTTAGGCGCATGCATTGCATACAGAATAAATACGACAGTTTTTCGTGACGTCAGTGTGCATGTACATGCACGTTTTCGCTTGTGGTGTACTCGTAGCATAACTTATAACACACTACCCTGAAACGACGACATAAATTATACGATCATCGTGAAATATTTTTGGATGTGTAGATCAAAATATTATGCATTCTCTTTGAATTAAATAACCATAATTTAAGGAATAAGCACATACTTACAAGAATATAGGAGTCCGATTTATATGCGGAGAAAAATATGTACAATGTCCTCACAGGGTGAAATTTTGATAAAACTTTCTACGAGAATTTTTAGTTTTCTTGAGCGTCTTTAGAAATTAAGGCGGAAAAATTTTTCTAGTAAAGAGAAGAGGACTTTTAAAGTAAATTTATTGTGCGATTATTACATGTTTTCCATTAAATCGTCATTAAACGCGACATGAAGAACCACGCTACAATGATATTATCCCCTAGCATACTTGTCACCAATTTTTAACAATTTGGTACCTTTCCCACTCCCCCTAAGGTGTTATGTAATTTATGGGTCACCTTAAAGTTCAGTGATGTATTAACACTTAAAGAAATAATGCTTTTCAAAGGCGTGTTTTTATTATTTTCCTGATTTTGATATAACAGTGTTAAACAAACGATTACCCCAATACTCGTAAATCGTTTTCAATCACGCGCAGAAAAAAGAGAATGTAAACATTAGAATTGAACCGTGATAGACATATTGACATGCCGAATCTAGTAATTTTCCTACAAAAACTACAGTTATTTTGCGTTAACAACCATTAATCAAACATGGATAATAAATTATGGAAATTAGTTCATTTACCTTTAATGTATGAATTTGTGTGGGTATGGACAAATTTATAAATCTTTTTCCACTTAATATTTTACTAGGAAAAAAATCTGCATCCAATTCGCTTCCAAAGAAAGCAAGGTGTTTCTAAGAAAGCTGAAGACTACACAAATTCTTGCGTTATCTCTCAATTTCAATATTGAATATTGATTTTGTTTTGCGTAATCCTCCTACATTGAATTATTTAATGGCCCCCATTTAATGAAACCAAAAAAAAAGCTCTAAATAAATCTACCCCCTTACAACTAATGCATACACGGTACATACAGTGTCACTGCACCCCTATTATTATATATACCAACTATGTTCCTCGCATAACTATAACACGATTTGAACTAGGCTCTAAAGTATAGGAAAATTTTTACATTTCTGAAAGAGCAGCAGCCTAACAATGATGTTGATGCACATGACGTTTTTGTATAAATTCTAGTAATTTTCTGCCATTTGTTTGTTGCGTTTTAATTAACAAAGCACCGGTGGCGACAGTAATTCCAGCACACGTACAATAAATCCTGTGCTTCGCATGGAAGTTGTGAATCATCGGGAGGAGGGAATGCAGCGAATTTAATTTGACATAGCATATGGTTGCAAGGCATTATTTCGTCTATTGTTAAATGAGATTATTTTCATTACGGATAAAAGATTATGAATGTTCATGCTCCCAATAAGCACTTGATCTCTGCTACTACCAACTTTGTTGCAAGAACATACACGTTTTTCTTTCCATTTAATTATTTCAGTAGTGATAGCGTGAAGGAAAATAAAATGAAGAAAAATCATTTTATCTCCCATTTTAAATTGACCAAAGTCCTATTTAACAACTATGTGAAATGTGAATGTGAATTTGCGTCCCTTCAAGTTTGAAAATTTTAAAATGGAAATCGGACTTTGATTTTTTCTCAGCACAAAATTTTCACTAACTCAATCATATTATGAATATTATTGGGGATATCGATGAACTGAATTACTCTTCCGATATAATTAAAGTTTGTTTGCGGCATTAAATAATAAACAAATGTAAATAAGCAATAGGAATAGACATTCTGAATTCCAATCAATACAATCTCCATATACTCGCACACATTGGTTACGTACATCGAATTAATTGAGAATATTAAGGACGGAACAATAATCGTGTTATGCCCACGCTCTGAGCATCGTAAAGACAAACGCAAACAATTATTGTTCATACTAATCGTGTATGCAGAAAACAAATACATATTGTTAGTCATTTGTCACCGACCACTGCATTGGCAATCGAACCCCTCTTGTGGCAACACAACTGAATTTTATGAGTACGCAGTTTGCTGATATTCCAACAAATAATTAATGCAATGGCATGAACAAGCAAACTGATTTTAAAAATTTAATTTTTAAATTTTGCTTAAAAGGCTATTGTGTACCTAATTAATAGTCAAGTTACCTTTAGTAAAATAAATGGGTATAATATTTATTCTTTAATGCTGATACGCAAAAACTTGTAAAAAGTATTTAAAATTGAAAATAATTTAAAATAATATCGCTATTGCATTTTGAATTAATTATTTCTCTTGAAAAAGCCTGAATTTTCGCCGATAAACTTTAATTTGAGGGTTAGTTAAAATTAACATAAAGTTTAATAAATTTTTTTTCCTTAATAAATAAATTAAAAAACACTTTATTACATTATTTTTACTTATAAATAGTTGAAATCATGTTGTATTAGTGTTCTAAATATGAATAAGTAACTAAAACTATTTTCTCTGAGGGTGGCGAAAATAAATAGCTACAAAGGGCCTAAATTTACATTTAAGAGCCTTTTTTCACTATGAACACTCAAATCTCAATACACATACGAAATGTGTTGCATTTCAATGAAATAAGTACAGCAATGTCAATTAGTGCGCAGATTGCAATATCTTCTGAAAAACAATATAGTTAAAGATTTCTAGTGCACAGGTAGGTCTTTGAGTGCACATTATGAAATTTTAGTTGTTCATATTCTTATTCTTGTTCTCAACATTTAGAAAATTACACGATTTGAACTAGAAAAAAACATTTAATTTTAGCAAAACATTTTCGCATTTGTGATGTCTTAAAAGACGTTTTATTACATTGACTTAAATCCACCACATTGTTTTTGTTGAAATTGGATTTGAAAACATACGGGTGGTTCCTTCTCCCTCCCGTCATCATGTCACAAGTCCAAAAAAATGCAATAAATAAAACCGATTTTTGTGATGAAGTATTGTACAGACGAGCAACATCAAAATGGTGAATTCAGGAGGTTCTCATCTAAAATACGACACAAAACTAGGTGTTTTGTACTTTCTTACAACCACACGTCTCGACTCACATGCTGACTGTGGAGATTGAGATATAATGTCATGCAGGGCACGTACTTTAACATGTCCGACGAGTTTGAGATTACCTGAAGGAAATGGAATGGCCTTTTGATGTAAGTTAGCTTCTAAACTTAGACGATGACGATCTAATATATTTAGCGATTTCATATTTTGATTCGTAAACGACTTCAATCTTGAAATTCGTTTTTGAATCCAATCCCTTCGTCAAATTCTCTTATAATTTATATACATACCATATGTACTTCTACTATTTCAAGGAATTCAATGGAATGTAACCTGGAAATCCTTTATAATTTGAATTGATAAATTTTGTTGTGAATTTAGTGAATACTCAAATATTTTTTGACCTAATTTGATCGATAGAATAATTTAATAAAAAGAAAATTGTCCACCATTTTCCCTTTTTTTCTCCATTGACAAAATAAATGTGCAAAAACCCATTGTAGCTTTTATTTAAAGCGCATAATGACAAACTCTTGGAAAATACCAATGACTTAAAATGTTGCATTATGGTTTACACTGACGGTGAATAGTGCAAGAACAAATTTTGATTGTTCTGCTCATTCTGTGTGTGTTATAATCTGCGCGCTTCTTCGATATAAAGTGAAGATTGCAAATTTCAGAGACCATAAACTATTAAAGCATAATTTTCGAAGCATATACATGGTGTATAGTTTGTATATACCACTTACTTAGAAAGGGAATAATAAAGAACTAATAAGGATTTAATTAAGATTACAAATGAAGAATTAAAACGAAGAATTAATTCTTTCGATACTAAAATTAATTATTTGAAAAATTGTGCATTCAACTTTCAACAATTCCTCTACGACACTGACAGGAATGGCAGAAGCAAATTGAAGGTATTAAACGTAGTATACATACGCATATACTGCACATGTTCTTCCTATAATAATAATAATTTATTTAGAAACTTTGATTAGTTAGAACCACTTTACTATAAAATCGTCAAACTTTATGGCTAGATATTTTTTAAAGGATCGCATAAATTTTTTTGTATTAGACGAACTTCATTACCGGAAAATCGCGGAGTTATTGACAGATCTCCTCGTGAGGTTTTTTTTTAATAATCAAATACTTGAAAATCGATTCTCGCGTTAATTTTTTTTGCGGACCGCGATATTTTACGCGGTTTGTAAAGTTTATTTTCGCGTTAAAAAAAGGCCTAAGATACTTTTATGCAAATATGAACACTTACTGTAATACATACTATTAAAACCACCGATCCCACAAAAATCCAAACAGTACGACACATAACAATTTAGGGAATAAGCTGGAAGTCGCATTAAAACACAAAAATTAATAAAAATCTTTTCAAGACCTTAAGGAAATAAAATATTTAATTTAAATAGCAATATGTACCATTATTTTAAAATCCATAAATTAACTGATTCAAATTAAAACAAACAATATTGAAAATATCAAAATTCATAATAATATTTCACATATTCAAAACCATGTACGTGATTTTAGCTATTTAATACATCGTAAGTCATTAAACTGTCAGAATAAAACTAAGGGACACCTGTTGATCCGAAATTATTTAATAGAAAGTCAGATCATCTACTGGGGAAGTAGAATAAATATCAAATCAACATAGAACTGATAATTCCTAGTTGTTAGATATCATGACGTTTAACAACAATTGTAATATAAATAGGACTACAGCCACCTTAATACTCATGCTCAATTTTTCCAGCTTAAAAGTGTTCGACCTGTCATTCGATAGCTCCAAGGTTCGTTTCTCAAAAATGACGAATCTTTTTTTTAAGTTTATTTTACCATTTTCTGAAACTTTTTACATATTCTTTTGGATATTCACTAAAGTTTTGACATTTTTTCGTCTTTTAAAAAAGAAACTAATAATAAAAGATTTATTTGGTGCAATTATAAAGCTGCTTGCATTTCATTGAACAAGTGTTTCAACCAAAAAATATGAAGGCAGTCTCCCATCGTCATAGTTACTGTCATTCACACAACGAGATAGCAAATAATTCAGAATTTCAACTTTTGTCATTAAAATGTCAGAACAAAATTAAGGAACACTTGTTGATCTGAAATTATTTAATAGAACGTCATATAATCTACTGCGGAAGTAGAATAAATATCAAATCAACATAGAACTGATAATTCCTAGTTGTTAGATATCATGACGTTTAAAAACAATTGTAATATAAATAGGACTACAGCCACCTTAATACTCATGCTCAATTTTTCCAGCGGAAAAGTGTTCGACCTGTCATTCGATAGCTCCAAGGTTCGTTTCTCAAAAATGACGAATCTTTTTTTTAAGTTTATTTTACCATTTTCTGAAACTTTTTACATATTCTTTTGGATATTCACTAAAGTTTTGACATTTTTTCGTCTTTTAAAAAATAAACTAATAATAAAAGATTTATTTGGTGCAATTATAAAGCTGCTTGCATTTCATTGAACAAGTGTTTAAGCCGAAAAATATCAAGGCAGTCTCCCATCGTCATAGTTACTGTCATTCACACAACGAGATAGTAAATAATTCAGAATTTCAACTTTTGTCATTAAAATGTCAGAACAAAATTAAGGGACACTTGTTGATCTGAAATTATTTAATAGAACGTCATATAATCTACTGGGGAAGTAGAATAAATATCAAATCAACATAGAACTGATAATTCCTACTTGTTAGATATCATGACGTTTAAAAACAATTATAATATAAATAGGACTACAGCCACCTTAATACTCACGCTCAATTTTTCCAGCGGAAAAGTGTTCGACCTGTCATTCGATAGCTCCAAGGTTCGTTTCTCAAAAATGACGAATCTTTTTTTTAAGTATATTGTACCATTTTCTGAAACTTTTTACATATTCTTTTGGATATTCACTAAAGTTTTGACATTTTTTCGTCTTTATATCGATATAAAAATATCAAGGCAGTCTCCCATCGTCATAGATACTGTCATTCACACAACGAGATAGTAAATAATTCAGAATTTCAACTTTTGTCATTAAAATGTCAGAACAAAATTAAGGGACACTTGTTGATCTGAAATTATTTAATAGAACATCATATAATCTACTGGGGAAGTAGAATAAATATCAAATCAACATAGAACTGATAATTCCTACTTGTTAGATATCATGACGTTTAAAAACAATTGTAATATAAATAGGACTACAGCCACCTTAATACTCATGCTCAATTTTTCCAGCGGAAAAGTGTTCGACCTGTCATTCGATAGCTCCAAGGTTCGTTTCTCAAAAATGACGAATCTTTTTTTTAAGTTTATTTTACCATTTTCTGAAACTTTTTACATATTCTTTTGGATATTCACTAAAGTTTTGACATTTTTTCGTCTTTTAAAAAATAAACTAATAATAAAAGATTTATTTGGTGCAATTATAAAGCTGCTTGCATTTCATTGAACAAGTGTTTAAGCCGAAAAATATCAAGGCAGTCTCCCATCGTCATAGTTACTGTCATTCACACAACGAGATAGTAAATAATTCAGAATTTCAACTTTTGTCATTAAAATGTCAGAACAAAATTAAGGGACACTTGTTGATCTGAAATTATTTAATAGAACGTCATATAATCTACTGGGGAAGTAGAATAAATATCAAATCAACATAGAACTGATAATTCCTACTTGTTAGATATCATGACGTTTAAAAACAATTATAATATAAATAGGACTACAGCCACCTTAATACTCACGCTCAATTTTTCCAGCGGAAAAGTGTTCGACCTGTCATTCGATAGCTCCAAGGTTCGTTTCTCAAAAATGACGAATCTTTTTTTTAAGTATATTGTACCATTTTCTGAAACTTTTTACATATTCTTTTGGATATTCACTAAAGTTTTGACATTTTTTCGTCTTTTAAAAAATAAACTAATAATAAAAGATTTATTTGGTGCAATTATAAAGCTGCTTGCATTTCATTGGACAAGTGTTTAAGCCGAAAAATATCAAGGCAGTCTCCCATCGTCATAGATACTGTCATTCACACAACGAGATAGTAAATAATTCAGAATTTCAACTTTTGTCATTAAAATGTCAGAACAAAATTAAGGGACTCTTGTTGATCTGAAATTATTTAATAGAACGTCATATAATCTACTGGGGAAGTAGAATAAATATCAAATCAACATAGAACTGATAATTCCTACTTGTTAGATATCATGACGTTTAAAAACAATTGTAATATAAATAGGACTACAGCCACCTTAATACTCATGCTCAATTTTTCCAGCGGAAAAGTGTTCGACCTGTCATTCGATAGCTCCAAGGTTCGTTTCTCAAAATTGACGAATCTTTTTTTTAAGTTTATTTTACCATTTTCTGAAACTTTTTACATATTCTTTTGGATATTCACTAAAGTTTTGACATTTTTTCGTCTTTTAAAAAAGAAACTAATAATAAAAGATTTATTTGGTGCAATTATAAAGCTGCTTGCATTTCATTGGACAAGTGTTTAAGCCGAAAAAAATCAGGGCAGTCTCCCATCGTCATAGTTACTGTCATTCACGCAACGAGATAGCAAATAATTCAGAATTTCAACTTTTGTCATTAAAATGTCAGAACAACATTAAGGGACACTTGTTGATCAGAAATTATTTAATAGAACGTCATATAATCTACTGGGGAAGTAGAATAAATATCAAATCAACATAGAACTGATGATTCCTACTTGTTAGATATCATGACGTTTAAAAACAATTGTAATATAAATAGGACTACAGCCACCTTAATACTCACGCTCAATTTTTCCAGCGGAAAAGTGTTCGACCTGTCATTCGATAGCTCCAAGGTTCGTTTCTCAAAAATGACGAATCTTTTTTTTAAGTTTATTTTACCATTTTCTGAAACTTTTTACATATTCTTTTGGATATTCACTAAAGTTTTGACATTTTTTCGTCTTTTAAAAAATAAACTAATAATAAAAGATTTATTTGGTGCAATTATAAAGCTGCTTGCATTTCATTGGACAAGTGTTTAAGCCGAAAAAAATCAGGGCAGTCTCCCATCGTCATAGTTACTGTCATTCACGCAACGAGATAGCAAATAATTCAGAATTTCAACTTTTGTCATTAAAATGTCAGAACAACATTAAGGGACACTTGTTGATCAGAAATTATTTAATAGAACGTCATATAATCTACTGGGGAAGTAGAATAAATATCAAATCAACATAGAACTGATGATTCCTACTTGTTAGATATCATGACGTTTAAAAACAATTGTAATATAAATAGGACTACAGCCACCTTAATACTCACGCTCAATTTTTCCAGCGGAAAAGTGTTCGACCTGTCATTCGATAGCTCCAAGGTTCGTTTCTCAAAAATGACGAATCTTTTTTTTAAGTTTATTTTACCATTTTCTGAAACTTTTTACATATTCTTTTGGATATTCACTAAAGTTTTGACATTTTTTCGTCTTTTAAAAAAGAAACTAATAATAAAAGATTTATTTGGTGCAATTATAAAGCTGCTTGCATTTCATTGAACAAGTGTTTAAGCCGAAAAATATCAAGGCAGTCTCCCATCGTCATAGTTACTGTCATTCACACAACGAGATAGTAAATAATTCAGAATTTCAACTTTTATCATTAAAATGTCAGAACAAAATTAAGGGACACTTGTTGATCTGAAATTATTTAATAGAACGTCATATAATCTACTGGGGAAGTAGAATAAATATCAAATCAACATAGAACTGATAATTCCTACTTGTTAGATATCATGACGTTTAAAAACAATTGTAATATAAATAGGACTACAGCCACCTTAATACTCATGCTCAATTTTTCCAGCGGAAAAGTGTTCGACCTGTCATTCGATAGCTCCAAGGTTCGTTTCTCAAAAATGACGAATCTTTTTTTTAAGTTTATTTTACCATTTTCTGAAACTTTTTACATATTCTTTTGGATATTCACTAAAGTTTTGACATTTTTTCGTCTTTTAAAAAATAAACTAATAATAAAAGATTTATTTGGTGCAATTATAAAGCTGCTTGCATTTCATTGAACAAGTGTTTAAGCCGAAAAATATCAAGGCAGTCTCCCATCGTCATAGTTACTGTCATTCACACAACGAGATAGTAAATAATTCAGAATTTCAACTTTTGTCATTAAAATGTCAGAACAAAATTAAGGGACACTAGTTGATTTGAAATTATTTAATAGAACGTCATATAATCTAATGGGGAAGTAGAATAAATATCAAATCAACATAGAACTGATAATTCCTACTTGTTAGATATCATGACGTTTAAAAACAATTATAATATAAATAGGACTACAGCCACCTTAATACTCACGCTCAATTTTTCCAGCGGAAAAGTGTTCGACCTGTCATTCGATAGCTCCAAGGTTCGTTTCTCAAAATTGACGAATCTTTTTTTTAAGTTTATTTTACCATTTTCTGAAACTTTTTACATATTCTTTTGGATATTCACTAAAGTTTTGACATTTTTTCGTCTTTTAAAAAATAAACTAATAATAAAAGATTTATTTTGTGCAATTATAAAGCTGCTTGCATTTCATTGGACAAGTGTTTAAGCCGAAAAAAATCAGGGCAGTCTCCCATCGTCATAGTTACTGTCATTCACGCAACGAGATAGCAAATAATTCAGAATTTCAACTTTTGTCATTAAAATGTCAGAACAACATTAAGGGACACTTGTTGATCAGAAATTATTTAATAGAACGTCATATAATCTACTGGGGAAGTAGAATAAATATCAAATCAACATAGAACTGATGATTCCTACTTGTTAGATATCATGACGTTTAAAAACAATTGTAATATAAATAGGACTACAGCCACCTTAATAATCATGCTCAATTTTTCCAGCGGAAAAGTGTTCGACCTGTCATTCGATAGCTCCAAGGTTCGTTTCTCAAAAATGACGAATCTTTTTTTTAAGTTTATTTTACCATTTTCTGAAACTTTTTACATATTCTTTTGGATATTCACTAAAGTTTTGACATTTTTTCGTCTTTTAAAAAAGAAACTAATAATAAAAGATTTATTTGGTGCAATTATAAAGCAGCTTGCATTTCATTGAACAAGTGTTTAAGCCAAAAAATATCAAGGCAGTCTCCTATCGTCATAGTTACTGTCATTCACACAACGAGATAGTAAATAATTCAGAATTTCAACTTTTGTCATTAAAATGTCAGAACAAAATTAAGGGACACTAGTTGATTTGAAATTATTTAATAGAACGTCATATAATCTAATGGGGAAGTAGAATAAATATCAAATCAACATAGAACTGATAATTCCTACTTGTTAGATATCATGACGTTTAAAAACAATTGTAATATAAATAGGACTACAGCCACCTTAATACTCAACCTCAATTTTTCCAGCGGAAAAGTGTTCGACCTGTTATTCGATAACTCCAAGGTTCGTTTCTCAAAAATGACGAATCTTTTTTTTAAGTTTATTTTACCATTTTCTGAAACTTTTTACATATTCTTTTGGATATTCACTAAAGTTTTGACATTTTTTCGTCTTTTAAAAAATAAACTAATCATAAAAGATTTATTTGGTGCAATTATAAAGCTGCTTGCATTTCATTGGACAAGTGTTTAAGCCGAAAAATATCAAGGCAGTCTCCCATCGTCATAGATACTGTCATTCACACAACGAGATAGCAAATAATTCAGAATTTCAACTTTTGTCATTAAAATGTCAGAACAAAATTAAGGGACACTTGTTGATTTGAAATTATTTAATAGAACGTCATATAATCTACTGGGGAAGTAGAATAAATATCAAATCAACATAGAACTGATGATTCCAACTTGTTAGATATCATGACGTTTAAAAACAATTGTAATATAAATAGGACTACAGCCACCTTAATACTCATGCTCAATTTTTCCAGCGGAAAAGTGTTCGACCTGTCATTCGATAGCTCCAAGGTTCGTTTCTCAAAAATGACGAATCTTTTTTTTAAGTTTATTTTACCATTTTCTGAAACTTTTTACATATTCTTTTGATGAAAAGATTTATTTGGTGCAATTATAAAGCTGCTTGCATTTCATTGGACAAGTGTTTAAGCCGAAAAATATCAAGGCAGTCTCCCATCGTCATAGATACTGTCATTCACACAACGAGATAGCAAATAATTCAGAATTTCAACTTTTGTCATTAAAATGTCAGAACAAAATTAAGGGACACTTGTTGATTTGAAATTATTTAATAGAACGTCATATAATCTACTGGGGAAGTAGAATAAATATCAAATCAACATAGAACTGATGATTCCAACTTGTTAGATATCATGACGTTTAAAAACAATTGTAATATAAATAGGACTACAGCCACCTTAATACTCATGCTCAATTTTTCCAGCGGAAAAGTGTTCGACCTGTCATTCGATAGCTCCAAGGTTCGTTTCTCAAAAATGACGAATCTTTTTTTTAAGTTTATTTTACCATTTTCTGAAACTTTTTACATATTCTTTTGGATATTCACTAAAGTTTTGACATTTTTTCGTCTTTTAAAAAAGAAACTAATAATAAAAGATTTATTTGGTGCAATTATAAAGCTGCTTGCATTTCATTGAACAAGTGTTTAAGCCGAAAAATATCAAGGCAGTCTCCTATCGTCATAGTTACTGTCATTCACACAACGAGATAGCAAATAATTCAGAATTTCAACTTTTGTCATTAAAATGTCAGAACAAAATTAAGGGACACTTGTTGATCTGAAATTATTTAATAGAACGTCATATAATCTACTGGGGAAGTAGAATAAATATCAAATCAACATAGAACTGATGATTCCTACTTGTTAGATATCATGACGTTTAAAAACAATTGTAATATAAATAGGACTACAGCCACCTTAATACTCATGCTCAATTTTTCCAGCGGAAAAGTGTTCGACCTGTCATTCGATAGCTCCAAGGTTCGTTTCTCAAAAATGACGAATCTTTTTTTTAAGTTTATTTTACCATTTTCTGAAACTTTTTACATATTCTTTTGGATATTCACTAAAGTTTTGACATTTTTTCGTCTTTTAAAAAAGAAACTAATAATAAAAGATTTATTTGGTGCAATTATAAAGCTGCTTGCATTTCATTGAACAAGTGTTTAAGCCAAAAAATATCAAGGCAGTCTCCTATCGTCATAGTTACTGTCATTCACACAACGAGATAGCAAATAATTCAGAATTTCAACTTTTGTCATTAAAATGTCAGAACAAAATTAAGGGACACTTGTTGATCTGAAATTATTTAATAGAACGTCATATAATCTACTGGGGAAGTAGAATAAATATCAAATCAACATAGAACTGATGATTCCAACTTGTTAGATATCATGACGTTTAAAAACAATTGTAATATAAATAGGACTACAGCCACCTTAATACTCATGCTCAATTTTTCCAGCGGAAAAGTGTTCGACCTGTCATTCGATAGCTCCAAGGTTCGTTTCTCAAAAATGAAGAATCTTTTTTTTTAAGTTTATTTTACCATTTTCTGAAACTTTTTACATATTCTTTTGGATATTCACTAAAGTTTTGACACTTTTTCGTCTTTTAAAAAAGAAACTAATAATAAAAGATTTATTTGGTGCAATTATAAAGCTGCTTGCATTTCATTGAACAAGTGTTTAAGCCAAAAAATATCAAGGCAGTCTCCTATCGTCATAGTTACTGTCATTCACACAACGAGATAGCAAATAATTCAGAATTTCAACTTTTGTCATTAAAATGTCAGAACAAAATTAAGGGACACTTGTTGATCTGAAATTATTTAATAGAACGTCATATAATCTACTGGGGAAGTAGAATAAATATCAAATCAACATAGAACTGATGATTCCAACTTGTTAGATATCATGACGTTTAAAAACAATTGTAATATAAATAGGACTACAGCCACCTTAATACTCATGCTCAATTTTTCCAGCGGAAAAGTGTTCGACCTGTCATTCGATAGCTCCAAGGTTCGTTTCTCAAAAATGAAGAATCTTTTTTTTTAAGTTTATTTTACCATTTTCTGAAACTTTTTACATATTCTTTTGGATATTCACTAAAGTTTTGACATTTTTTCGTCTTTTAAAAAAGAAACTAATAATAAAAGATTTATTTGGTGCAATTATAAAGCTGCTTGCATTTCATTGAACAAGTGTTTAAGCCAAAAAATATCAAGGCAGTCTCCTATCGTCATAGTTACTGTCATTCACACAACGAGATAGCAAATAATTCAGAATTTCAACTTTTGTCATTAAAATGTCAGAACAAAATTAAGGGACACTTGTTGATCTGAAATTATTTAATAGAACGTCATATAATCTACTGGGGAAGTAGAATAAATATCAAATCAACATAGAACTGATGATTCCAACTTGTTAGATATCATGACGTTTAAAAACAATTGTAATATAAATAGGACTACAGCCACCTTAATACTCATGCTCAATTTTTCCAGCGGAAAAGTGTTCGACCTGTCATTCGATAGCTCCAAGGTTCGTTTCTCAAAAATGACGAATCTTTTTTTTAAGTTTATTTTACCATTTTCTGAAACTTTTTACATATTCTTTTGGATATTCACTAAAGTTTTGACATTTTTTCGTCTTTTAAAAAAGAAACTAATAATAAAAGATTTATTTGGTGCAATTATAAAGCTGCTTGCATTTCATTGAACAAGTGTTTAAGCCAAAAAATATCAAGGCAGTCTCCTATCGTCATAGTTACTGTCATTCACACAACGAGATAGCAAATAATTCAGAATTTCAACTTTCGTCATTAAAATGTCAGAACAAAATTAAGGGTCACTTGTTGATCTGAAATTATTTAATAGAACGTCATATAATCTACTGGGGAAGTAGAATAAATATCAAATCAACATAGAACTGATGATTCCTACTTGTTAGATATCATGACGTTTAAAAACAATTGTAATATAAATAGGACTACAGCCACCTAAATACTCATGCTCAATTTTTCCAGCGGAAAAGTGTTCGACCTGTCATTCGATAGCTCCTAGGTTCGTTTCTCAAAAATGACGAATCTTTTTTTTAAGTTTATTTTACCATTTTCTGAAACTTTTTACATATTCTTTTGGATATGCACTAAAGTTTAGACACTTTTTCGTCTTTTAAAAAAGAAACTAATAATAAAAGATTTATTTGGTGCAATTATAAAGCTGCTTGCATTTCATTGAACAAGTGTTTAAGCCGAAAAATATCAAGGCAGTCTCCTATCGTCATAGTTACTGTCATTCACACAACGAGATAGCAAATAATTCAGAATTTCAACTTTTGTCATTAAAATGTCAGAACAAAATTAAGGGACACTTGTTGATCTGAAATTATTTAATAGAACGTCATATAATCTACTGGGGAAGTAGAATAAATATCAAATCAACATAGAACTGATGATTCCTACTTGTTAGATATCATGACGTTTAAAAACAATTGTAATATAAATAGGACTACAGCCACCTTAATACTCATGCTCAATTTTTCCAGCGGAAAAGTGTTCGACCTGTCATTCGATAGCTCCAAGGTTCGTTTCTCAAAAATGACGAATCTTTTTTTTAAGTTTATTTTACCATTTTCTGAAACTTTTTACATATTCTTTTGGATATTCACTAAAGTTTTGACATTTTTTCGTCTTTTAAAAAATAAACTAATCATAAAAGATTTATTTGGTGCAATTATAAAGCTGCTTGCATTTCATTGGACAAGTGTTTAAGCCGAAAAATATCAAGGCAGTCTCCTATCGTCATAGTTACTGTCATTCACACAACGAGATAGCAAATAATTCAGAATTTCAACTTTTGTCATTAAAATGTCAGAACAAAATTAAGGGACACTTGTTGATCTGAAATTATTTAATAGAACGTCATATAATCTACTGGGGAAGTAGAATTAATATCAAATCAACATAGAACTGATAATTCCTACTTGTTAGATATCATGACGTTTAAAAACAATTGTAATATAAATAGGACTACAGCCACCTTAATACTCATGCTCAATTTTTCCAGCGGAAAAGTGTTCGACCTGTCATTCGATAGCTCCTAGGTTCGTTTCTCAAAAATGACGAATCTTTTTTTTAAGTTTATTTTACCATTTTCTGAAACTTTTTACATATTCTTTTGGATACTCACTAAAGTTTTGACATTTTTTCGTCTTTTAAAAAAGAAACTAATAATAAAAGATTTATTTGGTGCCATTATAAAGCTGCTTGCATTTCATTGAACAAGTGTTTAAGCCGAAAAAAATCAGGGCAGTCTCCCATCGTCATAGTTACTGTCATTCACACAACGAGATAGCAAATAATTCAGAATTTCAACTTTTGTCATTAAAATGTCAGAACAAAATTAAGGGACACTTGTTGATCTGAAATTATTCAATAGAACGTCATATAATCTACGGGTGAAGTAGAATAAATATCAAATCAACATAGAACTGATGATTCCTACTTGTTAGATATCATGACGTTTAAAAACAATTGTAATATAAATAGGACTACAGCCACCTTAATACTCATGCTCAATTTTTCCAGCGGAAAAGTGTTCGACCTGTCATTCGATAGCTCCTAGGTTCGTTTCTCAAAAATGACGAATCTTTTTTTTAAGTTTATTTTACCATTTTCTGAAACTTTTTACATATTCTTTTGGATATTCACTAAAGTTTTGACATTTTTTCGTCTTTTAAAAAAGAAACTAATAATAAAAGATTTATTTGGTGCAATTATAAAGTTGCTTGCATTTCATTGAACAAGTGTTTAAGCCGAAAAATATCAAGGCAGTCTCCCATCGTCATAGTTACTGTCATTCACACAACGAGATAGCAAATAATTCAGAATTTCAACTTTCGTCATTAAAATGTCAGAACAAAATTAAGGGACACTTGTTGATCTGAAATTATTCAATAGAACGTCATATAATCTACGGGTGAAGTAGAATAAATATCAAATCAACATAGAACTGATGATTCCTACTTGTTAGATATCATGACGTTTAAAAACAATTGTAATATAAATAGGACTACAGCCACCCTAATACTCATGCTCAATTTTTCCAGCGGAAAAGTGTTCGACCTGTCATTCGATAGCTCCAAGGTTCGTTTCTCAAAAATGACGAATCTTTTTTTTAAGTTTATTTTACCATTTTCTGAAACTTTTTACATATTCTTTTGGATATTCACTAAAGTTTTGACATTTTTTCGTCTTTTAAAAAATAAACTAATCATAAAAGATTTATTTGGTGCCATTATAAAGCTGCTTGCATTTCATTGAACAAGTGTTTAAGCCGAAAAAAATCAGGGCAGTCTCCCATCGTCATAGTTACTGTCATTCACACAACGAGATAGCAAATAATTCAGAATTTCAACTTTTGTCATTAAAATGTCAGAACAAAATTAAGGGACACTTGTTGATCTGAAATTATTCAATAGAACGTCATATAATCTACGGGTGAAGTAGAATAAATATCAAATCAACATAGAACTGATGATTCCAACTTGTTAGATATCATGACGTTTAAAAACAATTGTAATATAAATAGGACTACAGCCACCTTAATACTCATGCTCAATTTTTCCAGCGGAAAAGTGTTCGACCTGTCATTCGATAGCTCCTAGGTTCGTTTCTCAAAAATGACGAATCTTTTTTTTAAGTTTATTTTACCATTTTCTGAAACTTTTTACATATTCTTTTGGATACTCACTAAAGTTTTGACATTTTTTCGTCTTTTAAAAAAGAAACTAATAATAAAAGATTTATTTGGTGCCATTATAAAGCTGCTTGCATTTCATTGAACAAGTATTTAAGCCGAAAAATATCAAGGCAGTCTCCCATCGTCATAGTTACTGTCATTCACACAACGAGATAGCAAATAATTCAGAATTTCAACTTTCGTCATTAAAATGTCAGAACAAAATTAAGGGACACTTGTTGATCTGAAATTATTCAATAGAACGTCATATAATCTACGGGTGAAGTAGAATAAATATCAAATCAACATAGAACTGATGATTCCAACTTGTTAGATATCATGACGTTTAAAAACAATTGTAATATAAATAGGACTACAGCCACCTTAATACTCATGCTCAATTTTTCCAGCGGAAAAGTGTTCGACCTGTCATTCGATAGCTCCTAGGTTCGTTTCTCAAAAATGACGAATCTTTTTTTTAAGTTTATTTTACCATTTTCTGAAACTTTTTACATATTCTTTTGGATATTCACTAAAGTTTTGACATTTTTTCGTCTTTTAAAAAAGAAACTAATAATAAAAGATTTATTTGGTGCAATTATAAAGCTGCTTGCATTTCATTGAACAAGTGTTTAAGCCGAAAAATATCAAGGCAGTCTCCCATCGTCATAGTTACTGTCATTCACACAACGAGATAGCAAATAATTCAGAATTTCAACTTTCGTCATTAAAATGTCAGAACAAAATTAAGGGACACTTGTTGATCTGAAATTATTCAATAGAACGTCATATAATCTACGGGTGAAGTAGAATAAATATCAAATCAACATAGAACTGATGATTCCTACTTGTTAGATATCATGACGTTTAAAAACAATTGTAATATAAATAGGACTACAGCCACCTTAATACTCATGCTCAATTTTTCCAGCGGAAAAGTGTTCGACCTGTCATTCGATAGCTCCAAGGTTCGTTTCTCAAAAATGACGAATCTTTTTTTTAAGTTTATTTTACCATTTTCTGAAACTTTTTACATATTCTTTTGGATATTCACTAAAGTTTTGACATTTTTTCGTCTTTTAAAAAAGAAACTAATAATAAAAGATTTATTTGGTGCAATTATAAAGCTGCTTGCATTTCATTGGACAAGTGTTTAAGCCGAAAAATATCAAGGCAGTCTCCCATCGTCATAGATACTGTCATTCACACAACGAGATAGTAAATAATTCAGAATTTCAACTTTTGTCATTAAAATGTCAGAACAAAATTAAGGGACACTTGTTGTTCTGAAATTATTTAATAGAACATCATATAATCTACTGGGGAAGTAGAATAAATATCAAATCAACATAGAACTGATAATTCCTACTTGTTCGATATCATGACGTTTAAAAACAATTGTAATATAAATAGGACTACAGCCACCTTAATACTCATGCTCAATTTTTCCAGCGGAAAAGTGTTCGACCTGTCATTCGATAGCTCCAAGGTTCGTTTCTCAAAAATGACGAATCTTTTTTTTAAGTTTATTTTACCATTTTCTGAAACTTTTTACATATTCTTTTGGATATTCACTACAGTTTTGTCATTTTTTCGTCTTTTAAAAAAGAAACTAATAATAAAAGATTTATTTGGTGCAATTATAAAGCTGCTTGCATTTCATTGAACAAGTGTTTAAGCCGACAAATATCAAGGCAGTCTCCCATCGTCATAGTTACTGTCGTTCACACAACGAGATAGCAAATAATTCAGAATTTCAACTTTCGTCATTAAAATGTCAGAACAAAATTAAGGGACACTTGTTGATCTGAAATTATTTAATAGAACGTCATATAATCTACTGGGGAAGTAGAATTAATATCAAATCAACATAGAACTGATAATTCCTACTTGTTAGATATCATGACGTTTAAAAACAATTGTAATATAAATAGGACTACAGCCACCTTAATATTCATGCTCAATTTTTCCAGCGGAAAAGTGTTCGACCTGTCATTCGATAGCTCCAAGGTTCGTTTCTCAAAAATGACGAATCTTTTTTTTAAGTTTATTTTACCATTTTCTGAAACTTTTTACATATTCTTTTGGATATTCACTACAGTTTTGTCATTTTTTCGTCTTTTAAAAAAGAAACTAATAATAAAAGATTTATTTGGTGCAATTATAAAGCTGCTTGCATTTCATTGAACAAGTGTTTAAGCCGAAAAATATCAATTTCCCATCGTCATAGTTACTGTCATTCACACAACGAGATAGTAAATAATTCAGAATTTCAACTTTTGTCATTAAAATGTCAAAACAAAATTAAGGGACACTTGTTGATCTGAAATTATTTAATAGAACATCATATAATCTACTGGGGAAGTAGAATAAATATCAAATCAACATAGAACTGATAATTCCTACTTGTTAGATATCATGACGTTTAAAAACAATTGTAATATAAATAGGACTACAGCCACCTTAATACTCATGGTCAATTTTTCCAGCGGAAAAGTGTTCGACCTGTCATTCGATAGCTCCAAGGTTCGTTTCTCAAAAATGAAGAATCTTTTTTTTTAAGTTTATTTTACCATTTTCTGAAACTTTTTACATATTCTTTTGGATATTCACTAAAGTTTTGACATTTTTTCGTCTTTAAAAAAAGAAACTAATAATAAAAGATTTATTTGGTGCAATTATAAAGCTGCTTGCATTTCATTGAACAAGTGTTTAAGCCAAAAAATATCAAGGCAGTCTCCTATCGTCATAGTTACTGTCATTCACACAACGAGATAGCAAATAATTCAGAATTTCAACTTTTGTCATTAAAAAGTCAGAACAAAATTAAGGGACACTTGTTGATCTGAAATTATTTAATAGAACGTCATATAATCTACTGGGGAAGTAGAATAAATATGAAATCAACATAGAACTGATAATTCCTACTTGTTAGATATCATGACGTTTAAAAACAATTGTAATATAAATAGGACTACAGCCACCTTAATACTCATGCTCAATTTTTCCAGGGGAAAAGTGTTCGACCTGTCATTCGATAGCTCCAAGGTTCGTTTCTCAAAAATGAAGAATCTTTTTTTTTAAGTTTATTTTACCATTTTCTGAAACTTTTTACATATTCTTTTGGATATTCACTAAAGTTTTGACATTTTTTCGTCTTTAAAAAAAGAAACTAATAATAAAAGATTTATTTGGTGCAATTATAAAGCTGCTTGCATTTCATTGAACAAGTGTTTAAGCCAAAAAATATCAAGGCAGTCTCCTATCGTCATAGTTACTGTCATTCACACAACGAGATAGCAAATAATTCAGAATTTCAACTTTTGTCATTAAAAAGTCAGAACAAAATTAAGGGACACTTGTTGATCTGAAATTATTTAATAGAACGTCATATAATCTACTGGGGAAGTAGAATAAATATCAAATCAACATAGAACTAATGATTCCTACTTGTTAGATATCATGACGTTTAAAAACAAATGTAATATAAATAGGACTACAGCCACCTTAATACTCATGCTCAATTTTTCCAGGGGAAAAGTGTTCGACCTGTCATTCGATAGCTCCAAGGTTCGTTTCTCAAAAATGAAGAATCTTTTTTTTTAAGTTTATTTTACCATTTTCTGAAACTTTTTACATATTCTTTTGGATATTCACTAAAGTTTTGACATTTTTTCGTCTTTAAAAAAAGAAACTAATAATAAAAGATTTATTTGGTGCAATTATAAAGCTGCTTGCATTTCATTGAACAAGTGTTTAAGCCAAAAAATATCAAGGCAGTCTCCTATCGTCATAGTTACTGTCATTCACACAACGAGATAGCAAATAATTCAGAATTTCAACTTTTGTCATTAAAATGTCAGAACAAAATTAAGGGACACTTGTTGATCTGAAATTATTTAATAGAACGTCATATAATCTACTGGGGAAGTAGAATAAATATCAAATCAACATAGAACTGATGATTCCTACTTGTTAGATATCATGACGTTTAAAAACAATTGTAATATAAATAGGACTACAGCCACCTAAATACTCATGCTCAATTTTTCCAGCGGAAAAGTGTTCGACCTGTCATTCGATAGCTCCAAGGTTCGTTTCTCAAAAATGACGAATCTTTTTTTTAAGTTTATTTTACCATTTTCTGAAACTTTTTACATATTCTTTTGGATATTCACTAAAGTTTTGACATTTTTTCGTCTTTTAAAAAAGAAACTAATAATAAAAGATTTATTTGGTGCAATTATAAAGCTGCTTGCATTTCATTGAACAAGTGTTTAAGCCGAAAAATATCAAGGCAGTCTCCCATCGTCATAGTTACTGTCATTCACACAACGAGATAGCAAATAATTCAGAATTTCAACTTTTGTCATTAAAATGTCAGAACAAAATTAAGGGACACTTGTTGATCTGAAATTATTTAATAGAACGTCATATAATCTACTGGGGAAGTAGAATAAATATCAAATCAACATAGAACTGATAATTCCTACTTGTTAGATATCATGACGTTTAAAAACAATTGTAATATAAATAGGACTACAGCCACCTTAATACTCATGCTCAATTTTTCCAGCGGAAAAGTGTTCGACCTGTCATTCGATAGCTCCAAGGTTCGTTTCTCAAAAATGACGAATCTTTTTTTTAAGTTTATTTTACCATTTTCTGAAACTTTTTACATATTCTTTTGGATATTCACTAAAGTTTTGACATTTTTTCGTCTTTTAAAAAAAAAACTAATAATAAAAGATTTATTTGGTGCAATTATAAAGCTGCTTGCATTTCATTGAACAAGTGTTTAAGCCGAAAAATATCAAGGCAGTCTCCCATCGTCATAGTTACTGTCATTCACACAACGAGATAGCAAATAATTCAGAATTTCAACTTTTGTCATTAAAATGTCAGAACAAAAGGACACTTGTTGATCTGAAATTATTTAATAGACCGTCATATAATCTACTGGGGAAGTAGAATAAATATCAAATCAACATAGAACTGATAATTCCTACTTGTTAGATATCATGACGTTTAAAAACAATTGTAATATAAATAGGACTACAGCCACATTACTAATCATGCTCAATTTTTCCAGCGGAAAAGTGTTCGACCTGTCATTCGATAGCTCCAAGGTTCGTTTCTCAAAAATGACGAATCTTTTTTTTAAGTTTATTTTACCATTTTCTGAAACTTTTTACATATTCTTTTGGATATTCACTAAAGTTTTGACATTTTTTCGTCTTTTAAAAAAGAAACTAATAATAAAAGATTTATTTGGTGCAATTATAAAGCTGCTTGCATTTCATTGAACAAGTGTTTAAGCCGAAAAATATCAAGGCAGTCTCCCATCGTCATAGTTACTGTCATTCACACAACGAGATAGCAAATAATTCAGAATTTCAACTTTTGTCATTAAAATGTCAGAACAAAATTAAGGGACACTTGTTGATCTGAAATTATTTAATAGAACGTCATATAATCTACTGGGGAAGTAGAATAAATATGAAATCAACATAGAACTGATAATTCCTACTTGTTAGATATCATGACGTTTAAAAACAATTGTAATATAAATAGGACTACAGCCACCTTAATACTCATGCTCAATTTTTCCAGCGGAAAAGTGTTCGACCTGTCATTCGATAGCTCCAAGGTTCGTTTTTCAAAAATGACGAATCTTTTTTTTAAGTTTATTTTACCATTTTCTGAAACTTTTTACATATTCTTTTGGATATTCACTAAAGTTTTGACATTTTTTCGTCTTTTAAAAAAGAAACTAATAATAAAAGATTTATTTGGTGCAATTATAAAGCTGCTTGCATTTCATTGAACAAGTGTTTAAGCCGAAAAATATCAAGGCAGTCTCCCATCGTCATAGTTACTGTCATTCACACAACGAGATAGCAAATAATTCAGAATTTCAACTTTTGTCATTAAAATGTCAGAACAAAATTAAGGGACACTTGTTGATCTGAAATTATTTAATAGAACGTCATATAATCTACTGGGGAAGTAGAATAAATATCAAATCAACATAGAACTGATAATTCCTACTTGTTAGATATCATGACGTTTAAAAACAATTATAATATAAATAGGACTACAGCCACCTAAATACTCATGCTCAATTTTTCAAGCGGAAAAGTGTTCGACCGTCATTCGATAGCTCAAGGTTCGTTTCTCAAAAATGACGAATCTTTTTTTTAAGTTTATTTTACCATTTTCTGAAACTTTTTACATATTCTTTTGGATATTCACTAAAGTTTTGACATTTTTTCGTCTTTTAAAAAAGAAACTAATAATAAAAGATTTATTTGGTGCAATTATAAAGCTGCTTGCATTTCATTGAACAAGTGTTTAAGCCGAAAAATATCAAGGCAGTCTCCCATCGTCATAGTTACTGTCATTCACACAACGAGATAGCAAATAATTCAGAATTTCAACTTTTGTCATTAAAATGTCAGAACAAAATTAAGCGACACTTGTTGATCTGAAGTTATTTAATAGAACGTCATATAATCTACTGGGGAAGTAGAATAAATATCAAATCAACATAGAACTGATAATTCCTACTTGTTAGATATCATGACGTTTAAAAACAATTGTAATATAAAAAGGACTACAGCCACCTTAATACTCATGCTCAATTTTTCCAGCGGAAAAGTGTTCGACCTGTCATTCGATAGCTCCAAGGTTCGTTTCTCAAAAATGACGAATCTTTTTTTTAAGTTTATTTTACCATTTTCTGAAACTTTTTACATATTCTTTTGGATATTCACTAAAGTTTTGACATTTTTTCGTCTTTTAAAAAAGAAACTAATAATAAAAGATTTATTTGGTGCAATTATAAAGCTGCTTGCATTTCATTGAACAAGTGTTTAAGCCGAAAAATATCAAGGCAGTCTCCCATCGTCATAGTTACTGTCATTCACACAACGAGATAGCAAATAATTCAGAATTTCAACTTTTGTCATTAAAATGTCAGAACAAAATTAAGGGACTCTTGTTGATCTGAAATTATTTAATAGAACGTCATATAATCTACTGGGGAAGTAGAATAAATATCAAATCAACATAGAACTGATAATTCCTACTTGTTAGATATCATGCACGTTTAAAAACAATTGTAATATAAATAGGACTACAGCCACCTTAATACTCATGCTCAATTTTTCCAGCGGAAAAGTGTTCGACCGTCATTCGATAGCTCCAAGGTTCGTTTCTCAAAAATGACGAATCTTTTTTTTAAGTTTATTTTACCATTTTCTGAAACTTTTTACATATTCTTTTGGATATTCACTAAAGTTTAGACACTTTTTCGTCTTTTAAAAAAGAAACTAATAATAAAAGATTTATTTGGTGCAATTATAAAGCTGCTTGCATTTCATTGAACAAGTGTTTAAGCCGAAAAATATCAAGGCAGTCTCCCATCGTCATAGTTACTGTCATTCACACAACGAGATAGCAAATAATTCAGAATTTCAACTTTTGTCATTAAAATGTCAGAACAAAATTAAGGGACTCTTGTTGATCTGAAATTATTTAATAGAACGTCATATAATCTACTGGGGAAGTAGAATAAATATCAAATCAACATAGAACTGATAATTCCTACTTGTTAGATATCATGACGTTTAAAAACAATTATAATATAAATAGGACTACAGCCACCTAAATACTCATGCTCAATTTTTCCAGCGGAAAAGTGTTCGACCGTCATTCGATAGCTCCAAGGTTCGTTTCTCAAAAATGACGAATCTTTTTTTTAAGTTTATTTTACCATTTTCTGAAACTTTTTACATATTCTTTTGGATATTCACTAAAGTTTAGACACTTTTTCGTCTTTTAAAAAAGAAACTAATAATAAAAGATTTATTTGGTGCAATTATAAAACTGCTGCATTTCATTGAACAAGTGTTTAAGCCAAAAAATATTAAGGCAGTCTCCCATCGTCATAGTTACTGTCATTCACACAACGAGATAGCAAATAATTCAGAATTTCAACTTTTGTCATTAAAATGTCAAAACAAAATTAAGGGACACTTGTTGATCTGAAATTATTTAATAGAACGTCATATAATCTACTGGGGAAGTAGAATAAATATCAAATCAACATAGAACTGATAATTCCTACTTGTTAGATATCATGACGTTTAAAAACAATTGTAATATAAATAGGACTACAGCCACCTTAATACTCATGCTCAATTTTTCCAGCGGAAAAGTGTTCGACCTGTCATTCGATAGCTCCAAGGTTCGTTTCTCAAAAATGACGAATCTTTTTTTTAAGTTTATTTTACCATTTTCTGAAACTTTTTACATATTCTTTTGGATATTCACTAAAGTTTTGACATTTTTTCGTCTTTTAAAAAAGAAACTAATAATAAAAGATTTATTTGGTGCAATTATAAAGCTGCTTGCATTTCATTGAACAAGTGTTTAAGCCGAAAAATATCAAGGCAGTCTCCCATCGTCATAGTTACTGTCATTCACACAACGAGATAGCAAATAATTCAGAATTTCAACTTTTGTCATTAAAATGTCAGAACAAAATTAAGGGACTCTTGATGATCTGAAATTATTTAATAGAACGTCATATAATCTACTGGGGAAGTAGAATAAATATCAAATCAACATAGAACTGATAATTCCTACTTGTTAGATATCATGACGTTTAAAAACAATTGTAATATAAATAGGACTACAGCCACCTTAATACTCATGCTCAATTTTTCCAGCGGAAAAGTATTTGACCTGTCATTCGATAGTTCCTAGGTTCGTTTCTCAAAAATGACGAATCTTTTTTTTAAGTTTATTTTACCATTTTCTGAAACTTTTTACATATTCTTTTGGATATGCACTAAAGTTTAGACACTTTTTCGTCTTTTAAAAAAGAAACTAATAATAAAAGATTTATTTGGTGCAATTATAAAGCTGCTTGCATTTCATTGAACAAGTGTTTAAGCCGAAAAATATCAAGGCAGTCTCCCATCGTCATAGTTACTGTCATTCACACAACGAAATAGCAAATAATTCAGAATTTCAATTTTCGTCATTAAAATGTCAGAACAAAATTAAGGGACACTTGTTGATCTGAAATTATTTAATAGAACGTCATATAATCTACTGGGGAAGTAGAATAAATATCAAATCAACATAGAACTGATAATTCCTACTTGTTAGATATCATGACGTTTAAAAACAATTATAATATAAATAGGACTACAGCCACCTAAATACTCATGCTCAATTTTTCCAGCGGAAAAGTGTTCGACCGTCATTCGATAGCTCCAAGGTTCGTTTCTCAAAAATGACGAATCTTTTTTTTAAGTTTATTTTACCATTTTCTGAAACTTTTTACATATTCTTTTGGATATTCACTAAAGTTTTGACATTTTTTCGTCTTTTAAAAAAGAAACTAATAATAAAAGATTTATTTGGTGCAATTATAAAGCTGCTTGCATTTCATTAAACAAGTGTTTAAGCCGAAAAATATCAAGGCAGTCTCCCATCGTCATAGTTACTGTCATTCACACAACGAGATAGCAAATAATTCAGAATTTCAACTTTCGTCATTAAAATGTCAGAACAAAATTAAGGGACACTTGTTGATCTGAAATTATTTAATAGAACGTCATATAATCTACTGGGGAAGTAGAATAAATATCAAATCAACATAGAACTGATAATTCCTACTTGTTAGATATCATGACGTTTAAAAACAATTGTAATATAAATAGGACTACAGCCACCTTAATACTCATGCTCAATTTTTCCAGCGGAAAAGTGTTCGACCTGTCATTCGATAGCTCCAAGGTTCGTTTCTCAAAAATGACGAATCTTTTTTTTAAGTTTATTTTACCATTTTCTGAAACTTTTTACATATTCTTTTGGATATTCACTAAAGTTTTGACATTTTTTCGTCTTTTAAAAAAGAAACTAATAATAAAAGATTTATTTGGTGCAATTATAAAGCTGCTTGCATTTCATTGAACAAGTGTTTAAGCCGAAAAATATCAAGGCAGTCTCCCATCGTCATAGTTACTGTCATTCACACAACGAGATAGCAAATAATTCAGAATTTCAACTTTTGTCATTAAAATGTCAGAACAAAATTAAGGGACTCTTGTTGATCTGAAATTATTTAATAGAACGTCATATAATCTACTGGGGAAGTAGAATAAATATCAAATCAACATAGAACTGATAATTCCTACTTGTTAGATATCATGACGTTTAAAAACAATTGTAATATAAATAGGACTACAGCCACCTTAATACTCATGCTCAATTTTTCCAGCGGAAAAGTGTTCGACCGTCATTCGATAGCTCCAAGGTTCGTTTCTCAAAAATGACGAATCTTTTTTTTAAGTTTATTTTACCATTTTCTGAAACTTTTTACATATTCTTTTGGATATTCACTAAAGTTTAGACACTTTTTCGTCTTTTAAAAAAGAAACTAATAATAAAAGATTTATTTGGTGCAATTATAAAGCTGCTTGCATTTCATTGAACAAGTGTTTAAGCCGAAAAATATCAAGGCAGTCTCCCATCGTCATAGTTACTGTCATTCACACAACGAGATAGCAAATAATTCAGAATTTCAACTTTTGTCATTAAAATGTCAGAACAAAATTAAGGGACTCTTGTTGATCTGAAATTATTTAATAGAACGTCATATAATCTACTGGGGAAGTAGAATAAATATCAAATCAACATAGAAATGATAATTCCTACTTGTTAGATATCATGACGTTTAAAAACAATTATAATATAAATAGGACTACAGCCACCTAAATACTCATGCTCAATTTTTCCAGCGGAAAAGTGTTCGACCGTCATTCGATAGCTCCAAGGTTCGTTTCTCAAAAATGACGAATCTTTTTTTTAAGTTTATTTTACCATTTTCTGAAACTTTTTACATATTCTTTTGGATATGCACTAAAGTTTAGACACTTTTTCGTCTTTTAAAAAAGAAACTAATAATAAAAGATTTATTTGGTGCAATTATAAAGCTGCTTGCATTTCATTGAACAAGTGTTTAAGCCGAAAAATATCAAGGCAGTCTCCCATCGTCATAGTTACTGTCATTCACACAACGAAATAGCAAATAATTCAGAATTTCAATTTTCGTCATTAAAATGTCAGAACAAAATTAAGGGACACTTGTTGATCTGAAATTATTTAATAGAACGTCATATAATCTACTGGGGAAGTAGAATAAATATCAAATCAACATAGAACTGATAATTCCTACTTGTTAGATATCATGACGTTTAAAAACAATTATAATATAAATAGGACTACAGCCACCTAAATACTCATGCTCAATTTTTCCAGCGGAAAAGTGTTCGACCGTCATTCGATAGCTCCAAGGTTCGTTTCTCAAAAATGACGAATCTTTTTTTTAAGTTTATTTTACCATTTTCTGAAACTTTTTACATATTCTTTTGGATATTCACTAAAGTTTTGACATTTTTTCGTCTTTTAAAAAAGAAACTAATAATAAAAGATTTATTTGGTGCAATTATAAAGCTGCTTGCATTTCATTGAACAAGTGTTTAAGCCGAAAAATATCAAGGCAGTCTCCCATCGTCATAGTTACTGTCATTCACACAACGAGATAGCAAATAATTCAGAATTTCAACTTTTGTCATTAAAATGTCAGAACAAAATTAAGGGACACTTGTTGATCTGAAATTATTTAATAGAACGTCATATAATCTACTGGGGAAGTAGAATAAATATCAAATCAACATAGAACTGATAATTCCTACTTGTTAGATATCATGACGTTTAAAAACAATTGTAATATAAATAGGAGTACAGCCACCTTAATACTCATGCTCAATTTTTCCAGCGGAAAAGTGTTCGACCTGTCATTCGATAGCTCCAAGGTTCGTTTCTCAAAAATGACGAATCTTTTTTTTAAGTTTATTTTACCATTTTCTGAAACTTTTTACATATTCTTTTGGATATTCACTAAAGTTTTGACATTTTTTCGTCTTTTAAAAAATAAACTAATAATAAAAGATTTATTTGGTGCAATTATAAAGCTGCTTGCATTTCATTGAACAAGTGTTTAAGCCAAAATATATCAAAGCAGTCTCCTATCGTCATAGTTACTGTCATTCACACAACGAGATAGCAAATAATTCAGAATTTCAACTTTTGTCATTAAAATGTCAGAACAAAATTAAGGGACACTTGTTGATCTGAAATTATTTAATAGACCGTCATATAATCTACTGGGGAAGTAGAATAAATATCAAATCAACATAGAACTGATAATTCCTACTTGTTAGATATCATGACGTTTAAAAACAATTGTAATATAAATAGGACTACAGCCACCTTAATAATCATGCTCAATTTTTCCAGCGGAAAAGTGTTCGACCTGTTATTCGATAGCTCCAAGGTTCGTTTCTCAAAAATGACGAATCTTTTTTTTAAGTTTATTTTACCATTTTCTGAAACTTTTTACATATTCTTTTGGATATTCACTAAAGTTTTGACATTTTTTCGTCTTTTAAAAAAGAAACTAATAATAAAAGATTTATTTGGTGCAATTATAAAGTTGCTTGCATTTCATTGAACAAGTGTTTAAGCCGAAAAATATCAAGGCAGTCTCCCATCGTCATAGTTACTGTCATTCACACAACGAGATAGCAAATAATTCAGAATTTCAACTTTCGTCATTAAAATGTCAGAACAAAATTAAGGGACACTTGTTGATCTGAAATTATTTAATAGAACGTCATATAATCTACTGGGGAAGTAGAATAAATATCAAATCAACATAGAACTGATGATTCCTACTTGTTAGATATCATGACGTTTAAAAACAATTGTAATATAAATAGGACTACAGCCACCTAAATACTCATGCTCAATTTTTCCAGCGGAAAAGTGTTCGACCTGTCATTCGATAGCTCCTAGGTTCGTTTCTCAAAAATGACGAATCTTTTTTTTAAGTTTATTTTACCATTTTCTGAAACTTTTTACATATTCTTTTGGATATGCACTAAAGTTTAGACACTTTTTCGTCTTTTAAAAAAGAAACTAATAATAAAAGATTTATTTGGTGCAATTATAAAGCTGCTTGCATTTCATTGAACAAGTGTTTAAGCCGAAAAATATCAAGGCAGTCTCCTATCGTCATAGTTACTGTCATTCACACAACGAGATAGCAAATAATTCAGAATTTCAACTTTTGTCATTAAAATGTCAGAACAAAATTAAGGGACACTTGTTGATCTGAAATTATTTAATAGAACGTCATATAATCTACTGGGGAAGTAGAATAAATATCAAATCAACATAGAACTGATGATTCCTACTTGTTAGATATCATGACGTTTAAAAACAATTGTAATATAAATAGGACTACAGCCACCTTAATACTCATGCTCAATTTTTCCAGCGGAAAAGTGTTCGACCTGTCATTCGATAGCTCCAAGGTTCGTTTCTCAAAAATGACGAATCTTTTTTTTAAGTTTATTTTACCATTTTCTGAAACTTTTTACATATTCTTTTGGATATTCACTAAAGTTTTGACATTTTTTCGTCTTTTAAAAAATAAACTAATCATAAAAGATTTATTTGGTGCAATTATAAAGCTGCTTGCATTTCATTGGACAAGTGTTTAAGCCGAAAAATATCAAGGCAGTCTCCTATCGTCATAGTTACTGTCATTCACACAACGAGATAGCAAATAATTCAGAATTTCAACTTTTGTCATTAAAATGTCAGAACAAAATTAAGGGACACTTGTTGATCTGAAATTATTTAATAGAACGTCATATAATCTACTGGGGAAGTAGAATAAATATCAAATCAACATAGAACTGATGATTCCTACTTGTTAGATATCATGACGTTTAAAAACAATTGTAATATAAATAGGACTACAGCCACCTTAATACTCATGCTCAATTTTTCCAGCGGAAAAGTGTTCGACCTGTCATTCGATAGCTCCTAGGTTCGTTTCTCAAAAATGACGAATCTTTTTTTTAAGTTTATTTTACCATTTTCTGAAACTTTTTACATATTCTTTTGGATACTCACTAAAGTTTTGACATTTTTTCGTCTTTTAAAAAAGAAACTAATAATAAAAGATTTATTTGGTGCCATTATAAAGCTGCTTGCATTTCATTGAACAAGTGTTTAAGCCGAAAAAAATCAGGGCAGTCTCCCATCGTCATAGTTACTGTCATTCACACAACGAGATAGCAAATAATTCAGAATTTCAACTTTTGTCATTAAAATGTCAGAACAAAATTAAGGGACACTTGTTGATCTGAAATTATTCAATAGAACGTCATATAATCTACGGGTGAAGTAGAATAAATATCAAATCAACATAGAACTGATGATTCCTACTTGTTAGATATCATGACGTTTAAAAACAATTGTAATATAAATAGGACTACAGCCACCTTAATACTCATGCTCAATTTTTCCAGCGGAAAAGTGTTCGACCTGTCATTCGATAGCTCCTAGGTTCGTTTCTCAAAAATGACGAATCTTTTTTTTAAGTTTATTTTACCATTTTCTGAAACTTTTTACATATTCTTTTGGATATTCACTAAACTTTTGACATTTTTTCGTCTTTTAAAAAAGAAACTAATAATAAAAGATTTATTTGGTGCAATTATAAAGTTGCTTGCATTTCATTGAACAAGTGTTTAAGCCGAAAAATATCAAGGCAGTCTCCCATCGTCATAGTTACTGTCATTCACACAACGAGATAGCAAATAATTCAGAATTTCAACTTTCGTCATTAAAATGTCAGAACAAAATTAAGGGACACTTGTTGATCTGAAATTATTCAATAGAACGTCATATAATCTACGGGTGAAGTAGAATAAATATCAAATCAACATAGAACTGATGATTCCTACTTGTTAGATATCATGACGTTTAAAAACAATTGTAATATAAATAGGACTACAGCCACCCTAATACTCATGCTCAATTTTTCCAGCGGAAAAGTGTTCGACCTGTCATTCGATAGCTCCAAGGTTCGTTTCTCAAAAATGACGAATCTTTTTTTTAAGTTTATTTTACCATTTTCTGAAACTTTTTACATATTCTTTTGGATATTCACTAAAGTTTTGACATTTTTTCGTCTTTTAAAAAAGAAACTAATAATAAAAGATTTATTTGGTGCAATTATAAAGCTGCTTGCATTTCATTGAACAAGTATTTAAGCCGAAAAATATCAAGGCAGTCTCCCATCGTCATAGTTACTGTCATTCACACAACGAGATAGCAAATAATTCAGAATTTCAACTTTCGTCATTAAAATGTCAGAACAAAATTAAGGGACACTTGTTGATCTGAAATTATTCAATAGAACGTCATATAATCTACGGGTGAAGTAGAATAAATATCAAATCAACATAGAACTGATGATTCCTACTTGTTAGATATCATGACGTTTAAAAACAATTGTAATATAAATAGGACTACAGCCACCTTAATACTCATGCTCAATTTTTCCAGCGGAAAAGTGTTCGACCTGTCATTCGATAGCTCCTAGGTTCGTTTCTCAAAAATGACGAATCTTTTTTTTAAGTTTATTTTACCATTTTCTGAAACTTTTTACATATTCTTTTGGATATTCACTAAAGTTTTGACATTTTTTCGTCTTTTAAAAAATAAACTAATCATAAAAGATTTATTTGGTGCCATTATAAAGCTGCTTGCATTTCATTGAACAAGTGTTTAAGCCGAAAAAAATCAGGGCAGTCTCCCATCGTCATAGTTACTGTCATTCACACAACGAGATAGCAAATAATTCAGAATTTCAACTTTTGTCATTAAAATGTCAGAACAAAATTAAGGGACACTTGTTGATCTGAAATTATTCAATAGAACGTCATATAATCTACGGGTGAAGTAGAATAAATATCAAATCAACATAGAACTGATGATTCCAACTTGTTAGATATCATGACGTTTAAAAACAATTGTAATATAAATAGGACTACAGCCACCTTAATACTCATGCTCAATTTTTCCAGCGGAAAAGTGTTCGACCTGTCATTCGATAGCTCCTAGGTTCGTTTCTCAAAAATGACGAATCTTTTTTTTAAGTTTATTTTACCATTTTCTGAAACTTTTTACATATTCTTTTGGATACTCACTAAAGTTTTGACATTTTTTCGTCTTTTAAAAAAAAAACTAATAATAAAAGATTTATTTGGTGCAATTATAAAGCTGCTTGCATTTCATTGAACAAGTGTTTAAGCCGAAAAATATCAAGGCAGTCTCCCATCGTCATAGTTACTGTCATTCACACAACGAGATAGCAAATAATTCAGAATTTCAACTTTTGTCATTAAAATGTCAGAACAAAAGGACACTTGTTGATCTGAAATTATTTAATAGACCGTCATATAATCTACTGGGGAAGTAGAATAAATATCAAATCAACATAGAACTGATAATTCCTACTTGTTAGATATCATGACGTTTAAAAACAATTGTAATATAAATAGGACTACAGCCACATTACTAATCATGCTCAATTTTTCCAGCGGAAAAGTGTTCGACCTGTCATTCGATAGCTCCAAGGTTCGTTTCTCAAAAATGACGAATCTTTTTTTTAAGTTTATTTTACCATTTTCTGAAACTTTTTACATATTCTTTTGGATATTCACTAAAGTTTTGACATTTTTTCGTCTTTTAAAAAAGAAACTAATAATAAAAGATTTATTTGGTGCAATTATAAAGCTGCTTGCATTTCATTGGACAAGTGTTTAAGCCGAAAAATATCAAGGCAGTCTCCCATCGTCATAGTTACTGTCATTCACACAACGAGATAGCAAATAATTCAGAATTTCAACTTTCGTCATTAAAATGTCAGAACAAAATTAAGGGACACTTGTTGATCTGAAATTATTCAATAGAACGTCATATAATCTACGGGTGAAGTAGAATAAATATCAAATCAACATAGAACTGATGATTCCTACTTGTTAGATATCATGACGTTTAAAAACAATTGTAATATAAATAGGACTACAGCCACCTTAATACTCATGCTCAATTTTTCCAGCGGAAAAGTGTTCGACCTGTCATTCGATAGCTCCAAGGTTCGTTTCTCAAAAATGACGAATCTTTTTTTTAAGTTTATTTTACCATTTTCTGAAACTTTTTACATATTCTTTTGGATATTCACTAAAGTTTTGACATTTTTTCGTCTTTTAAAAAAGAAACTAATAATAAAAGATTTATTTGGTGCAATTATAAAGCTGCTTGCATTTCATTGGACAAGTGTTTAAGCCGAAAAATATCAAGGCAGTCTCCCATCGTCATAGATACTGTCATTCACACAACGAGATAGTAAATAATTCAGAATTTCAACTTTTGTCATTAAAATGTCAGAACAAAATTAAGGGACACTTGTTGTTCTGAAATTATTTAATAGAACATCATATAATCTACTGGGGAAGTAGAATAAATATCAAATCAACATAGAACTGATAATTCCTACTTGTTCGATATCATGACGTTTAAAAACAATTGTAATATAAATAGGACTACAGCCACCTTAATACTCATGCTCAATTTTTCCAGCGGAAAAGTGTTCGACCTGTCATTCGATAGCTCCAAGGTTCGTTTCTCAAAAATGACGAATCTTTTTTTTAAGTTTATTTTACCATTTTCTGAAACTTTTTACATATTCTTTTGGATATTCACTAAAGTTTTGACATTTTTTCGTCTTTTAAAAAAGAAACTAATAATAAAAGATTTATTTGGTGCAATTATAAAGCTGCTTGCATTTCATTGAACAAGTGTTTAAGCCGACAAATATCAAGGCAGTCTCCCATCGTCATAGTTACTGTCGTTCACACAACGAGATAGTAAATAATTCAGAATTTCAACTTTCGTCATTAAAATGTCAGAACAAAATTAAGGGACACTTGTTGTTCTGAAATTATTTAATAGAACATCATATAATCTACTGGGGAAGTAGAATAAATATCAAATCAACATAGAACTGATAATTCCTACTTGTTCGATATCATGACGTTTAAAAACAATTGTAATATAAATAGGACTACAGCCACCTTAATACTCATGCTCAATTTTTCCAGCGGAAAAGTGTTCGACCTGTCATTCGATAGCTCCAAGGTTCGTTTCTCAAAAATGACGAATCTTTTTTTTAAGTTTATTTTACCATTTTCTGAAACTTTTTACATATTCTTTTGGATATTCACTAAAGTTTTGACATTTTTTCGTCTTTTAAAAAAGAAACTAATAATAAAAGATTTATTTGGTGCAATTATAAAGCTGCTTGCATTTCATTGGACAAGTGTTTAAGCCGAAAAATATCAAGGCAGTCTCCCATCGTCATAGATACTGTCATTCACACAACGAGATAGTAAATAATTCAGAATTTCAACTTTTGTCATTAAAATGTCAGAACAAAATTAAGGGACACTTGTTGTTCTGAAATTATTTAATAGAACATCATATAATCTACTGGGGAAGTAGAATAAATATCAAATCAACATAGAACTGATAATTCCTACTTGTTCGATATCATGACGTTTAAAAACAATTGTAATATAAATAGGACTACAGCCACCTTAATACTCATGCTCAATTTTTCCAGCGGAAAAGTGTTCGACCTGTCATTCGATAGCTCCAAGGTTCGTTTCTCAAAAATGACGAATCTTTTTTTTAAGTTTATTTTACCATTTTCTGAAACTTTTTACATATTCTTTTGGATATTCACTAAAGTTTTGACATTTTTTCGTCTTTTAAAAAAGAAACTAATAATAAAAGATTTATTTGGTGCAATTATAAAGCTGCTTGCATTTCATTGGACAAGTGTTTAAGCCGAAAAATATCAAGGCAGTCTCCCATCGTCATAGATACTGTCATTCACACAACGAGATAGTAAATAATTCAGAATTTCAACTTTTGTCATTAAAATGTCAGAACAAAATTAAGGGACACTTGTTGTTCTGAAATTATTTAATAGAACATCATATAATCTACTGGGGAAGTAGAATAAATATCAAATCAACATAGAACTGATGATTCCTACTTGTTAGATATCATGACGTTTAAAAACAATTGTAATATAAATAGGACTACAGCCACCTTAATACTCATGCTCAATTTTTCCAGCGGAAAAGTGTTCGACCTGTCATTCGATAGCTCCAAGGTTCGTTTCTCAAAAATGACGAATCTTTTTTTTAAGTTTATTTTACCATTTTCTGAAACTTTTTACATATTCTTTTGGATATTCACTAAAGTTTTGACATTTTTTCGTCTTTTAAAAAAGAAACTAATAATAAAAGATTTATTTGGTGCAATTATAAAGCTGCTTGCATTTCATTGGACAAGTGTTTAAGCCGAAAAATATCAAGGCAGTCTCCCATCGTCATAGTTACTGTCATTCACACAACGAGATAGCAAATAATTCAGAATTTCAACTTTCGTCATTAAAATGTCAGAACAAAATTAAGGGACACTTGTTGATCTGAAATTATTCAATAGAACGTCATATAATCTACGGGTGAAGTAGAATAAATATCAAATCAACATAGAACTGATGATTCCTACTTGTTAGATATCATGACGTTTAAAAACAATTGTAATATAAATAGGACTACAGCCACCTTAATACTCATGCTCAATTTTTCCAGCGGAAAAGTGTTCGACCTGTCATTCGATAGCTCCAAGGTTCGTTTCTCAAAAATGACGAATCTTTTTTTTAAGTTTATTTTACCATTTTCTGAAACTTTTTACATATTCTTTTGGATATTCACTAAAGTTTTGACATTTTTTCGTCTTTTAAAAAAGAAACTAATAATAAAAGATTTATTTGGTGCAATTATAAAGCTGCTTGCATTTCATTGGACAAGTGTTTAAGCCGAAAAATATCAAGGCAGTCTCCCATCGTCATAGATACTGTCATTCACACAACGAGATAGTAAATAATTCAGAATTTCAACTTTTGTCATTAAAATGTCAGAACAAAATTAAGGGACACTTGTTGTTCTGAAATTATTTAATAGAACATCATATAATCTACTGGGGAAGTAGAATAAATATCAAATCAACATAGAACTGATAATTCCTACTTGTTCGATATCATGACGTTTAAAAACAATTGTAATATAAATAGGACTACAGCCACCTTAATACTCATGCTCAATTTTTCCAGCGGAAAAGTGTTCGACCTGTCATTCGATAGCTCCAAGGTTCGTTTCTCAAAAATGACGAATCTTTTTTTTAAGTTTATTTTACCATTTTCTGAAACTTTTTACATATTCTTTTGGATATTCACTACAGTTTTGTCATTTTTTCGTCTTTTAAAAAAGAAACTAATAATAAAAGATTTATTTGGTGCAATTATAAAGCTGCTTGCATTTCATTGAACAAGTGTTTAAGCCGACAAATATCAAGGCAGTCTCCCATCGTCATAGTTACTGTCGTTCACACAACGAGATAGTAAATAATTCAGAATTTCAACTTTCGTCATTAAAATGTCAGAACAAAATTAAGGGACACTTGTTGATCTGAAATTATTTAATAGAACGTCATATAATCTACTGGGGAAGTAGAATTAATATCAAATCAACATAGAACTGATAATTCCTACTTGTTAGATATCATGACGTTTAAAAACAATTGTAATATAAATAGGACTACAGCCACCTTAATACTCATGCTCAATTTTTCCAGCGGAAAAGTGTTCGACCTGTCATTCGATAGCTCCAAGGTTCGTTTCTCAAAAATGACGAATCTTTTTTTTAAGTTTATTTTACCATTTTCTGAAACTTTTTACATATTCTTTTGGATATTCACTACAGTTTTGTCATTTTTTCGTCTTTTAAAAAAGAAACTAATAATAAAAGATTTATTTGGTGCAATTATAAAGCTGCTTGCATTTCATTGAACAAGTGTTTAAGCCGAAAAATATCAATTTCCCATCGTCATAGTTACTGTCATTCACACAACGAGATAGTAAATAATTCAGAATTTCAACTTTTGTCATTAAAATGTCAAAACAAAATTAAGGGACACTTGTTGATCTGAAATTATTTAATAGAACATCATATAATCTACTGGGGAAGTAGAATAAATATCAAATCAACATAGAACTGATAATTCCTACTTGTTAGATATCATGACGTTTAAAAACAATTGTAATATAAATAGGACTACAGCCACCTTAATACTCATGCTCAATTTTTCCAGCGGAAAAGTGTTCGACCTGTCATTCGATAGCTCCAAGGTTCGTTTCTCAAAAATGACGAATCTTTTTTTTAAGTTTATTTTACCATTTTCTGAAACTTTTTACATATTCTTTTGGATATTCACTACAGTTTTGTCATTTTTTCGTCTTTTAAAAAAGAAACTAATAATAAAAGATTTATTTGGTGCAATTATAAAGCTGCTTGCATTTCATTGGACAAGTGTTTAAGCCGAAAAATATCAAGGCAGTCTCCCATCGTCATAGATACTGTCATTCACACAACGAGATAGTAAATAATTCAGAATTTCAACTTTCGTCATTAAAATGTCAGAACAAAATTAAGGGACACTTGTTGATCTGAAATTATTTAATAGAACGTCATATAATCTACTGGGGAAGTAGAATTAATATCAAATCAACATAGAACTGATAATTCCTACTTGTTAGATATCATGACGTTTAAAAACAATTGTAATATAAATAGGACTACAGCCACCTTAATACTCATGCTCAATTTTTCCAGCGGAAAAGTGTTCGACCTGTCATTCGATAGCTCCAAGGTTCGTTTCTCAAAAATGACGAATCTTTTTTTTAAGTTTATTTTACCATTTTCTGAAACTTTTTACATATTCTTTTGGATATTCACTACAGTTTTGTCATTTTTTCGTCTTTTAAAAAAGAAACTAATAATAAAAGATTTATTTGGTGCAATTATAAAGCTGCTTGCATTTCATTGAACAAGTGTTTAAGCCGAAAAATATCAATTTCCCATCGTCATAGTTACTGTCATTCACACAACGAGATAGTAAATAATTCAGAATTTCAACTTTTGTCATTAAAATGTCAAAACAAAATTAAGGGACACTTGTTGATCTGAAATTATTTAATAGAACATCATATAATCTACTGGGGAAGTAGAATAAATATCAAATCAACATAGAACTGATAATTCCTACTTGTTAGATATCATGACGTTTAAAAACAATTGTAATATAAATAGGACTACAGCCACCTTAATACTCATGGTCAATTTTTCCAGCGGAAAAGTGTTCGACCTGTCATTCGATAGCTCCAAGGTTCGTTTCTCAAAAATGAAGAATCTTTTTTTTTAAGTTTATTTTACCATTTTCTGAAACTTTTTACATATTCTTTTGGATATTCACTAAAGTTTTGACATTTTTTCGTCTTTAAAAAAAGAAACTAATAATAAAAGATTTATTTGGTGCAATTATAAAGCTGCTTGCATTTCATTGAACAAGTGTTTAAGCCAAAAAATATCAAGGCAGTCTCCTATCGTCATAGTTACTGTCATTCACACAACGAGATAGCAAATAATTCAGAATTTCAACTTTTGTCATTAAAAAGTCAGAACAAAATTAAGGGACACTTGTTGATCTGAAATTATTTAATAGAACGTCATATAATCTACTGGGGAAGTAGAATAAATATGAAATCAACATAGAACTGATAATTCCTACTTGTTAGATATCATGACGTTTAAAAACAATTGTAATATAAATAGGACTACAGCCACCTTAATACTCATGCTCAATTTTTCCAGGGGAAAAGTGTTCGACCTGTCATTCGATAGCTCCAAGGTTCGTTTCTCAAAAATGAAGAATCTTTTTTTTTAAGTTTATTTTACCATTTTCTGAAACTTTTTACATATTCTTTTGGATATTCACTAAAGTTTTGACATTTTTTCGTCTTTAAAAAAAGAAACTAATAATAAAAGATTTATTTGGTGCAATTATAAAGCTGCTTGCATTTCATTGAACAAGTGTTTAAGCCAAAAAATATCAAGGCAGTCTCCTATCGTCATAGTTACTGTCATTCACACAACGAGATAGCAAATAATTCAGAATTTCAACTTTAGTCATTAAAAAGTCAGAACAAAATTAAGGGACACTTGTTGATCTGAAATTATTTAATAGAACGTCATATAATCTACTGGGGAAGTAGAATAAATATCAAATCAACATAGAACTAATGATTCCTACTTGTTAGATATCATGACGTTTAAAAACAAATGTAATATAAATAGGACTACAGCCACCTTAATACTCATGCTCAATTTTTCCAGGGGAAAAGTGTTCGACCTGTCATTCGATAGCTCCAAGGTTCGTTTCTCAAAAATGAAGAATCTTTTTTTTTAAGTTTATTTTACCATTTTCTGAAACTTTTTACATATTCTTTTGGATATTCACTAAAGTTTTGACATTTTTTCGTCTTTAAAAAAAGAAACTAATAATAAAAGATTTATTTGGTGCAATTATAAAGCTGCTTGCATTTCATTGAACAAGTGTTTAAGCCAAAAAATATCAAGGCAGTCTCCTATCGTCATAGTTACTGTCATTCACACAACGAGATAGCAAATAATTCAGAATTTCAACTTTTGTCATTAAAATGTCAGAACAAAATTAAGGGACACTTGTTGATCTGAAATTATTTAATAGAACGTCATATAATCTACTGGGGAAGTAGAATAAATATCAAATCAACATAGAACTGATGATTCCTACTTGTTAGATATCATGACGTTTAAAAACAATTGTAATATAAATAGGACTACAGCCACCTAAATACTCATGCTCAATTTTTCCAGCGGAAAAGTGTTCGACCTGTCATTCGATAGCTCCAAGGTTCGTTTCTCAAAAATGACGAATCTTTTTTTTAAGTTTATTTTACCATTTTCTGAAACTTTTTACATATTCTTTTGGATATTCACTAAAGTTTTGACGTTTTTTCGTCTTTTAAAAAAGAAACTAATAATAAAAGATTTATTTGGTGCAATTATAAAGCTGCTTGCATTTCATTGAACAAGTGTTTAAGCCGAAAAATATCAAGGCAGTCTCCCATCGTCATAGTTACTGTCATTCACACAACGAGATAGCAAATAATTCAGAATTTCAACTTTTGTCATTAAAATGTCAGAACAAAATTAAGGGACACTTGTTAATCTGAAATTATTTAATAGAACGTCATATAATCTACTGGGGAAGTAGAATAAATATCAAATCAACATAGAACTGATAATTCCTACTTGTTAGATATCATGACGTTTAAAAACAATTGTAATATAAATAGGACTACAGCCACCTTAATACTCATGCTCAATTTTTCCAGCGGAAAAGTGTTCGACCTGTCATTCGATAGCTCCAAGGTTCGTTTCTCAAAAATGACGAATCTTTTTTTTAAGTTTATTTTACCATTTTCTGAAACTTTTTACATATTCTTTTGGATATTCACTAAAGTTTTGACATTTTTTCGTCTTTTAAAAAAAAAACTAATAATAAAAGATTTATTTGGTGCAATTATAAAGCTGCTTGCATTTCATTGAACAAGTGTTTAAGCCGAAAAATATCAAGGCAGTCTCCCATCGTCATAGTTACTGTCATTCACACAACGAGATAGCAAATAATTCAGAATTTCAACTTTTGTCATTAAAATGTCAGAACAAAATTAAGGGACACTTGTTGATCTGAAATTATTTAATAGAACGTCATATAATCTACTGGGGAAGTAGAATAAATATCAAATCAACATAGAACTGATAATTCCTACTTGTTAGATATCATGACGTTTAAAAACAATTGTAATATAAATAGGACTACAGCCACCTTAATACTCATGCTCAATTTTTCCAGCGGAAAAGTGTTCGACCTGTCATTCGATAGCTCCAAGGTTCGTTTCTCAAAAATGACGAATCTTTTTTTTAAGTTTATTTTACCATTTTCTGAAACTTTTTACATATTCTTTTGGATATTCACTAAAGTTTTGACATTTTTTCGTCTTTTAAAAAAAAAACTAATAATAAAAGATTTATTTGGTGCAATTATAAAGCTGCTTGCATTTCATTGAACAAGTGTTTAAGCCGAAAAATATCAAGGCAGTCTCCCATCGTCATAGTTACTGTCATTCACACAACGAGATAGCAAATAATTCAGAATTTCAACTTTCGTCATTAAAATGTCAGAACAAAATTAAGGGACACTTGTTGATCTGAAATTATTTAATATAACGTCATATAATCTACTGGGGAAGTAGAATAAATATCAAATCAACATAGAACTGATAATTCCTACTTGTTAGATATCATGACGTTTAAAAACAATTGTAATATAAATAGGACTACAGCCACCTTAATACTCATGCTCAATTTTTCCAGCGGAAAAGTATTTGACCTGTCATTCGATAGTTCCTAGGTTCGTTTCTCAAAAATGACGAATCTTTTTTTTAAGTTTATTTTACCATTTTCTGAAACTTTTTACATATTCTTTTGGATATTCACTAAAGTTTTGACATTTTTTCGTCTTTTAAAAAAGAAACTAATAATAAAAGATTTATTTGGTGCAATTATAAAGCTGCTTGCATTTCATTGAACAAGTGTTTAAGCCGAAAAATATCAAGGCAGTCTCCCATCGTCATAGTTACTGTCATTCACACAACGAGATAGCAAATAATTCAGAATTTCAACTTTTGTCATTAAAATGTCAGAACAAAATTAAGGGACACTTGTTGATCTGAAATTATTTAATAGAACGTCATATAATCTACTGGGGAAGTAGAATAAATATCAAATCAACATAGAACTGATAATTCCTACTTGTTAGATATCATGACGTTTAAAAACAATTATAATATAAATAGGACTACAGCCACCTAAATACTCATGCTCAATTTTTCAAGCGGAAAAGTGTTCGACCGTCATTCGATAGCTCAAGGTTCGTTTCTCAAAAATGACGAATCTTTTTTTTAAGTTTATTTTACCATTTTCTGAAACTTTTTACATATTCTTTTGGATATTCACTAAAGTTTTGACATTTTTTCGTCTTTTAAAAAAGAAACTAATAATAAAAGATTTATTTGGTGCAATTATAAAGCTGCTTGCATTTCATTGAACAAGTGTTTAAGCCGAAAAATATCAAGGCAGTCTCCCATCGTCATAGTTACTGTCATTCACACAACGAGATAGCAAATAATTCAGAATTTCAACTTTTGTCATTAAAATGTCAGAACAAAATTAAGCGACACTTGTTGATCTGAAGTTATTTAATAGACCGTCATATAATCTACTGGGGAAGTAGAATAAATATCAAATCAACATAGAACTAATGATTCCTACTTGTTAGATATCATGACGTTTAAAAACAAATGTAATATAAATAGGACTACAGCCACCTTAATACTCATGCTCAATTTTTCCAGCGGAAAAGTGTTCGACCTGTCATTCGATAGCTCCAAGGTTCGTTTCTCAAAAATGACGAATCTTTTTTTTAAGTTTATTTTACCATTTTCTGAAACTTTTTACATATTCTTTTGGATATTCACTAAAGTTTTGACATTTTTTCGTCTTTTAAAAAAGAAACTAATAATAAAAGATTTATTTGGTGCAATTATAAAGCTGCTTGCATTTCATTGAACAAGTGTTTAAGCCGAAAAATATCAAGGCAGTCTCCCATCGTCATAGTTACTGTCATTCACACAACGAGATAGCAAATAATTCAGAATTTCAACTTTTGTCATTAAAATGTCAGAACAAAATTAAGGGACACTTGTTGATCTGAAATTATTTAATAGAACGTCATATAATCTACTGGGGAAGTAGAATAAATATGAAATCAACATAGAACTGATAATTCCTACTTGTTAGATATCATGACGTTTAAAAACAATTGTAATATAAATAGGACTACAGCCACCTTAATACTCATGCTCAATTTTTCCAGCGGAAAAGTGTTCGACCTGTCATTCGATAGCTCCAAGGTTCGTTTTTCAAAAATGACGAATCTTTTTTTTTAAGTTTATTTTACCATTTTCTGAAACTTTTTACATATTCTTTTGGATATTCACTAAAGTTTTGACATTTTTTCGTCTTTTAAAAAAGAAACTAATAATAAAAGATTTATTTGGTGCAATTATAAAGCTGCTTGCATTTCATTGAACAAGTGTTTAAGCCGAAAAATATCAAGGCAGTCTCCCATCGTCATAGTTACTGTCATTCACACAACGAGATAGCAAATAATTCAGAATTTCAACTTTTGTCATTAAAATGTCAGAACAAAATTAAGGGACACTTGTTGATCTGAAATTATTTAATAGAACGTCATATAATCTACTGGGGAAGTAGAATAAATATGAAATCAACATAGAACTGATAATTCCTACTTGTTAGATATCATGACGTTTAAAAACAATTGTAATATAAATAGGACTACAGCCACCTTAATACTCATGCTCAATTTTTCCAGCGGAAAAGTGTTCGACCTGTCATTCGATAGCTCCAAGGTTCGTTTCTCAAAAATGACGAATCTTTTTTTTAAGTTTATTTTACCATTTTCTGAAACTTTTTACATATTCTTTTGGATATTCACTAAAGTTTTGACATTTTTTCGTCTTTTAAAAAAGAAACTAATAATAAAAGATTTATTTGGTGCAATTATAAAGCTGCTTGCATTTCATTGAACAAGTGTTTAAGCCGAAAAATATCAAGGCAGTCTCCCATCGTCATAGTTACTGTCATTCACACAACGAGATAGCAAATAATTCAGAATTTCAATTTTCGTCATTAAAATGTCAGAACAAAATTAAGGGACACTTGTTGATCTGAAATTATTTAATAGAACGTCATATAATCTACTGGGGAAGTAGAATAAATATCAAATCAACATAGAACTGATAATTCCTACTTGTTAGATATCATGACGTTTAAAAACAATTATAATATAAATAGGACTACAGCCACCTAAATACTCATGCTCAATTTTTCCAGCGGAAAAGTGTTCGACCGTCATTCGATAGCTCCAAGGTTCGTTTCTCAAAAATGACGAATCTTTTTTTTAAGTTTATTTTACCATTTTCTGAAACTTTTTACATATTCTTTTGGATATTCACTAAAGTTTTGACATTTTTTCGTCTTTTAAAAAAGAAACTAATAATAAAAGATTTATTTGGTGCAATTATAAAGCTGCTTGCATTTCATTAAACAAGTGTTTAAGCCGAAAAATATCAAGGCAGTCTCCCATCGTCATAGTTACTGTCATTCACACAACGAGATAGCAAATAATTCAGAATTTCAACTTTCGTCATTAAAATGTCAGAACAAAATTAAGGGACACTTGTTGATCTGAAATTATTTAATAGAACGTCATATAATCTACTGGGGAAGTAGAATAAATATCAAATCAACATAGAACTGATAATTCCTACTTGTTAGATATCATGACGTTTAAAAACAATTGTAATATAAATAGGACTACAGCCACCTTAATACTCATGGTCAATTTTTCCAGCGGAAAAGTGTTCGACCTGTCATTCGATAGCTCCAAGGTTCGTTTCTCAAAAATGACGAATCTTTTTTTTAAGTTTATTTTACCATTTTCTGAAACTTTTTACATATTCTTTTGGATATTCACTAAAGTTTTGACATTTTTTCGTCTTTTAAAAAAGAAACTAATAATAAAAGATTTATTTGGTGCAATTATAAAGCTGCTTGCATTTCATTGAACAAGTGTTTAAGCCGAAAAATATCAAGGCAGTCTCCCATCGTCATAGTTACTGTCATTCACACAACGAGATAGCAAATAATTCAGAATTTCAACTTTTGTCATTAAAATGTCAGAACAAAATTAAGGGACTCTTGTTGATCTGAAATTATTTAATAGAACGTCATATAATCTACTGGGGAAGTAGAATAAATATCAAATCAACATAGAACTGATAATTCCTACTTGTTAGATATCATGACGTTTAAAAACAATTGTAATATAAATAGGACTACAGCCACCTTAATACTCATGCTCAATTTTTCCAGCGGAAAAGTGTTCGACCGTCATTCGATAGCTCCAAGGTTCGTTTCTCAAAAATGACGAATCTTTTTTTTAAGTTTATTTTACCATTTTCTGAAACTTTTTACATATTCTTTTGGATATTCACTAAAGTTTAGACACTTTTTCGTCTTTTAAAAAAGAAACTAATAATAAAAGATTTATTTGGTGCAATTATAAAGCTGCTTGCATTTCATTGAACAAGTGTTTAAGCCGAAAAATATCAAGGCAGTCTCCCATCGTCATAGTTACTGTCATTCACACAACGAGATAGCAAATAATTCAGAATTTCAACTTTTGTCATTAAAATGTCAGAACAAAATTAAGGGACTCTTGTTGATCTGAAATTATTTAATAGAACGTCATATAATCTACTGGGGAAGTAGAATAAATATCAAATCAACATAGAACTGATGATTCCTACTTGTTAGATATCATGACGTTTAAAAACAATTATAATATAAATAGGACTACAGCCACCTAAATACTCATGCTCAATTTTTCCAGCGGAAAAGTGTTCGACCGTCATTCGATAGCTCCAAGGTTCGTTTCTCAAAAATGACGAATCTTTTTTTTAAGTTTATTTTACCATTTTCTGAAACTTTTTACATATTCTTTTGGATATTCACTAAAGTTTAGACACTTTTTCGTCTTTTAAAAAAGAAACTAATAATAAAAGATTTATTTGGTGCAATTATAAAACTGCTGCATTTCATTGAACAAGTGTTTAAGCCAAAAAATATTAAGGCAGTCTCCCATCGTCATAGTTACTGTCATTCACACAACGAGATAGCAAATAATTCAGAATTTCAACTTTTGTCATTAAAATGTCAAAACAAAATTAAGGGACACTTGTTGATCTGAAATTATTTAATAGAACGTCATATAATCTACTGGGGAAGTAGAATAAATATCAAATCAACATAGAACTGATAATTCCTACTTGTTAGATATCATGACGTTTAAAAACAATTGTAATATAAATAGGACTACAGCCACCTTAATACTCATGCTCAATTTTTCCAGCGGAAAAGTGTTCGACCTGTCATTCGATAGCTCCAAGGTTCGTTTCTCAAAAATGACGAATCTTTTTTTTAAGTTTATTTTACCATTTTCTGAAACTTTTTACATATTCTTTTGGATATGCACTAAAGTTTAGACACTTTTTCGTCTTTTAAAAAAGAAACTAATAATAAAAGATTTATTTGGTGCAATTATAAAGCTGCTTGCATTTCATTGAACAAGTGTTTAAGCCGAAAAATATCAAGGCAGTCTCCCATCGTCATAGTTACTGTCATTCACACAACGAAATAGCAAATAATTCAGAATTTCAATTTTCGTCATTAAAATGTCAGAACAAAATTAAGGGACACTTGTTGATCTGAAATTATTTAATAGAACGTCATATAATCTACTGGGGAAGTAGAATAAATATCAAATCAACATAGAACTGATAATTCCTACTTGTTAGATATCATGACGTTTAAAAACAATTATAATATAAATAGGACTACAGCCACCTAAATACTCATGCTCAATTTTTCCAGCGGAAAAGTGTTCGACCGTCATTCGATAGCTCCAAGGTTCGTTTCTCAAAAATGACGAATCTTTTTTTTAAGTTTATTTTACCATTTTCTGAAACTTTTTACATATTCTTTTGGATATTCACTAAAGTTTTGACATTTTTTCGTCTTTTAAAAAAGAAACTAATAATAAAAGATTTATTTGGTGCAATTATAAAGCTGCTTGCATTTCATTAAACAAGTGTTTAAGCCGAAAAATATCAAGGCAGTCTCCCATCGTCATAGTTACTGTCATTCACACAACGAGATAGCAAATAATTCAGAATTTCAACTTTCGTCATTAAAATGTCAGAACAAAATTAAGGGACACTTGTTGATCTGAAATTATTTAATAGAACGTCATATAATCTACTGGGGAAGTAGAATAAATATCAAATCAACATAGAACTGATAATTCCTACTTGTTAGATATCATGACGTTTAAAAACAATTGTAATATAAATAGGACTACAGCCACCTAAATACTCATGCTCAATTTTTCCAGCGGAAAAGTGTTCGACCTGTCATTCGATAGTTCCTAGGTTCGTTTCTCAAAAATGACGAATCTTTTTTTTAAGTTTATTTTACCATTTTCTGAAACTTTTTACATATTCTTTTGGATATGCACTAAAGTTTAGACACTTTTTCGTCTTTTAAAAAAGAAACTAATAATAAAAGATTTATTTGGTGCAATTATAAAGCTGCTTGCATTTCATTGAACAAGTGTTTAAGCCGAAAAATATCAAGGCAGTCTCCCATCGTCATAGTTACTGTCATTCACACAACGAAATAGCAAATAATTCAGAATTTCAATTTTCGTCATTAAAATGTCAGAACAAAATTAAGGGACACTTGTTGATCTGAAATTATTTAATAGAACGTCATATAATCTACTGGGGAAGTAGAATAAATATCAAATCAACATAGAACTGATAATTCCTACTTGTTAGATATCATGACGTTTAAAAACAATTATAATATAAATAGGACTACAGCCACCTAAATACTCATGCTCAATTTTTCCAGCGGAAAAGTGTTCGACCGTCATTCGATAGCTCCAAGGTTCGTTTCTCAAAAATGACGAATCTTTTTTTTAAGTTTATTTTACCATTTTCTGAAACTTTTTACATATTCTTTTGGATATTCACTAAAGTTTTGACATTTTTTCGTCTTTTAAAAAAGAAACTAATAATAAAAGATTTATTTGGTGCAATTATAAAGCTGCTTGCATTTCATTAAACAAGTGTTTAAGCCGAAAAATATCAAGGCAGTCTCCCATCGTCATAGTTACTGTCATTCACACAACGAGATAGCAAATAATTCAGAATTTCAACTTTCGTCATTAAAATGTCAGAACAAAATTAAGGGACACTTGTTGATCTGAAATTATTTAATAGAACGTCATATAATCTACTGGGGAAGTAGAATAAATATCAAATCAACATAGAACTGATAATTCCTACTTGTTAGATATCATGACGTTTAAAAACAATTGTAATATAAATAGGACTACAGCCACCTTAATACTCATGCTCAATTTTTCCAGCGGAAAAGTGTTCGACCTGTCATTCGATAGCTCCAAGGTTCGTTTCTCAAAAATGACGAATCTTTTTTTTAAGTTTATTTTACCATTTTCTGAAACTTTTTACATATTCTTTTGGATATTCACTAAAGTTTTGACATTTTTTCGTCTTTTAAAAAAGAAACTAATAATAAAAGATTTATTTGGTGCAATTATAAAGCTGCTTGCATTTCATTGAACAAGTGTTTAAGCCGAAAAATATCAAGGCAGTCTCCCATCGTCATAGTTACTGTCATTCACACAACGAGATAGCAAATAATTCAGAATTTCAACTTTTGTCATTAAAATGTCAGAACAAAATTAAGGGACTCTTGTTGATCTGAAATTATTTAATAGAACGTCATATAATCTACTGGGGAAGTAGAATAAATATCAAATCAACATAGAACTGATAATTCCTACTTGTTAGATATCATGACGTTTAAAAACAATTGTAATATAAATAGGACTACAGCCACCTTAATACTCATGCTCAATTTTTCCAGCGGAAAAGTGTTCGACCGTCATTCGATAGCTCCAAGGTTCGTTTCTCAAAAATGACGAATCTTTTTTTTAAGTTTATTTTACCATTTTCTGAAACTTTTTACATATTCTTTTGGATATTCACTAAAGTTTAGACACTTTTTCGTCTTTTAAAAAAGAAACTAATAATAAAAGATTTATTTGGTGCAATTATAAAGCTGCTTGCATTTCATTGAACAAGTGTTTAAGCCGAAAAATATCAAGGCAGTCTCCCATCGTCATAGTTACTGTCATTCACACAACGAGATAGCAAATAATTCAGAATTTCAACTTTTGTCATTAAAATGTCAGAACAAAATTAAGGGACTCTTGTTGATCTGAAATTATTTAATAGAACGTCATATAATCTACTGGGGAAGTAGAATAAATATCAAATCAACATAGAACTGATAATTCCTACTTGTTAGATATCATGACGTTTAAAAACAATTATAATATAAATAGGACTACAGCCACCTAAATACTCATGCTCAATTTTTCCAGCGGAAAAGTGTTCGACCGTCATTCGATAGCTCCAAGGTTCGTTTCTCAAAAATGACGAATCTTTTTTTTAAGTTTATTTTACCATTTTCTGAAACTTTTTACATATTCTTTTGGATATTCACTAAAGTTTTGACATTTTTTCGTCTTTTAAAAAAGAAACTAATAATAAAAGATTTATTTGGTGCAATTATAAAACTGCTTGCATTTCATTGAACAAGTGTTTAAGCCGAAAAATATCAAGGCAGTCTCCCATCGTCATAGTTACTGTCATTCACACAACGAGATAGCAAATAATTCAGAATTTCAACTTTTGTCATTAAAATGTCAGAACAAAATTAAGGGACTCTTGTTGATCTGAAATTATTTAATAGAACGTCATATAATCTACTGGGGAAGTAGAATAAATATCAAATCAACATAGAACTGATAATTCCTACTTGTTAGATATCATGACGTTTAAAAACAATTATAATATAAATAGGACTACAGCCACCTAAATACTCATGCTCAATTTTTCCAGCGGAAAAGTGTTCGACCGTCATTCGATAGCTCCAAGGTTCGTTTCTCAAAAATGACGAATCTTTTTTTTAAGTTTATTTTACCATTTTCTGAAACTTTTTACATATTCTTTTGGATATTCACTAAAGTTTTGACATTTTTTCGTCTTTTAAAAAAGAAACTAATAATAAAAGATTTATTTGGTGCAATTATAAAACTGCTTGCATTTCATTGAACAAGTGTTTAAGCCGAAAAATATCAAGGCAGTCTCCCATCGTCATAGTTACTGTCATTCACACAACGAGATAGCAAATAATTCAGAATTTCAACTTTTGTCATTAAAATGTCAGAACAAAATTAAGGGACTCTTGTTGATCTGAAATTATTTAATAGAACGTCATATAATCTACTGGGGAAGTAGAATAAATATCAAATCAACATAGAACTGATAATTCCTACTTGTTAGATATCATGACGTTTAAAAACAATTATAATATAAATAGGACTACAGCCACCTAAATACTCATGCTCAATTTTTCCAGCGGAAAAGTGTTCGACCGTCATTCGATAGCTCCAAGGTTCGTTTCTCAAAAATGACGAATCTTTTTTTTAAGTTTATTTTACCATTTTCTGAAACTTTTTACATATTCTTTTGGATATTCACTAAAGTTTTGACATTTTTTCGTCTTTTAAAAAATAAACTAATAATAAAAGATTTATTTGGTGCAATTATAAAGCTGCTTGCATTTCATTGAACAAGTGTTTAAGCCAAAATATATCAAAGCAGTCTCCTATCGTCATAGTTACTGTCATTCACACAACGAGATAGCAAATAATTCAGAATTTCAACTTTTGTCATTAAAATGTCAGAACAAAATTAAGGGACACTTGTTGATCTGAAATTATTTAATAGACCGTCATATAATCTACTGGGGAAGTAGAATAAATATCAAATCAACATAGAACTGATAATTCCTACTTGTTAGATATCATGACGTTTAAAAACAATTGTAATATAAATAGGACTACAGCCACCTTAATAATCATGCTCAATTTTTCCAGCGGAAAAGTGTTCGACCTGTTATTCGATAGCTCCAAGGTTCGTTTCTCAAAAATGACGAATCTTTTTTTTAAGTTTATTTTACCATTTTCTGAAACTTTTTACATATTCTTTTGGATATTCACTAAAGTTTTGACATTTTTTCGTCTTTTAAAAAAGAAACTAATAATAAAAGATTTATTTGGTGCAATTATAAAGCTGCTTGCATTTCATTGAACAAGTGTTTAAGCCGAAAAATATCAAGGCAGTCTCCCATCGTCATAGTTACTGTCATTCACACAACGAGATAGCAAATAATTCAGAATTTCAACTTTTGTCATTAAAATGTCAGAACAAAATTAAGGGACTCTTGTTGATCTGAAATTATTTAATAGAACGTCATATAATATACTGGGGAAGTAGAATAAATATCAAATCAAGATAGAACTGATATTTCCTACTTGTTAGATATCATGACGTTTAAAAACAATTGTAATATAAATAGGACTACAGCCACCTTAATACTCATGCTCAATTTTTGCAGCGGAAAAGTGTTCGACCTGTCATTCGATAGCTCCAAGGTTCGTTTCTCAAAAATGACGAATCTTTTTTTTAAGTTTATTTTACCATTTTCTGAAACTTTTTACATATTCTTTTGGATATTCACTAAAGTTTTGACATTTTTTCGTCTTTTAAAAAAGAAACTAATAATAAAAGATTTATTTGGTGCAATTATAAAGCTGCTTGCATTTCATTGAACAAGTATTTAAGCCAAAAAATATCAAGGCAGTCTCCCATCGTCATATTTACTGTCATTCACACAACGAGATAGCAAATAATTCAGAATTTCAACTTTTGTCATTAAAATGTCAGAACAAAATTAAGGGACACTTGTTGATCTGAAATTATTTAATAGAACGGGAAGTAGAATAAATATCAAATCAACATAGAACTGATAATTCCTACTTGTTAGATATCATGACGTTTAAAAACAATTGTAATATAAATAGGACTACAACCACGCAGCTAATTGTTACGTAACAGATTAAGGGTAACTTATTAAATTTCTTAGACGCATAAAATATTTATGCACCATGACATAATTTTGAAGACCAAACTCTCCAGCAAATTGCAATATGTATTAGCAGATATTCTCATGTTTAGCGCAACAACATTATAGAATATTTAGTGTAAATTGCCCCGAAATTTTTTTTTGCAAAACAAATTTTATGGTCAATGGCGAAATCTAAATTACATTCAGTGACTTGAATTCATTAGTATATATATTAATAATATATACGTGTGTTCGACGCATTTATTTGTACACACCAAAAATGAGATGGGGGTGGGGCGTGGAGGAATATAACCACGGCAGCCAGAACTTGATTACATTTTGTACACCTGCCACATTATCTATCCATTCCTGCATATTAGGAGAACCGAGTAACGACAGCGCAAGAGCCATTACATTGGGTAATGGATTCTAGATTGTATGAGGAATTGAAAAGCCTCAGACCTAAAATTAATTTATAGAACCTAGTACACTTTATTTTATTTGAGAAACCGTGATTTATGACCATGGTACTTCTTAAGATTTTGTTGAGAAACATTTAAAAAATGTTTAGTACTTATAATTTGAATACGTTTTTAAGGTATTAAATAAAATTTATGTCAATGTAAAAAACTTCTAAGCAACTATATATTTGAAAAATAAAAATAAAACCAATTAATTAATAATTTTTATTGGTTCATTAAATGAGCCCAATTCCAAAAAAGAAATGGAATCTTCGTTTCAATAATCATCAACTCTCTTTTTTAATTGTTTTAATTTAACAGAGAAATGATGATGACCAGCAATCGGAATCAAATAAGACGATCGGATTTTGCTCAGATATTTTATACTTCATACTTTTTTCAAACGATTGTGGTAGCGAATGTATGTCGATGACATGAGAATTGTTTATGAATTGTTTTTTAAATCGTTGACACTTCTCTGGAATATATCGAGACTTTGAAATTTAAATAGCAATGAACTTTGTGACGTTAACTTACTCCCCGACTCTAGAATTATGTTCTTTCTTTTATTACTTACAAAAACTGAAAAACTGTCGTTATTATACCTTTAAAAAAAAAAAAACACCTGCCAATTTGAAAAAACAAAACTGCATTCTCAACATACAGTGATTCGTATTTAAATAAAAAATTCCACTGTCAGTAATGAATGCACCCGACAAAAGATATGGGGAAAGTGTTTAATGAAAAGTTTATTAGTAACATTCTGATTTTTTTCTGTGTTTTAGGCTTTTCAACAACCTCCGGTTAAATATTATTCTTTTTGTCATATCAAATATGGTGTTAAAACAATTCATTTCATTCGGATTAAAATAGTGCGCTAGATGAATTAACGGACGTGAAATATACAGCTATACATCATATAAGTCATTTTTGGAAGGAACAAAACGTGTTTCTACATAATTTTTTTATAACTATTTGCTCCATAGTGTGGTGGTATCGAATAGAAAATTAACCAATACCGGGAGCCGGGTTGCAGTAAAACAGCTCATACATATATGTATAATTGCACTTGTCCGGTATTTTCACATAACTGTTCGAGACAGCGTTCATTTACATCTATACACATTGCAGCATTTTTTGTTAGCATTTTAAATGAATACGGGTGTTGACTTTTGACCGCTTTCAAGCTCGTCCTTTTACAAACATTTCACCATGTTCAATGCATGCAAATCACAATAAAGGTGCTGCAACTGATGAGCCCAAGAACGATTGTGATTGTTATTTTTGAATGGAACATTCATAGTGAATATTGTCACGAGTGATTTAACCAATTTATAATTTGAAGAGCTAACGATGCAGCAATTATAATAAGTCTTAAGTAATATGCTAAGGTTTTCTTTAATATCAACGTCAAATTTTTTGCAAGTCATTTCTTTGTTAGTTATATTCTTTATAACTGTTTCAAGATGTCCTCTTTTCTTACCGGGTTCTTCGTACAATAAATTCATAAGACATCTGAGCTAATGTGATCACAAATAACTTAACGCTTTTAACGGTCACAACTACTTTTAAAACTACAAAATCATTTTCAATTTGGTTCTAAAAGTGAAATTAAATGAAACAGCTAACTATATTAGCAACAAAATGAAAACTCCCTTTGTAACATTTAAAATAATTTTTGCGATAATATAAACCACATAAAAGGACAACCCCAAAAGTGAATAACCTTCAAAGCACGAATAAAACAAAATAAATGAAACTTTCCCGCCGCGCCGCGCCTTTGCTAGGATTTTAACTTTAAAATAAATAGATTACTTCATCTGGTTGATTCAATCCTACTGGCTTACATTTTTTTTATATAAATCTACTTACATTTGCGGTGCTCTCGTTACTTCTCACCTAATTGAAATTCATGGCATTTAAGGCTTAAGCTCGCTCAACGGGCCACATGTATACATAATATGGGCCTCTCTGTCTGTCTCTCATCGTAATTCTTAACTTAATGTTAGGCGACCTTTGCGGAATAAATGAAGCCCATTAAACAGGATCAACCAGTGATTCTTCAAACTCTTCGTCTCCACCATAGACACTGAAAACAAATGAGGTTTTAGTGAAATTGTATAACTTGGTATATGTATGCATTGTCTGTACTAACGACACGTTGACATGTCCCACCCTCCATTAAAACACACACTCTAATTTTTGTTGAAAGAAAATTATGGCACTTAAATAATTGCAAATCTCTTGGAATTAGACATTCATCCGGCATTAAATCCTAATTTGAAGAAAATGTAATTTTCACCCTCTGTGTTGTGTAAAATTCAATATTCTTTTATGGTACTTAAAATGATGTGCATATTTTGTGTTCACATCTAAACACCTTTTGTTATATGATGGCATCTCAGTGTTGATTTTATCGACTGTAGAAACGCCATATAAGGAAATAAATTATTGATGGTTAGCTTAATACTAGGTGCACCATAACCGAATTCGAAAGTAATTGGTACAAATAAATATCAAAGAAAAGGAGGTCTTATAAGATGGCAATCCGATGAATGAGTTTATTTTAGTGAATTTCCGTCAGTTTGGATCAACACATATATTGTTAAAAACATCAACCACTAAATTAAGAATTTTATAAAATTCAGTGTTCCAAATTCTAAGGCTTAAAATTTATTTATATTATTTTTTATTATATTTTTATTATATTGAACTATCTTATTATTATCTTTTAAATACATTTATAACAAATTAATCTTACTCAACTATACTTTCCGATAAAATTATCTTACATTTGTGGTCCTTTTCTACATAGATAATAGAATATCCACTGTTTATGAAAATATGTAATCATTATATCATCGCAGATTTCACGTCGCTTGCATGTGAATAATCAATAAATACATATTGAGAAGGCTACGGACTTCTCCAAAGCTGCTTGTGGAAAAGTTGTGCAGCCTGGTCTTTTGTTTCAATTTGAAAAGCAGCTTTCTTATCGACACAAATATGAAAAAATATGGTTCTTGTGTCCAACTATTTGCAACATATGTGCTTTTGGTATTTCCAATTTATTTATGAATGGGAATTAATAATTGTCGCATTTGTTGAGTAAAATTTGAAGGATTATTTAGATTAATTCTTTATATTTTTGAAATACTGTATCATTAGTCTTAAAAAATCTAACTATTTTAAAATACATTTAAGTTTTAACCTACATTCTACTTATTATGTTAATTCTAATTCTACAATTTTTGACAAATAAATAAAGTTGTTAATAAACATATTGATTTCCATTTTTTAAGTAAACCAGGAAATGGATGCTTTTAATGAAAAGCACACAAATGAAAAGCTCGCAAATACGAAAATAATGGGTTTAATGTTTTTTGTAAGCACTCAATTTGTATAATTAACGAGCAGTTGCATACGAATATAATATCGCATTTAATATTTGCTACGGTGCAGGATTTTATTCGGTTTGCGTTAATTGATACATGCTTTGATGACCATCCAAACGGATACAGCTTGTAAATAAAAATGTCATATGAATTAAAACAAAACAAAATTAAACCCTACACATGTACCAACTATATCCTTTAATTGTGATAGTCGCCAAATGGTGGTGTTATTTTGTAATAACAATTATGAATAAAATATTTTGATATTTTTTGAGCTGTGCAGCCGGGAAACATTAATTTTTTCTGACAATTGAATTTGGATTGGCGCTCGACAAGAAATTTGGTAAAACAAAGTGAATTCATCTTTAAGTAATAATTGCCTTTTCTCCTCCTTGTTCATAGTTATATAAAATAAATATAAATGGGAAAAACATAAACCGCAGAAGTCATAAGTATATGAAAATGTATGTAAGTTAAACTAGATACGAGTAGTAAGACTTAGAAAGAAGTGCCTGCAGGGAATTGATTACGTTCCCAAACATGTACATAATGTGTTTAGAAAAATGAGCAGCATAAATACGGCGAGCTTACCTGATGTGCCGATAAGAAATGCGCTTTTACTGAATATGTTTTGGGTAAATATATAAATTGTAAGAATATTTTGTGGGTGCACACATTTATTACACATAACCAATAAATATGTTATAAATTTGTAAACCAGTAATTATAAGACCGCATTTGATGACAACGGCAAAATAAATAGAAGGGGGAGACATTTCATATAACTGAAATGTCTACTGCCTTAATTTGTTCTGACACACTGATAATATAATACTTGTCTTAATTACAAATGCAGACACCCCAAAGAAAATGCAACATTTGGTCAAATTTTACCCTTTTTGTGTAGTGGGCGGTTTAAACAAATTTAGCCGCCACAAACGTCTCCGCAGATTACATGCTTAATCCTTAAAAGTTCAGTTTGTCCAACACCTGATACCACACATAGTGGTGAATGTTTCTTTGTTATTTTCACAAGAGGCTTACCGCTTAAGGCTGTGACGTAATGTGGTTGGGCGATGTAATTCAAAGAAGACAAAGCTAAACTTTTTTTACTGCTTAATATTGAAATAAGTTGCTACAATGCTTCGTAAGTCGTATTAGTTTCACCCTCGTTAACCTTGAATTTAAAATTTCCATTGCTTAAAATTATTTATTTTCCATCCGTATACATTAAATTTGTCTATTATGTCCCTTAAAATAATTTAAAGAATTTAAGGTAATAAAATTGGAAAGAAATTAAATTTAATGAAAGATTTTTTTAAATTTAAAATTGTTTAATTAAAAATAACGATAATCCCGATTATGATAATATAATACAATCTGACAAAGCTACAATCCCAACATCCAATTTAATGGTAAAACAAAATCTCAAACTGCCATAAATATGGCACACAAAATTCAAAATCGTGATAGGCCAAAATCACGGCAGCCACGAACCCGGTATCCAAATTCCAGAGAGTTGGAATCCCGTAAAATTGATGTCCCGATGGACCAAAATCTAGAAACACACAAATTGCTGGTCTTTTTCTTATATAAATGGCATGGGCTGACCCATGTATGAACAACCCAAACCTATAGTGTGAGCTTAAGGTAATAATAGCTTCAATAGTTCAATCGTCATGGTTCATACTCCATAGACCACAGGGCGTATCTCATAGTACATATTAATACGCACCAAACGATTTTGTTTTTTTATTGAATTGATAATTGAAAAAAAAACTATTTAAAAACAATTAATTTTTTATTTTGATTGGATTCAATGCAAATGAACGGTTTGCCATAATATTCTGAAAATGGTTTTCATTACAAAAAGAACATGAACGCACACATTATTTATGCATTCACAATCATGATACTATACTTGTAGTATTTACAGCAGCGTTGTCCTTTTTCAGTACTTAAGAGCAGGAAATAAATAAATATTTTAACGTAAAAAATTAAGAATTAAATCCCAATCACAGTAATGTTAAATTTCCTCCGATACTGTAAATCAATAATGACCACATAATGAGGCACTTATAGGAATCTGGAGTTTAATTGTTTGCAGAACGTGGTTTGAATGCAGTAAGGACATTACTCAATTTAACGGGCTCACCACATGAACCTATATCGAAGTGTAATTGCAGGTGAGACCGGAGACGAAATTAGGGGTCGGTCATAATCAGAATTAATCAGGCTATGAATATTTAATCAAATTATGAGTAAACAACCGAACCAAAATTGACACGCACGGCAGTAGTGACTGTAGTAAGTCCTGTAAATCCGATTCATATTATGTGATGAATGGCACTTACATTAATTTTGTACTTCTTGTAACGGAAATAATCAAGCGACAATTGGTTTAATACAATAATTAGAAAGAGAATGAGTAATGTTATTGGTTTGTAATTGGAACTTATAACCGGGCTCTCATTTTTCATAATATGGTTAACTAGTGTGAAATTGTGTGATTAACTGTGAGACTCACATTATGACTTTTACTTATTATTATAAATAATTTATGGCTGATCATTCACTTTCTCCTGCAACAGCGTTGCGTTGTAGCCTGTAGGTTGTTGCAGCAATTTTTAGATTGATAATCCCATATTGATCTGAAATTACCAAAATCCCGCATAACTACTTTTCAATTAATTACCGCACCATTTATTGCTGATACACCATTGGTTTGTCTGCTTAATACGTACTGCCAAAATATGATAAATCGCAAACCAGGCATATGTGTGCATTGTGCTTGTCCGTGTGTGAACAAACTGCTCCATTCTATTAGCATATTTATACACGTTTCATTTGTTAGGCCACTTCTGCGGCTGCATTTGGTGTTTGGCCCGCAACATTCCTAACCGCCATCCCCTATCCACAAGCAGCATGAATATTCAATGGTATGACAGATAAAATGCGAGCTGAGGTAGGTTCTCGTATATTGACGCGTTTATACGTCCATGTATTCCTTTCAGAAAACAATGAAATTAATTGAGAGTCATAAATTGTCGATTTAATTTTTTTAATTAATCGATTTAATCGATGCTTAAAGTTTAAATGCTTGTGATTTCGTTGGGAAATCATTGGATATAATTATGGTTCATCGGATATAAATAGTTAGGTATTTAAAATATAACTTTTGTGATTTAGTCCATATTTGGATAATTCAAAAATAATGTTTTGTCATTTAAAAATACATATTTTCATATTACTATTACACTTGCTTATTATTTTCAAAATTTCTAAAAGTTTTTCACATAAATTCTGTAAAATTGAACGGATGAAAGTAACCCCAATTTTTGTAACCTACTCCTACATCTATTCTCATGCGCTAGCAATTACAATATTTTACGCCGCCTCCAAATAAATAAGCATTGGTGTAAACTGTATTCGTATGTGTAATGTGAGTATAAAGAGTGTCTCTTGTATTTAATGTTTTGTCTTAATAGTTAAAACACACTCAAGGAAATATACGCGGCGGAAGTGCGATGCAAACTTCTTATGGATGCAGTAATTTAGTTTAATTTAATGCTGGTCGTAAATAAGGGTTGCTGTTGAAATATGTTATTAAACGACGCATAATGGCATGGCCAAATTAATATTCTGAATGTAGTCTAAAATATCCGTCGTTGGATATTTTACATATTATTGACGTCTTTTTTTGAGAAAATCGGTAAAATAAATGATCATTTGTGTTTAAAATTAAAATTGAAAGACAATAAAACCAATTGATATTTGCTTTAAAATAAGAAAAAACTTGTTATTTTCGAATCTATAAGATTTTTTAAACCTTTAAAATTTATTCAGTATGAATATTACACTCAAATCACATTTATTTTAAATAGTCTAATTAAAAGTATTAATAAAAAAAAAATCTTGAGAGGAATCATAATTTATTTCATTTCTATGATTGTTGTTTTATGCTCAACAGCTCAAGTTTAACTAAATTCATTATTCAGGAGCCAGATTCCTGTTGGTGAATACTGAATACGTTTCATTTAATTAATATGAATTTTGGAGAGCTTTACTGAACGAAACACATTACTCTCTCACATAGATTGTAGATACTCTCTGCGAGAATTTTGTTAAGGGGTAGATTTTGCATCTTTTTACGAAATGGAATTATATCGTATAATTTCACAGGGATGGAATTTGAACAACGACCTTGTGCATAAATGAATTTAAGAATTCTGGAGTTGTTTTGTTGTGGATCATGTTTGAAATTCCATCTAATGTTACGTGGTGTTAGTAGGTGGCGACAATTAAGCGCAAATAGAAATTTAATTCAATGATATTCGTTACAGGAATTTAAATAAGCTTATCTTGTGGTTTATCATATTTTGATGAGACTAAATAGTGTGAATTCGTTCAAATATTGTCTTCTAAAAATGTGTGTTTAAACTTTAATGATTTTCTATTAACTGAGAATTTTAAATTTATATATTATTTACAATCAGTTTTAATAACTGAATTGTTATTTCACTGAATTTTTTTTAAAGTGTTCGATGTACCCAATAATATATTTATACAGTATACTTATTATGTTTATTTTTATTTCAAGTATGATTAATGATTGCATGTATTTTAAGTTTCGTTTTAGTTAAATACATTGCATACTTCAGCTTAAAATATCTACATTTTTTAAGAAGTACATAATATAACAGTTTGTTCAAAATTTTAATAAATTCTATCAAACTTTTCTATCAAAATTTTCTTAGTCATTCTGTATGTTTTACAATCGAAACCAATAACTCAACTTGTTTATAATCCGCAAATTTCTCAAAGCATCCCTTTTTTTATGAAATATTTATATCAACTGCTATAGGTCAAAAAGTGACACAAATTCTCAGATGTATAACACATTTCATTTCATCAAAAGAAGAAATAAGGACCGCCTTCAAACAATTTGAAATAAGATCCTGCTGATAGATGAGGAAAAGAGGACGAAGTCTTATCACAAATTCGAACAAGTTACCCCTCCATCCATTTGTATCGAATTTTCTTACAGACTTCGTCTTTTTTCCTCAACATTCAGTATTTCATATATAACTATGTAGTAGCTTGGAGAAGTCACATTTCCAAACATACAATATTTCGATTTCTCCGTTCAAGGGGAAAATAATTTAGCGGAATTTATTATTAAAAAATACATAATTATGATTTTAATTTATCTCTAAGTTTTAAGTACGTATTATATTAGCATTAAACTGTTCTGCTGTTACTTAAAATTAAAACTTGGAAAAGGGTATTTATATTTTATAAAATACATTTTATCCCTATTTATTTAAAATCATATTTTTTTGTAATTTTTTATGCTTATTAGGTAGGTGATTAAAACGTTACCTTATATACTATATACGTACATTTCTGGATGGTGCAGACAATCAAGGTGTTCTGAAGATACAACATGTCGAACTTGAGGCAGAAACCAAAACGTAATTCAAAAGAAGATTTTTTTGTCACAATAACAACTATATAATGTACAGAAACGTTCGATTTTCTATTATTAAATTTATCACTTGTGTTAGTAGAATGAAAATATTCAAACTGAAGAATTAAAACTTCAACTGTTTTATTCGCCTTCTTATTTCTTAGTTCTTTACAACCATATATATGTTATTACTGACTTAACAAAGAAAATATATCACAACATTAGATGAAAATAATTTATATGACAACAGAGTGTTTTGCTCAAACGTTGTGGTGTCTCTCGCCTTTCTTTTTCACATCACATTTTGTGAGGACTTTTTGTATAATATTGGACAATATTCAATGCCATAAAATAAAATACTTTAAAACTTTTTAATCTGCAAGTAAATTCAAATTCTCCTTTTCTTACATTTCTCTATCGATGATTTTTATTAGAAATTAAAAATGTTAGTACAAATATGTTCAAATTCATTGACGTACTGATTAATTGAAATAAATATAGCAAGCAATAAATGTTGTAAAATAAATCATCATTTAATTTAATTTTTAATGCAGTATTTAATCTTTAGGAAATTTTTGTAAATAATTTTTGGAAAGTTCTTAACGGAAAATTAGAAAAATGAACAACGATATATTTTGAAAATTGTATTATGTATTAAGTCTAGATAAAACAATTAGGATTAAATTAATCCTTTGTCTGTTTCTTTTACAGTCGATTATTTATTAAGCTTATTAACGAATTTTCACCATAAACTGTGAACACTTCAGCTCTTTATAAAGTCATGTATTATTCTTATTGCGAGTATTGTATTACCGACAACAATTATATTTAATAGTTGCCTATGCAACAAAATGACTTTTAAAGTTTATTAGGAAAATGGAGCGTATATACTTTGATTATCAAGTTATATAAAATTGCATCGACAAAATGGCGCTTCCAGCAACTAAATACGTAATCTAAAAACAATATGTCACGCAAACCCAGAAATTACGTTTTGATTGTATATGGTCCCTGTGTGCGTTGTTTTTTTCTGCTCGAGGCACAAAGGTGGTACACATAATAGCTTAAAAACCTAACAAACGAGACTTACTTTTACTTATCGGTCATTGTTAAAGTATGATTCGTTGTGTGCCAAAATCAAAATTTATGCAAGGAAAATTTCCCGAAAATAAGGAACTTTTAAATAAATTGGACTTCTAAGTCAAAAAATTGTTTTTCTCAAAATCCCCCTTGATGATTAACTGATTTCAGGTCTAGACTTTTTGATTGCGTTTTCAACTCAATTAGTTGAACGTGCTTCTTATCAGCAGCTATCATGTTTAAAAATACCCCTCGGCAAGACGCAGTAACATCAAGAGTAGTAATTATTTAATCTGTTAATTATCCTTTGTTGTTGTCCACGGATGTATCACTTCGAATTCAATTTACAAACATTTTCCTCGCTTTCTTGATTTTATTAATTAGTGCCTAAAGGCTTCATCTAAATAAACTATTGTCTGACACAATTATGCTGAGTAATTTAATTTTCGACAAAATTTTGAGCATTCATTACAGTGCGGATGATTTATTGATCTTCTTGTGAAGACACTTTGTTTACAATTTACTTAAGATATTTAATTAGAAATTAATTGTTTTTTCATAATCAACTTTCCAAAATAGTCAGTCTAGAATTGACTTGAACGATGGTTAGTTTTATCATATAATTATGTATGAGGATAAGAAATCAACCAGTATGTGTGCGCAAAAAATAAAATGGATTAAAACATTGCGATATTATCAATCTCCTTCAAAATTTCTTAAAGTTCTTTCGGGTCATATAAGAAGAAGGCGTATTCTGAGCATAAGCCATCAACCCAAATGCAATTATTTTCTTACTCTGTTGAGCTGTTTATCGTATTACTCAGAAGTGTTCGAGTTTGCGCTTTTAAAAATTTTGTTGTAATTACTTACTAATTTTAGTTTTCACTTTCTAAACTTCTAAACCACAAAATAGTATTTTGCCAAAAAAATTGATTCTTAAATCAAATTGTTTGACAATTTTAAGAATTCTCCTGCATAACTGCAATTGCATACATATTGGCATTTAATGAATTGTACTCTTTCTGTGATGCTTTAGTACATCTTTTTGCAAAAAACAAAAATATAATTATTATTATTACGGACATTTTACGAAATTTCTGAATTCACATCGCACGTCACCAGTAATTGACCATAATCTAATAAGGGAATCCTAGAACCGTATATGTGTTAGGTGTATTTGACAGACCAGCAAATAGAACGGCACGTAATCTATATTTGACACCTGACATAAATATTTCTAATAAAATATATTACTTACAACATTTCCTACAGTCCATAACTGAAGTCAGAAAATGCACATCAATAAAATATCACTTTACGTGGAAGTGCTAGTTTGCTGTTGTGTCTCACCTCGCCTTTAATTTATTATTTTAAGCAATCTCCAACAATTGTTTGCAAACGTTCTTAGTTTTTTATGCGGCTAGAGACAAGGAGCCCCTTGGTTAAAGATAGATTGATATAAAAAATTAACACCACTCGACAAAAAGTTATTTAATTATTTACAAGACGATTTAAATAAAATAAAAATTTAAATTCCTTGTAAACATCTCCAAAGTCACAAGTCTCAGATTTCTCCCAAACGCAACTGCCAACCCTTGCAACTTTTCATATCAATTGAATAAAAGGTAAGCATATATTCTTCTGGTATTTTTGAATTCAATGTCATTCAAAAGAAAATAAGCATCTACTATGTATGCAAAACAGTGAGTGTGCCAGCGAGTCAATATTGATTTCAGTCATTTAGGTTTTCCTCACCTTTGTGTATGCGGTAAATGCATACAATACAGTTTAATGACACGTTTTACCTATTCTTCTGAAACGAAAAGCCAGTGAGAATCTAATAAAGAGTGATTTAAATTTCGTTTCAGACTCGGTTTTTTGCTATTAATCTTGTCCTTGGCTTTCGTGATGTTTTTTTTCAATATAGGTGAAGAATTGAGTGTGGATGAACTGAAATTATATATTAAATCCTTAAAATTGTAATATATTTTTAAAAGAATGAGATAGATAAGCTTTCGATTGGATGAATCCACAATTTTTCTAGATTAAAACTGTTATTGCATATGATTTATTTTTCATGTTGCTTTAACTGATTACCTAATACCTTAAAATGGCATTTACAAATACACCTACTCTCCTTAGAAGATACTGTAAACTTTGATGAAAAATCAAACTTTATGGTAATATTGAAGCCACTTCTGTTTTCAATGGCTTCGTGAGGTGGAGTCGTTTAATAAAGTGTTTAGGCAGACATCCTTTGATCCTTACTTGCTCTGCTATTTTCGTAATTTTCAATTCTGTTGTTTTTCATTTAAAAAACATGTGCGTTGTTCATCCGCAATGAGCATTGGTGGAAAAAGGATTTTAAAGATTCATTGCAACATTTCTGTTTAACTTTTTGTGTTCCAAAAAAGTGGTGGCAAGAAGTTGTTTATTTATTTATGAGAAAGGAGTCAAGTTAAATATTTAACATTAGAAGGATTTTAGAGTTAGGTAGGTCTATTGAGATTGGAAACATAATTCTTAAACTTATAAAAATAGTTTTTAATTTTTTTAAATACTACCCATTACAGATATGTATTATTTGCAATCCCATTTCAAGCTCAACGGGAATTTTGGAATAATAACTACAGAGTATAATCAAATCAGTTATTTATTATATTGATTATGTTATATAAGACAGGAAAAATCGAAGAAATGACACTCCCTAGCAACGATTGCTAACTTTTGTTTTTTATTATAAAATACTTTTTTATTTTATTTATACACTTGAAGTAATCCATTGTCTTGTAATTGTTACAGGACAATGGATTATTTCACAGAACCAGCTCTATCGGACGAAAATATTCAAAAACTCAAGGACATCATTGACAAACAGATGGTTAAGGTAAACATTTTCAATAACTCGCTAATCAATTACGTATTCTTATTTGACTTTTGTTTTCACGTTTCTTCAGTTGAGGAAAAAACGAAAAATTAGACCCCACAAATTATCAACATTACTGCCAGATGGAATTTTTCGCAAAGTAAAATACACCGACTTAACAAATGTTGCGTCGTACGAGTTAGATGTCATTGAAGTCGATTTTGAAGCCCAATCTGAAAATGATGATATTATAAACGTGAATGATGTGAGTATTAATTTAAACTATTGTAATATACAATTCATAATTAAAGTAATTTTCCATCATTCAGAAAGTCGTTCTAGTCGAAACTGATTCCGATAAAACAATAAATGAAAGCACCTTAACTGACGTGGTCGAATTGCAAAATGATTTTGTTCAAATATCACTAAAAGATGATCCAAACAAATTCTTAGTACCGCTGCCAAGTCGAGTCCAACCATTGAATTGGTCTTCAAAATTTATTAAATCTGAAAAAAAAGATCGAATTGTTTGGCCATCGGCAAACTATTCAATGTCAAGCAGCTACAAGGATAAAACTGAATTTGAAAGGGCTAATGATCGAATGGATCAGGTGCATTTCTTTAAACAAATTTTTTTTTATAAAAGACAACACTAATTGTTGTTGTGTGTTTTAAAAATTAGGCTGCAGCAGAGTTTTCAACATGGCTAACAACACTTAGTAAAGATCAATGCCTTAAAATGGACAAGGAATTAATTAAAGAATTGTTCGACATCAAAGTAAAAGGTGGTGCTGCAAAAGCTTTACATGTTGCACCACGCCAACTTAGCACAATTCCAGAAAATATTGCGGTGCAGTTAAATTTAACAGAGGTATCCTTTATTTATTTAAATTTTTTGCAATTTAATTTCTAACTATGTAACAACAATTAATTTGCAAGTGGGCACTGGAGAAAAAAGTCAAAGAATTGGCAGAAGAGGAGCTGCGGAAAAAGCCAATGGAAGAAAAAATGATTGCATTTGGCAAATTATTGCCCTTGTTACTGCGTGTGCCGAAGGCTGTTGTTGATGACGCTGCACCGTTGAAATCTGAATTCCCTGAGAAATTACGAACAATGGAGGAAGTTTTTGAAGGCCTAACCACACTAAAGTATATGTCCACATATTCGTTATTTACAATTTAACATTTTAATTGATCAAACTACATTTGTTTTTAGAGCCACTAAATACATCGTCCAACATCTGAAAAAATCGGATAGACCAGAATTTGTTCTTAAATGCAAGGATTTTCATCATTTATAAGATTTATTTGAGGATACTCTTCTGGATCGTCGATTGGGATAGTTAAATTGATGTTTAAATTATCTAAATTTTGATCTCTTAAATTACTATTTTTAATAACCATAAACTACTACCAATAAAATCAAGACATTTTCAAGACAATATTTAAATGAAACCAGATTTTTGATCCAATTTAGCCAAGACTAATAATATCTTTGTAGCCTTATACCTTTTGCTTAGCGTTGTTGGTGAGGATCGAATAATAAAAATTATTAACTATGACCAAAATGGTCTCCATAAACTATTGCCAGAAGAGCCTAATAACTACCGAATCATATGACCTAAAAGTCACTACAATATAATTTAAAACAAATAAGATGCCTGCCATATGCTAAAACGCTACGAAAGAAGGTCTATCCAAATCGGTGAGACACACGTCTCTACTGCTGAGCTGTTGATGTGACTGACGACCCTAACATCCTGTCTGTCAGCCATCTTTTTTACAAACTCCTTATTATTTACCGTATTGTGGAATCGTACGTACCGGAATTTCCTCCGATACATCACATTTGCACCCATACGGAGACATTTTCTTTCGTGAACCAACAATTTGTCGAGCATTCTTTTGGATAGCCCATCATTCCACATGAAGCAGCAATATATGTGAAAGCAGGTTTTAATACTTGCTTGTAAAATATTAGCACGATGTCCTTTCATAATGCTCTTGGATGTCTTAAGAAAGGAAATAAAGCTGCAGGCGCTCCTTTCACTTTCTTGAAGGACTACCGCGTGTTTGTAGTTATCAAGTTACTGGCGAATCGTTCTGCAGACAAATGCAATTTTAATGCTGCATTGAAAATTCTCTAGTGTGGTAAACTAAATTACTTTGTACTAAAACCACATATTTCGTCGCATAACAAGCACTTTGTAAAATGTTTGTGGTTGAAGATTATATTAGAAGGTTTTCCCAAAAGCGGATAAAAAAATGTTTCAATTTACAAAGAAATGATTTTATTTTGATAACTATAGTGAATCAAATAATTCTTATTAAATCTTATAATTTTATTTATTTATTTGATGTTATATAAAAAAAATGAAAGAACATCCACGCGAAGAACATAATGATTAATTATAAGTCATATATCTGGGTGTGGCGCTGAACTTTGCGTAACTCTTGATGACCTTATTGACAGCTTCCAAGAAATCTTTTTCAGTGGCTACCTTTCTACGCGCGCGAATTGCAAACATACCAGCCTCAGTACAAACAGATCTAAAAAAAAAAAAAAATTGAATATTTTACTACCGCCCACAAAACAGAACAAAAATCTAAAACGTACCTAATTTCAGCTCCAGTCGAATTAGGGCATAGACGTGCCAGCAGCTCAAAACGTATGTCACGTTCCACAGACATAGAGCGTGCATGAATCTTAAATATATGAGTACGACCCTCTAGATCTGGCAGACCGAATTCTACTTTCCTGTCGAGACGTCCAGGTCGCATTAATGCAGGATCCAATGTGTCTGGACGATTGGTAGCCATAAGAACTTTGATATTACCACGAGGATCAAATCCGTCCAATTGGTTAATCAACTCCAACATTGTACGCTGCACCTCATTGTCGCCGCCAGCACCATCATCAAAGCGAGCCCCACCGATGGCATCGATTTCGTCAAAGAAAATTAAGCAAGCTTTTTTGGAGCGTGCCATTTCAAAAAGTTCGCGAACCATTCGTGCACCTTCTCCCACGTATTTCTTGTTTAATAGGAATAAAAATGTAAATTTAAACGTTAATAAAGATATTATAAACACTCACCTGGACCAATTCTGATCCAATTACACGAATGAAACAGGCGTCTGTTCGATTGGCTACAGCGCGAGCACAAAGTGTTTTTCCTGTACCAGGTGGCCCAAAAAGTAGGACACCCTTTGGAGGCTCAATTCCCAAGTTCACAAACTTCTCTGGCTGTCAAATTAAATTGATAAAATAGTATAATATTTATTGGTTAATATTTTCAAACTTCTTTAATTAAAGCCTAACTTACATGGAGTAATGGGGTCTCAACGACTTCACGCAACTTTTCAATTTGTTCTTTACATCCACCGACATCACTGTAAGTCACATCGGGCTTATCCTCTACTTGCATCATTGTTACAGTTGGATCAATTTTGGGTGGCAAAGGAATATGAATTTGATACTTATTACGGTCGACACTAATATTAAAAATATATAAGGTTAGCTAAATTTAATATAACGATAACAAAAAAATGATTTACCCAACTCGCATACCCTCCTCGATATCAGTGGACGCAACAGAGTCATTCAAGTCGACCACGAATTTAGCAAATTGCTTAACATTAATAATGTACTTGGGATCATCACTATCGGCATTAATAATTTTGGTGCAACGTGCGACCTGCAATGGTTGCTCATTTTGCAGCGTCTGCTTATCGGCAGCCAAATCCCAAAGAGCTGGAGGTGCCAAACCAGTGTCACTCTCTTTAATACCAGTTAATTCATTAACAGTCTTGATTGCCTTTTGGATGTCATCTTCAATCACTTTGATACTCTTGTGATACTGTCCTTGGCCCTAACAAATGCCATTTGCAATATGTTATTAAATTTGTAAGTTCAAAGTTGCCCAAACAAAAAGTACACAATATTAAAACTTAATTTGAGGTTATGTTGCATGACTCTTCAAACTTTTTTAATAAATAAATATAATTGATTTTAGTAATTACTTACATATGTTTTCAACAGTTCAATATCTCCTTCATCAAGCGCTGAAATAATATATTTTTAAAGTTGAGATTTAATTGGTATGAATGCAAAAATTCAACTTACATTTAATTTCCTTTTCCTCCTTCTCGTCCACTTTTATTTTACGCATATCGTCTCCTAAATGGTCCGGCATGTTTCTTGTATTTTGGTCTACAAAAAGTGGATAATTTTATAAATTTAAAACGTATTAATGTTTAAAATTGCTTATTAAGCTAATGAAGTAACAATCAAACTGTGAAGACTGTAGAAGTGATTTGCACAATTTATTTTTCCTCAACAATAACTACAATGCTGCCAACATACATGTTAAAATTTGAATTTGTTGACGTTTCAATTTATTCAAATTTTAATCGATACGCATTATACATCATACATGATACAACAGCTCATGAGCCAAGAAAATATTTATATATATTATTTAATTTATAATTATTGCGCGAGTTCAGTAAAAATTTAGCCGCAATCTCCATTCATCTAGATGCCCATTATGGATTTAATCATAAGATTGCTGCAATTTAACGACATCTGAAATTATATTAAAAATTTATGACAGCTAATACATTTTGCGAGTTGTGTAATATCGTGTGAACTGTACTTAATATAATTTATACATAATGTTGAAGTATTCAAAATATATATATGATTGCATCTTACTTAAAATATATATGACTGACTTTTATGTGATATATATATCACCTTCTAGCATTGAAAAATAAGTTTAGCGTCGTGCTTAGGGGCGTTGTTTAATTCAAGTAAAACGGCTAAATAACTTAAAAGAAAAAATCTGTGCAATTTAATTACGTTCATGAAGTTAATTAGAAGTTTAATAACATGAAATCAATGAAATAAGCAATCGCGTTTTTCCCAAAAGCCAGGTAAAACATTCATTGCAAAACGTAACCTCAAATTTTTTTTTGTGTTGTAGGTTTTTTTCTCAAAATATTCATGATCCCAATAGTTGCAATATATAATTTGTATTAGTAAATATTTATATTTAATTGCGAATTACAAAATAAACATATTTTTATGAACTATTTTCAAATTACATAGCTGCGTTAATCACCATCAAATAAACACTCGGACCTATATGCTATACCTCTGCCCGGTATTAGTTTAGTCTGTCAAATTCATTATTCAAAAACAATAATTGTTAGAAATTAGAATATTCCTTGCTTAACCTTGAGCGTCCTTCATTACTTAAAAAAAAATCTGAACAATTTTCAATAATTAATTGTCAATTGTTATTATTTCATAAATGTGAATATTAATTTAACCATATTTCTAGTTGATTGCAGCACAACAATGATGTCTACTTCATATGCGCTGGGTGTGGGCACCCCAGTTAGCCAAGTGGAGGCCCAACAAATAAATCAGTTTAAAAGCTTTGTGAATATGTTAGAGGATCCAAATTCAAAAGATGAAACAAAACTAAAAGCAGCACAAGAATTAAATGAGTATTTCGAAGTGATCACACAACTGCAAGGGTACCCAACCTTTTTGGGGCACATGATGAACACCTTCTTAAAAACGCTCTCCGATGGAAATCCACTCTTTATTGCGGAGTACCATTCACAACAGGTAAAATCATATCAATATGTCATTCCAAAATGTTAAGTTTAAATGAAACATTATTCGTCCTGAACAGATCCGGAAATTAATTTTGGAGATGATTCATCGGTTGCCAATGAATGAGTCGTTAAAACTCTTCGTTAAACCCATTTTAACACTCATGCTGAAGTTGTTACAAACCGATAACGAAGAGAATGTTTTGGTGGCTTTGCGTATCATAATTGAACTACACAAACAATTTCGACCCGTATTCAATCAGGAAATACAACAGTTTTTAACGCTTGTGAAACAGATTTATTCCGATTTGCCAAAACATATGTCAAAAATATTTGAGCCTCGTACACCAATTATACTTAAAGATTTGGATGAGTTGCCGCTGGATGAACTTCTGGCAGAAACGTACACAATAACCCAAATTCAAATTGATAAACTTCCAGAGCAAACCACAAATCAAGTTGTATGTTTTTTAACGTTTTGCTGTAGTAGTTTCTTGACTAATTTTATTCCTTTTAGTATAATTTGATACCAAAGGGAATATTATCGCTGAAAGTATTACAGGAGCTACCAATTATTGTGGTGTTGATGTACCAAATTTATAAGCAGTATGTCCATCAAGAAGTGTCGGATTTTATTCCTTTAATTATGACAACTATTAACTTGCAACCTTCTCCTGTTCATAGGTTTGTTAACATTTATTTAAGTACAAGCATAAAATTGGTTATTATTTCTTTGCATTAATTTACAGAAGTTCACCCTCATTCAATAAGGAGGTGTTCGTTGATTTTATGGGAGCTCAAATTAAGACACTCTCTTTTTTGGCATACATTATTCGCCTATTTCAAGAAATTATCATGAATCACTCCCAGTCTATGGTGAAGGGTATGCTCGGATTACTTCAATTATGTCCAAAAGAAGTAGCACATTTGCGAAAGGAACTTCTTGTTGCAGCTCGCCACATTCTGGCAACAGAATTGCGCAATAGTAAGTACTTGTTGCGCTTTCTTTGAACTTTTGATACCAATAATTTTATGTTTTTATTTTCCTTAATTAGAATTTGTTGACGTCATGGATAAACTATTCGATGAGGACATTCTATTGGGCCGCGGTTGGACCACCCATGAGACACTTCGTCCCTTAGCTTATTCCACATTGGCAGATCTTGTCCATCATGTGCGTCAACATTTATCCATTGACGTTATTGCTAAGGCGGTTCATTTATTTGCCAAAAATGTCCATGATGAATCTTTACCAACAAGTATTCAAACTATGTCGTGCAAATTGCTATTGAATTTAGTAGATTGCATTCGACAACGCAGTGACACGGGCAGTAGTGTCTCACGCGACCTACTCATAACAATGCTGCGTGTATTTACAGAAAAATGCCACACCATTGCCAAAATGATTTTGCCACAGATTATGCAAAAGTGGAAAACGGCCAAGCCAGAGGGTGATGGATCTAAAGATGTTTCCGCATTGGAAGTAGCGTCTGAGCAAACTTCCAAGCTCAGTAGCATTGGATTTTCTGCACCAAACAATTTAAATGTAACAGAGTACAGAAGTCTTGTTAAAACATTAGTTTGTGGTGTCAAGACGATTGCTTGGGGATCATCCAGCTGCAAGGTATTTATATTTAAAATTTTCAATTACAAATATTTTAATGTCTCTTAATTTAAGAGCCCACTTAATGACCAAAGTAATGGTGGACAACCCTCGAAACTATTTCAACCCAATGAAATTTTAATATTTATTGACCTGGTTCATTGGACATTGGAAGCGCTTGACATTTTTACAATAAACATCCCAAATTCGGGACCACAGTCGGCACAACCAAAATCTACTGGTCAAGTCCCGCGTTCCAAAGAGGAAAAGGACGTGCTCGAACATTTCAGTGGAGTGGTAAATGTTATACATTGTATGTAATTAAGAAATTTATTAATTCTTTATTTACGATTTCCAGTTTCTCATGATGAATGCCCAGAATTTCCAAGAGATATTTTCCGCAACCATTGAGTTTATGGTTGAACGCATTTCCAAGAACTCAGCATTGCAAGTTATTGCCAATTCATTTTTGGCCAATCCGTCAACTTCGCCACTATTTGCAACCGTTTTGGTAGAATATCTTTTGGAGCGGATGGAAGAAATGGGTTCTAATGTTGAGCGATCCAATTTGTATCTGCGATTATTTAAATTGGTTTTCGGCAGCGTCAGTTTATTCCCAGCTGAGAATGAACACATGTTGCGTCCACATTTACACAATATAGTCAACAGGTCAATGGAGCTTGCAATGACTGCTCGGGAGCCATACAATTACTTCCTGTTGCTGCGTGCCCTCTTTCGCTCAATTGGTGGTGGGAGCCATGATTTGTTGTATCAAGAATTTCTGCCATTGTTGCCAAATTTATTAGAGGGATTAAATCGTCTTCAAAGTGGCTACCACAAACAACATATGAAGGATCTTTTCGTCGAATTGTGTCTAACAGTTCCGGTGCGATTATCATCACTCCTTCCCTATTTGCCAATGTTGATGGATCCACTTGTGTCAGCACTGAACGGGTCGCATACTCTCATAAGCCAAGGATTGAGAACGTTAGAGCTATGCGTTGACAATTTGCAGCCCGACTTTTTGTACGATCACATTCAACCAGTGCGTGCCGATTTAATGCAAGCGCTTTGGCGTACACTTCGGAATTCAGATAGCGCTGCGTTGGTAGCATTCCGTGTGCTTGGAAAGTTTGGCGGTGGCAATCGTAAAATGATGATTGAACCACAAAAGCTTGAATATGATGCAATGTGTTCCCCTTCACCTGCTGTTGTTGCGTACTTTCAAGATCACGAAAAGCCAATATTCTTCTCCATTGATAAAGTGATTGAGACTGCATTTAATGCACTCAAGACAAGCTCTACTGATCCATTTTATTGGCGCCAAAGTTGGGATGTCATCCGTTGCTATTTGGCAGCCTCATTGAATCTTGATGATGACAAGCATACACTACAGAAGCTGTTCATGCATCCATCATTTATGGAGGGCCCAATTAACTCGCAGTGGAATGGCCAGTATACAACACAAGAATCACAAGCTCGAACAACACATCAGACAGCATTGACTGCCATGTTTGTGGCTGCTGCTACTAAGGATCTTCGTGAATCGGTTTTGCCTACAATGGTGGCTGTTGTTCGGCACTACACCATGGTAGCGATCGCTCAACAAGCTGGCCCATTTCCTCATAAACAGCACAGCGTTAATTCTGGCCTTGACCCATTGATATTGATTGATGCACTTGCCGTTATAATGGGTCACGAAGAGAAGGAACTCTGTAAGCCAGGCCATTTAGCTATGGTGTTGATTTTGCAAACAGCTACCAATATTATGGGTACCAAAGAGCGTGCATGTCGCTTGCCTCTGATGCAATATCTTGGAGAGAAAATGTTCCGGCTATGCTATGAGCGGCCGTGGTACGCCAAAATGGGAGGCTGTGTTGCGTTGAAATTCCTATCGCAGCATATGGCGATGCGTTGGATGTATCAGCATTTGTTTGCATTCATAAAAGCATTTATGTTTGTCATTATGGATCTTGACGGCGAGGTTTCTAGCGGTGCCATTGACTTGGCAAAATCGCATATGGAGATTATGCTACGTGTTTGTATGGTCCCACTTGATAAAGATTGCAGAAATGAGGAGCTTATTGCTACCCAAAAGAAAGCAATGTTTGACGTCACTCACGAGCTGGTGAGACAGGTGACATGTCCATATACTTTGGTTCGGGAACATGCGATGGCTTCATTGAAATTGGTCGCAGATCTTCAGAAAAAGACTGTGACTGATGTCATGCAGCCACATCGTGATTTTTTGGCAGATGTAATTTTGCCTCGAAAGCAACTACTGAGACATCAACCGGCAAACACGCAAATTGCTTTAATGGAGGGTCATACATTCTGTACGACATTGGAACCCAGATTGTTTGTATTAGGTTATATCGATATTACAATAATGTTTAATTTATTTTTATTAAATTATAATTTTTTTTTCTTAAATGAAGACTTAACCAACAACTACCACAAATGGTTCTTCCATGAACTGATTTCATTGATGGAAGCAGAAGATGCTGCCCTTACTAAATTAGATTGCTATAAAAGTATTGGCAATCTAACACCATTGAGAAAGAGCGCACTTCGGGTACTGGCTGCTTTCCAATATGTTCCAGATGCAGCTAGTCGCAAAAAGATTATACAGCTTTTATTGACTTCGTTGGAAAGAAACAATACCGAATTGCAATTGGTTGCATTTGAGTGTATTCGCAACTTTAATATAACTTGCCCCAAGGACAAAGACATGATTGAATCAGTAAGTTTCATTATTTAAAACCTAAAACGGCATGTGCTTATAATAAAATAACTGAGTTGCAGTGTAAATCAATGATTCATCCACTTCTGCAAACGTTGGGAGATCATCGCACAATGACGCTGAGTGGAACCCAACAGTTGTATTATTTATCTCAACTGTTTCCCTCTATGTTCAACGACAAACTATGTGAACACATGCTACCACATATTGTAAAGATGTTGGAATCATCCATTAAAACGCATAAGAATAGAAATTTCTTAACCGTCGCCAAAACCGGCGAAGTAGAGCAACGAACAGTTATTCTTATTAGCATATTCAGTGAAATTCCAGCTACATCGCCTAAATATATCGAAGCTCTTATCCGCAATATTTTGATGACTGAACAAAATTTATTTGTGAGTATTAAATCTTTTTGTTTATCAGTATTGTATGATTTTAAATTTGTGTTCTTATTTCTTTAGATTGAACCTGCATCTCCGTATCGTCCTCCATTGGTGAAATTTTTACTGAAGTATCCAAAAGAAACTGTAGATCTTTTATTGAGCGATAACCATGTAAAAAATCAGCAATGGAATAGATTCACAATATACTTGCTTAAACACAAAGATGGTGGTCCCTTTGTGAGCATTATGCAGAAGAAATCAAACAGATTGATTCAGTTGATTCATTCAAATCCAAACGATGCAATGGTGGGACAGAGTCAAGCACTAGCATCCAAGGAAGATTGTTACGAAGCTCAACATCAAGCAGTCCTAATTGTGCATTGCCTGATTGAGAATGACGAAAAGTGGCTGGCCACTCAAAGTTCAATTGTCAACAATCTGAAAACTATATGGGCCAACTACTTGTACGTGTCATGTGAATCGAATGTGCACTGTGATTTGTGGCATTTAGTAGCAAAAATTTTGCTGCACTATTTCACACATCATCCAAATGACATTGATCTGCTATTCCAGTTGTTACGAGCACTATGTCTGCGATTTATTCCAGACTTTATGGTATATTTATTTTAAAATTTACCAAAAAAAGCTTATTTTACATTGAATTATTTTTAATTTTAGTTTTTACGGGACTTCCTTCAAAATACAGTGGCCCAAAGTTACACAGTGGACTGGAAACGCAAAGCATTCTTCCATTTTGTCGAGAACTTCAATAATCCGAATATTTCACAAGATTTGAAGGCGAAAATTCTGTCTACTGTTTTAATACCATGCTTTTCTGTAAGCTTTGAAAAGGGTGAAGGCAACAAATTGATTGGAACCTCTCCTGCACCACATCAAGAAGATGAAACCAACATTGTATCAGTGTTTATCAGCAAAGCAATAAATCCCGAACAGCCATTTGCCAATGACGACGCCGTACGAATTGCATTGTTGCAATTTGCCTGTTTGCTGGTGGAACGTGCTAGTCCACATATACATGACGGAGATAGTAACAACAAAAGGCAGGGTAACAAATTACGACGTCTTATGACATTTGCCTGGCCATGCTTGCTTAGTAAAAGTTGCGTTGATCCGTCCGCCAAATATCATGGTCACCTTCTGCTGAGTCACATAATTGCACGTCTTGCCATTCACAAAAGAATTGTTTTGCAAGTGTTTCATTCGTTGTTAAAAGGGCACGCAGTCGAGGCACGCTCAGTGGTTCGACAAGCACTGGAAGTCCTTACACCAGCAATGCCATTGCGCATGGAAGATGGTAACACAATGCTGACACATTGGACAAAGAAGATCATAGTCGAGGAAGGACACTCAATGCAGCAACTGTATCACATTCTTCAACTTGTGGTGCGGCATTACAAGGTGTATTATCCTGTGCGTCATTATTTAGTTCAGCACATGATAAACTCTATTCAGCGTCTTGGTTTTTCGGCTACTGCTACCTTCGAATATCGCAAGCTCTCTGTGGATCTGGCTGAGGTGATTATCAAGTGGGAGGTACAGCGTGTAAAGGATGAAGCTGATGGTCTCTTTGATGATGATGATCAGAGTCTCATTGAAATAAAAGTAGGTGCATCTGGCGCGGTGAAACGTTCTGTAAATGATGATGAATCCCGGAAAAAACAAGCAACAGAACCCGTTGCTGGAAGCTCAACTGGTTCGTCGGTAGTTCCAGCTAAAGAACCGGGAGCATGGAAGCCAATTGATAAGGCGCACTGCGATACCATACTTAACTTTTTAATTCGATTGGCATGCCACGTTCATGAGACTACTCCAACTCCGGGGGTAAATTCACCGGGTGATAACCTATCAAAACGGTGTGTGGCATTAATAAAAGGTGCACTAAAACCTGAAATTTGGACACAACCCTGTGATATTAAGTTGGGATGGTTAGATAAAGTATTCTCTGGCGTTGAAAGTCAACAGCCCAATTTCGGTAATATTTGTACTGCATTGGACTTACTGACATTCCTCCTGGGTGTTATGAGAAAGGAACAGATTGTTGTGACAATAAAACCACTCCAGCGTAGTTTGTCTGCATGTGTTGTTTGCCAAAATGTGAAAGTAGTTAAGCTGATGAATGCTCTTTTATCTAAATTAATGAGCATCTTTCCTGCTGATATTCACAATAAGCATGATGATTTTGAGATTTTGTACACAAGTGTCAGTAAAATGATATTCGAAGGATTGGCTGCATATGAGAAAAACACACAAGCTCTGTCGAGTTCACTGTGGGGCACTCTTATGATTTTGAAGGCCTGCTGCACCAGTAATCATAGTTACATTGACCGATTGATTATGCCATTTATACGTTTGATGAGTAGACTATCGAAGGAGCACACAACATCAGCGAGTACTAATTCAAACGCTACACCGTCGCCAGCACCTAATGGACAACAAGCAGAATCCAGCTCCATGACCATTGAACTGTTGACGCTTTCATTGGATTTAGTGAAGAATCGCGTTGTGGTTATGGGATTTGAGATGCGAAAAGTTTTCATTGGATCCATTTTGGTGGGTCTGATTGAGAAGAGCACTGAAGTGAAGGTAATGAAGGTTATCATTAAAATAATAGAGGACTGGATGAAAAACAAGAGTCCCGTGACTGTGACTCAGGCACCCACCACACGTGAAAAGGCAATTCTTTTAGTAAAATTGATGTCATGGGTGGAAAAGCGATTTGCTGATGATCAAGAGTTAAATGCTCAATTTTTGGAGTTAATAAATTACATTTATCGCGACGAAGAATTGAAACAAACCGAATTGATTTCAAAATTGGAAGGAGCTTTTCTCACTGGATTGCGATGCAATCAGCCCATGATAAGGGCAAAATTCTTTGAAATTTTTGACGGCTCAATGCGTCGACGTCTGCATGATCGATTGTTGTACATCATTTGTTCTCAAGCCTGGGATTCCATTGGCCAACACTATTGGATAAAACAATGCATTGAGTTACTTATTTTAACAACAAACGCATCGTCTCAAATACGGAATGCCTATGAAACACATCTGCTGCCAAGCATATCCTCTGTCATTAATTTGGCGGACTCTGATGAGAAAAAGACCTTTGTTATATATACGTCACTACCAAATGATTCACCAGATATGTTTGATTGTATTGAAGACAAGGAGGATGCATTTGACATGGACATGAGCGTCGACCCGAACATTTCCCGCATTGAGGAAAGTGAGCGTCCTGTGGCTAATCGACAAGCTGCTCTTACAACACTTATAGGACGACAGTCGGAATTTCTGGAAGCTAATCGTAAGATTCGCACAGAACAGCTATTAGTGGCAACATCACAACTTTGTCACATGGACACAGCACTGGCTGAGCGTGTTTGGTTGGACATATTTCCAAGGTTGTGGACTATTTTAGAAGAAGGTCAGCGTCAAGCGCTTTCTGATGAAATCGGTCCATTCCTTTGTTCTGGTACACACGTCATCCAGAAAGATTGCCATCCAAGTGCCCTTAACACATTTATCGAAGCGTTATCTCATTGCAATCCTCCTGTCAATATCCCACCCAAGTTAGTCACATATTTGGGTAAAGCACACAATTTGTGGCATCGAATGGCTTTGACGTTGGAAAATTTAGCTTTGCAACCACCACGATCCTCAAGGAGCTCAAGTGCTGCTGATATTTACACAGAAAATGAAGGCATGGGTTATTCGTTGCAGAATGATCAACCATATGCTCTTAATACGATCAACGATCAATTGTCACATATGTACTCTGCATTGCAAGAGGAGGATTTATGGGCTGGATTATGGCAGGAACACGCTAAATATGCTGAGACTAACAAAGCTATTGCATATGAACAAATGGGGTTCTTTGAAGAGGCACAGGCGGGGTATGACATGGCAATGACACGGTTCAAACAGGAAATGTCCAACGGTCCAGCACCACTTGAGATGAACACTGAGTTATTGCTGTGGGACTCACACTGGATTCGATGTGCAAAAGAACTGAATCAATGGGACATTATTTTAGATTACGCACAATCCCAGAAGGAGAAAAAGTACTTCTTAATTATGGAGAGTGCGTGGCGTGTACCGGATTGGGGACTCATGAAACAAGCTTTGGTCAAAGTGGAGCAAACATCACCCAAACAAGATGCTTACAAAATTAATTTGTATCGAGGCTTTTTAGCTATACTGAATAAAGATGAGCAACATTTGTCATCTGTGGAACGATACGTTGAAATGTCGTCCGCACTTTGTATGCGAGAATGGCGGCGCCTTCCCCCAGTTGTTTCTCATATCCATTTGCCAATTTTACAGGCAACACAACAAATTATGGAGCTCCAGGAAGCTTGCCAAATTCATCAGGTTTGTATATTTATTTATATTTTGCGACTTTGTTGCCTAACGTATTTTTATTGTATAAATTTTAGGGTTTGCAACAAGGACGAACCTCATCGCTGCATGATATGAAGGCCATTGTTAAAACGTGGCGCAATCGCCTTCCCGTGATTGCCGATGACATGTCTCATTGGAGTGACATATTTACCTGGCGTCAGCATCATTATCAAATAATTACGTCACACTTGGAACAACAGGCTGATCAGCAAGGAAATCATGGAATGCTTGGAGTGCATGCATCTGCACAGGCGATTATCCATTTCGGCAAGATGGCAAGGAAGCACAATTTGACGAGCGTGTGCCAGGACTCACTGTCAAGAATTTACACGATACCTTCAGTACCAATTGTTGATTGTTTCCAGAAAATTCGGCAGCAAGTGAAGTGTTACATTCAAATGGCTACCATAAGCGAAGGTGGCGAGTTAAAAGAAGCGCTCGAAATGATTGAGTCTACTAATCTCGTGTACTTTTCAAATGAAATGAAGGCTGAATTTTATGCTCTGAAAGGACTTTTGTTAGCTCAATTGTCGAGTTCTGTTGAAGCAAACCAAGCCTTTAGTGCGGCCACTCGATTACATGATACATTGATTAAGGCATGGGCTTTATGGGGTGAATATTTAGAGCAGATTTTCACCCAAAATCCGTCTGAGATAAGTATTGGCGTTGATGCAATAACATGTTTCTTGCATGCTTGTCGCCACCAAAATGAAAGTAAATCTCGCAAGTATTTGGCCAAAGTGTTGTGGCTGATCTGTTATGATGACTCCAAACAAACACTCATCAATGCTTTGGATAAATACTCAGCAGGTGTACCACCAATGCACTGGTTACCATGGATTCCGCAATTACTGTGCTTCTTGGTTCAATATGAGAAGAACGTTGTGCTAACTTTACTAAGTGGCGTTGGTCGCATGTATCCACAGGCTGTGTATTTCCCTATTAGAACATTGTATTTGACACTCAAAATTGAACAGCGCGAAAAACATAAAAATGCAACAGCCCGAAATCAACAGCAGCAATTTCAACAAGGTACCATACCATCACCAGCAACTACTAGTATGTCTTCGTCGCCAAGTTCGCAATGTTCGGTGGGAACTGCTGGGGCCGTTCCAAACACACAACAATCTGCAGCGGGTTCTTCACAGTCAGTAAGCGGAACTCAGCAAACACCCCAAATAGCTAATGTTGAAATATCCGGCGGTAAAAAAATTCAAGCGACACCAGCAATGTGGCGTTGCTCAAAAATAATGCATACGCAGCGTGATGTCCATCCCACCGTATTGAGTTCGTTAGAGAGCATTGTTGATCAAATGGTGTGGTTCCGTGACCATTGGAATGAAGAGGTGTTAAGGCAGTTGCGTCAAGGCCTGATTAAATGTCTGTCAATTGCATTTGAGACACGCGGTAATGTTAGTGATGCCAACATTACACCACACACATTAAATTTCGTCAAGAAATTAGTTTCCACATTCGGGACTGGGATTGGTAAGTGGTTTTCTTATAATTTTCTTAATATTTACTGCATTCTTATAGTTCTTTTTTACAGAACAAAATACAACCACTTCGATTCCATCGAATTTTACATCAGCTGCATCTGAATCTATTGCCAAAAGGGCACAGGCTACATACCAGGATCCCATGTTTCAAAAAGCTAAAATACATTTTGCCAGTGACTTTGACTTTTCGCAACCGGGTGCAATGAAACTGCACAATTTGATCGGAAAATTACGAAAGTGGATAAAGATCTTGGAGAACATTAGGCATTCGTTCCCAACACCCAAATCATTTTTGATTGAAGATAAATGCCGTTTTTTGTCCAATTTTTGTCAAAAGACGGCTGAAGTTGAACTACCTGGAGAATTACTGTTGCCAAGACATTCACATTATCACATTCGTATTGCAAGGTTTATGCCACGCGTTGATATTGTACAAAAGCATAATACAGCAGCCCGAAGGCTGTATATCCGCGGCACAAATGGAAAGGTTTGTGGTCAACGCATATTTTGAAAAGCCACAAGAATTAATTAACAATATTTTTTCTTCTTTCAGATTTATCCATATTTAGTAATGAATGATTCAGGACTATGTGATGCCCGCCGTGAAGAAAGAGCTCTTCAATTAATGCGTATGATTAATCACTACTTAGCCAAGCAAAAGGAAACTTCTCGCCGTTTTCTTCATATAACCGTTCCTCGTGTGGTTCCAGTATCGCCACAAATGCGACTGGTCGAAGACAATCCATCCAGCATTTCATTATTGGACATCTATAAAGAGCACTGCAAGGAGAAGAACGTTGTGCATGATACACCTATTGTTAAGTATTACGAACGATTGTCAGAAGTTCAAAGTCGTGGATCACAAGTCAATCATTCGGTACTGAGGGAGATTTTAGTTGAAGTGCAGAACGATTTTGTTTCAAAAACCATCCTAAAGGACTGGGCAATTCGGGGCTTCCGTTCGGCCAGTGATTACTGGCAATTCCGGAAAATGGTATGTCTTCAATTAGAATTTTATTTTTACACTTTAATACAAACTTCTTCGTTTTCAGTTCACACTACAATTATCCTTAGCATGTTTGTGTGAGTATACATTCCATTTCCAACGATTAAATGCCGACATGATGTACATTCACAAGGATTCTGGTTTGATAAACATCTCATACTTCAAATTTGATGTCCACGAAGCTACAGGTTAATTTTTAAAAATCATTCAAAGTTTTTAACCAACAATAACAATTGACTTTTTTCACAATACAGCGGAATTGATTGGCAATCGAGCAGTACCATTCCGATTGACACAGAATTTGGTGGAATTCATCACTAGCTTTGGACTCCGTGGGCCATTGCAAGCGTCAGCAATTGCAACTGCACGATGTTTGGTGCACCCAAGTTTTAAACTCTCAACGATTTTACGCGCTATTCTGCGGGACGAAATGATGTCGGTGCATAAGAGGCGGCTCAATGACGAGGTGTTGACATTTGATGCCAATGGTGAATTGCCAGAAGATAACTCATCCAATGTAGACATGCCGGTGGTCATCTCTAATGTTGTTAACTCGGTTGACTCAATAATGAAAAGGCTGAACGATATTGCATTCTTTGACAGTGACGAACAGAAAATTACCACTCTCGTGCAAATGGCAACAAATCCTGATAACCTGTGTCGTATGGATCCGGCGTGGCATCCATGGATTTAGGGTTTTTTAATTTGTGTTACTTCCTGTTTTTTTTTTCTTGAATTTATTTAATTTCAAGTAAGTTAATTATTAAGTGTATGTATTTAGTTTTGGTTTTTTATTTTAAATATCCTACAATAAATATAATATTAATGAATCATAGAATTTATTTCTTCACTTTTTAATTTATTTTACATAACCAGTACGAGCATATCTACATTTTTATTTGCAGAAAATCCGTTAATAATTACTATATTCCTTAATTGAATAAATACAAATTACTGTAAATACAATTTTTCAAAGGGTAGAAATATTTCATACCGAAATTAACAAATATGTTTTAGTGAATAAATACATAGTTTGAGTTGATGCAATCACAGTGAGTAGTAATTTATAAACTGCAATTATAACAGCAAGTACATACAGAAAAAAAACTAGAATTTTAAATATAATTCACAACGCGATTGCCCTTTTGCTAACGAGGGTCGTCTTCAATCGTTGGTTTTCATTAATTTTTTGCATGAAAACTAGTCTGATGAAAGCAGTAACAATAACTTAGTGGACGATGATTGACGTGTTTTAAGCTTAAATTTATCCGTTTTGCTGCCAACTGTTTTGTTGTTTAAAGATTATTATTCTTCAAAATTTAATTAAGTTTTGGTTTAATAAAAATGGCGTTGGTACTCCGTTCGATCTTAAATACGTTAAATGTGATTAAAAACACAGAAAGAGGTTTAAATTAAATAAATGTGCATTAAATTGAATGTTTAAATAAAAAATTAAACATTTCCAGATCGTCGGCTTGAGCATTATCCATTGATGGGAAGTCCATGGGCAACACTGTCGATCGTTGCTGCTTATTACGTCTTTGTGAAGCGAATTGGACCGTCTATAATGAAAAACCGTGCTGCATTTGATTTAAAGCCAATTATACTTCTTTATAATGTCGTACAAGTGATTTTAAACACATCTTTAGCTGTAGTGGTAAACACCATGCAAATGAATTCAATTAAAAAAAACTTATTTTAAACATCAACTTTTTTACAGGCATTTTCTTACACTTATGGAAGTCACTACAGTTGGACTTGTCAACCCCCAGACTACAGCAGTACCGACCAGGGTTACCGAGATGCTTACATGCACTACACGTATTTTGTATTAAAAGTTTTAGACTTACTGGATACCGTGTTTTTTGTGTTGCGCAAGAATCAAAAGAATGTAACTTTTCTTCATGTGTATCATCACATTTTTGTGACCTTGGGAGCTTATTTGTCAGCCCTTTACTTTCCAGGTATGTACATATTATTGTTTTAACAGATTTGTTTAAAACCTAACATTTTTCACTTAACTAATAGCAATCATTTCTTTTGCTTTCTTAAGGTGGACATGCGGCCATGCTGGCGATTATCAACTCTTTCATTCATGGCCTAATGTATTTTTACTACTTCTTGACGTCATTCAAACCTGAATTGAAGAATTCGATCTGGTGGAAAAAATACATTACTCAAATTCAAATGGTACTTTCTTCAGGTAATAGAAATTAGTGCAACTAAAATAAATTTATTTTCATTTTTAAATAGGCTCAATTTGCTTTTCTGGTGTATCATTTTGCTTATCCGTTGTTCCTGGAGACTTGTACATACCCCAAAGTGTGGTCAGCCATAGTTTCTGGTCAGAGTTTGTTTATGTTGGCACTGTTCAGTGACTTTTACTTCAAAGCTTACCTCAAAAAGAAGTCCTAGTGCGTAATATTTTGGATTTGATTATTGATAAACAATTTTGTATAACTCTTTTTGTCAATATATAAATGTAATATTGTTTTTGATTTTTGATTTTTTTTATTTATGTTCATATGTACTAAAATGTGGCTGGCACGGATGAACCTCGGAATTTTATTCGGAGTGAATGTTGGCTTTCGGGTGATTCAATGTCTCCAGTTTATCTGAGTTCATTCACTTAAATATATAATTATGGTTTATCTAAGTCAGCACATTTGCTTTAAACATATTTTAACAAGAATGGCGTAAAGTTGACTTAAAGTTTTTTTGTGAAAATTACTTTAATTTTAATGTGTTTAGACTCTAAACTTTCTGAGATAGAGATAGAATCCCTGCATCTCTTTAAAATCCGCGGATCATTTTTAGGAATACGGTAAATGTAATTTTGTTTACTTAACATAAATGGGTGAACGTGTTGAAATGATTTAAACTTGATCTTTATATAATTGTAATCAATAAAATTGCGAGCCTGAGTATCCTTGAAACCAATTGTATTTAATAAAATAGCTTTTTGTATTTCAATTTTGAATGAAAATAATTTAAATATCATTCCACATTTTAAGCCAAAATCACAACACAAAGTAGGCTACTAAGTTAAACACTTAACTCGCCTATAATTGCTGCATAATTTGAAAAAACACTATCACTTTCAAAAATACAGTCCATTGGATTAGAATTTATTTCAAAGTCATATTCAAATTCAAATTCAACACGTAAAAGTTAAATAAACTTAAAAAACAATGTGCGTTAGAATCCGATCGCCAGTGCTTCCTCATGCTTCATACAATAAAGAGCTTTTTTAGTTAACCTAATTTTATTGTAACTTATAAATCGTTTTTCTGAATCATCTTATATACAAAACACAAAATTCATTTTTTATTAATTGTCCTTACAGCTAAGCATCACCATGGCTTTGGTGCTAAAAGGTATTTACAAGACATGTGTCTTTTATACAGTGGAATGTCGAGGTAAATACCAAAAAAAAGTTAAAAGTGAATTTAAATAAATGTATTAAAAATAAAATGAGCTTGTGCAGATCATCGAATTGAGCATTATCCGTTAAATGGAACACCACTGGTGGTGGTGGGCCTCATCGGGTCCTACTTATTGTTTATCAAAAAAATTGGACCGGAAATTATGAAAAATCGTAAACCTTTTGAACTGAACGGTTTTATGATGGTGTACAATTTGCTGCAAGTGATAGCCAATGTTATTCTGGGAGTATACGTGCGTATCGCTGCAGTGACATTATTTAGAGTGCACTGTATTGTTTTTGTGTTTTTCATTTTTCTAGAGTTACTACTGGTCCTACGCCAATCATTACAAATTTGCATGCCAATACACCGACTACACTACATCGGAGATGGGCTTACTGGAAGCTCGACTCACATATTGTTACTACATATTGAAAGTGAGTGATTTGTTGGACACAGTATTTATGGTGTTGCGGAAAAAGAACAGTCATGTTACATTCCTTCATGTGTACCATCATATTGGAATGGTTGGAGTTACTTACGTCTCGGCCAATTACATTCCAGGTTACAAGACAATATTATTATATGTTCATGATAAAAAAAATTATTTTCATTATATTTTTACAGGTGGGCATGCTGCTTTATTGGGGATAATTAATATGTTTGTACACACGGTGATGTACTTCTATTACTTTTTGACTGCATTTAAACCTGAGTTGAAGAAGTCAATTTGGTGGAAAAAGCATATTACTCAAATTCAAATGGTAAATAAAACTTTTTCAGTAATTAATTAAAATTTATAATAATTCATAAGCTGCAGAATAATTTTCATTTTTAAAACCTAAAGTTAAGCTGCTAGTTTAAATTGAAAATTATTTTTGTAAATTATTACAAATACGACTGATTTTATTTCCAGCTTCAATTTGCAATCCTGATAATCCATTTCGCGCGTGCACTCTTTACGAAGGATTGTCAATACCCAAAAGTGTGGTCAACCATGGGCGTCATTCAAAATACATTTATGTTCGTGCTATTTGGTGATTTCTATTTGAGAGCGTATAAAAAAGGAAAGAAACACGAATCCTAATTAATTTTTTTATTTAAATTTTGCATTCACCATTTAGAGATTTGAAGATTTTCGAATTAAGCTTATCGTAATTAACATGAAATAAATATAAACACTTTTAAGTACTTCAATTTGAATTTATTTTTATTATTATTTTAAAATCATTTTTCCACCAATATTCTACAATATATTCAAAAAATGTTTGTGCACAATTATGGAAAGAAATTAAACGTGAGATGACCTAATTTTTGATAGGTAAAATTGTAAGTGAATATTAAATTAGTGTCAATAATCGTCCCAGAGACCTTACTGTTGTAAACGTTGGAAAACAATCGCCTTCAGTATGTTTTACACTTAATAGTGATTAAAATTAAACCGAAACACCTACTTGCATATTTTTAAATTGAATTATGTAATTCATTAAACCCCAAACAATTCAATCTAACTAATATGTAAATCCACTAATATTTAACCCAAGGAAACCAACCATTCTCGCATGCTATCGAATTAGCTAATATGTAATATAGTATACAAAATAAATTAGAATGATGAAGTTGAATGATTTTATTGTACCTAAAGCCGAAACGATTTAATTGATTATGCTAATCCACAACTAAAAATTCGGAGAGTAACGGCTTGTTATTTTACATAGCACAATTGTTAGCCTGATGGAGCTGGTCCTTACGCAAACAAATCGTTTTATTTTTTCAATTTCATTCATTCATTTCACTGAGCACTGACCCTAAGTGCAATTAATTTCCATTGCATACGCTGTGTTGCCCAACCATAGAGTGTTTCCATTTGCCAATTGCCGACGTCCCCCATTTATCTGAAGAACGTCATAGAGGTTTCAGTTCATACCAGGCAGTCCGACAGTACTTCGTCTTTTCGGGTTTAGGAATCGATCGAGTGTAGTGTTGTAATTCAGTGCGCAATTTATTGTCGCCATTTTTTTTACAAAAATGGTGTTATTGCTAAAAGTTTTTTTCAATACATACAACCAAATATTTGGAGAAAATAAGGGTACGGCGTTTTTTTTTTGTTTTTTTTTGTTATTGAAAATGAACATAAAGTGTTTTGATTGTTATAAATGTTTGTCCAAAGATCCACGCGTGAATTATCCATTGACAACTTCACCGCTTCCAGTGTTTGCAATTATTCTTTCATACCTTTACTTTGTGAACAATTTGGGTCCCAGATGGATGAAGGGTCGAGATCCGTTCGTCCTAAAAGGAATCATTAAAATCTATAACTTTGTACAGATCGTTTTCAATTTGTACATTGCAAGTGCAGTAAGTGGTGCGATTGATTGTTTGTGTTTAATGATGGTACTTTTAACATCTTCTTTTTTCTTGGTTTGAATCCGTAGGCACTGTGGTACTCGTATCTTCAGAAAGACTTTAGTTTGAAATGTCAAAAATTGGATTACACGGATACATCGCCAAAGATGAAGGAGCTGATCTTTTTGACATATCTTTACTATTTGTCTAAAATTGCAGATCTCATGGATACGGTTTGAATAATTTAACTAATTATGGAGTTTACTGTTATTAATAAAACTGTGCATTTGATAGGTTTTCTACGTTCTGCGGAAGAAAAACAAACAAATAACTTTCCTGCATGTTTACCATCACGCTGGAATGGTATTTGGAACGTACATCCACTCCAAATTCTTGTCAGGTAATTCTTATTTATTATTTTCAAAAAGTTCTTATAATTTAATAATCTTTTTAAGTCAGTTTAATTTAAATTTTTAATGTATACTAATTAATACAACGCTCAACGCAGAATATAATTAAATGAATCCTAATAGCCAAGTTGAGTTAAAGGTCTTTGTGCCAAGTCCATTTAAAACAATAAAATATAAATAAATTAACAAATAAAAAATGAAGAAAGAATTCATTATCGATCACGTGGTGTAAACTCTGGAATCATTTTGGGCTGCGGAATTTGGAAATTGACTTAAAATTAAAACCTGTGTTGAAAACAAAACAAACACGAATTAGACAACTGCAGTTAACGGAATTAGTTAAGACTACAATTCGTGGACGTAATCGCAGCGCATTATGCAAAAATTTTTGTCTTTCATTTCCGTCGAAGCGATCGGTTTAATTTATTGTAATGAAATGCCGTGGTTTAAATCTAATTGCGTGTTGACCTTTTGTCGTTTCATTCTGTGTATCTTCACCTCTTTCTTCAAAAAATCATCAACATTGTAAGCCTAACTTAAAATTGTAAAATGTTGCTTTGTCACCAAACTTTAAACTGCAGATTCTTATAAATTATTTTAAAAGTTTATTTTAGTCTTTATTACTATACCTTTTTAATACTGACATCGCACTTCTTCTCATTGAATCCCCTACACAAAAATATAAAAATTGCAATGAAAATTTTTTTAGGAGGTCACTCTACATTACTTGGCATCATTAATAGCTTTGTCCATACAACAATGTACTTGTATTATTTTTTGACTTCAATGAGTACTGAAAATGGGAAATACATTTGGTGGAAACGGTACATCACTCAGGTTCAGCTTGTAAGATTTTAATGAAATATTTATCGTTAGTTAGAAGTTTATCTAATTTTATCGCTATTTTTTTCAAAGGTCCAATTTGGAATCCTGATCGTCCATTATGCCCTGCCACTGGTGTTATTCGATTGTGCTTATCCTAAGATAATATTGTTTATAGGAATGTCTCAGAATATCTTTATGTTTTTATTATTTTCTGATTTTTACATAAAGGCATACATTAAGAAGAAAGTCAAGTGATGTGCACAATTTCATGCGGTATTTTTATGCTTAGTCACACATAATACGATTAACTGAAATAAGTCGGAGTTGCTAATTAAAATAATTTATTAATTCTTATTTGAAAGGGATACAAAGCAACACATTTCTTTAATCATCTTTAAACGAAACAAATTTTTTTTTAAACTTTTGTATTGTAGCATTTTGTAACAATTTATTGTCATCGGTAATTATTTTGTAATAAAAATATAAAATTTTAAAATAAACGTCACACAATTTTAATGAAATTATATTTTTTATTTGTTTTTTTTTTGTTTTACTAAAAAATGACAACATTTTTGTAATTAAGATGAATGATCCTTGGTGGGACTCTTTTTAATATACGCTTTTATATAAAAGTCCAAGAACAACACAAACATGAACAAATTTTGAATAGCTGAAACTGTGGTCCAAAAGATTGAGTACGTGCAGTTCGAGATAAATATCGGCAGTGAAAAGTGCACAATGAGGTAAGCAAATTGTGCCTAAAATAAAAAATAATGTTAAGTGCAATTTTAAATTTAAATCAAATTATTACTCACCATTTGAATTTGTGTAATGTACTTTTTCCACCACATGGATTTCTTAAGTTCAGGCTTGAAAGATGTTAAAAACAAATAGAAATACATAAAGCAGTGGACATAGCAGTTTATAACGCCCAGCATCGTTGCATGGCCACCTGTTTTGAGTATAATTGTTTCCAAATTTATTATCAATAACATTTAAAGAATATTCTTTTTGATTAAAAAAAAAAGGATCATACCCGGAATAAAGTTGGATGTCAAATAACCTCCGAAAACCATTCCAATGTGATGATACACATGCAAAAAAGTAATGTGCGAATTTTTTTTCCTAAGCACAAAGAACACCGTGTCCATAAGATCGGAGACCTTAATCATGTAGTAAATGTATGTCAAAAGCAAATCCATTTGTGATTCTTTGGAATTGCTAAAATCGCATGGCTGACACGTCCAACTGTAATGCTTTCCATATGTTTGTGAAAATGCCTAAAAAACATTTAGATATTTATTATTATTAGCAGAGTTTGAGTTAAATATTACACAGCCAAACGTACAAATGTTCCCATAATAAAATTCACGACGACCTGTATGAAATTGTAAATGGTCATTATTGTTTTAAGCTCAAATGGCTTCCGGTTCTCCATTAATGCAGGTCCAATTTTTTTCACAAATGCCAAATATACAACAATCAATAAAAATGGTCTTGTCGGTGTTCCATTCAGGAAAAGATGTTCATTTCTTCGATCTATACAGAATTAAAACCGTTACACACAAGTAATTAATTTAGTTTTGTTTTATGATTTTTGCGCAGACCTCTACTATCAAGCTGATACAATTGGATGCACTCTCTGGCAATCGCTCTCAGTACAAGAGCCATGTTGCTTATTTGCTCCAGGAATTTTTTAAAATGAAGTTTTTTAATCACGTGTTCACTCAAACGCACATAAGAAACCTTGGATTATTTTAACCACCTTTCAAAATACAAATGGTTTTTCTTCTAAAAAAATAAGATTTCACAAATTTTTTGCTACAATGTTTCAATAGACCCTCGTCGCACTAGTGAACCGATAACTCTGACCACTGAATTCGAAAATATAAAATTGTCTCTAATGTTGGAGTTTGAATGTTCAGCACGTTTTAAATAATTACGTTGCGTGCGTCGCGTCGAGTCGCAGGGTAATCGATTTCCCGTGTCATCAAACACACGCGTATTAAGTCATTGGTATTTGATCCTCAACTGGAATGGAATAGTCACAACAACCTATACCTATATAAAGCTTAATGCTGCACTTCTGTTGACTGCGTTGTCGGAAGCACATAAAATATATGCGGAATGCCACCATGATAAGGCTTTATTTTATAGTAACTGTAATGTGGCGTTGTTGACACACTTAATAACGTATGCAGCTAACAATAACCGTAACAATACGTAAGGGATGATCGTCACGAATGCAATTAACTTTATATTGTTTATGAAACTTTACGTCGCACTTATCAAATTTAAGTTGATATAGTGAGTCGCGTCAATATTTTAGAGTTTGGTTGTATTTTTAATTTACTGGACGTTTATGTAACGTTGATTCCGTTTATTTGTCTGCTAAAAAGTTCTTAATAATATAAAAACAAATTAGTGTATTAAAATTTGAGGACATTTATTGAAATTACCAACAACACTTTGTTCAATATTGGAGAATATACTTTAACGATTGCAAAAATTAAAAAATGTAAAAGTAAAGGGATGTATGAGTTTCATTTAAAAATAAAATTAAAAAAAAAATTCTTAAAAAATCGTTTCCTTAGTTAACTAATACAAATATGAAGGGATAGAAGTTAGAACAAAAAAGGGACATTCAGGCTGTAAAGTTGGTCAGGATTTATGCTTAAATAGAAAATTTGTAATAATTTCGTACAAAATAATGAGTGTTTTTCATATTTTCTTTAACGAATCTGTTATTAAAACAGATCCCAGATTCATTTCTCAATCAAGAAAATTAATTTGTTTTAATTTCAAATAGTGTTTACTCTTTTATTTTACATATACATAATAAACTCAAAAAATACATCGATTTCAATCATGTTTTTAAAAACGGAGTGAAAATTAAATAATGAGCTAACGAAATAAATGCAATACACTAAATAAAAAAATAATAAAAATAAATTATGATTTGATTGACTTTTTTTTAGGTTTCAAATAGGCCTGATTATAGAAATTACTGAACATCCAAACCATTATTCCGGCTTGGATGACGCCTATGTACAACCAAGCAATTGAGTAGCCGCAATCAATGCCAAAGAGTATAGGTCGCAAAAAGTGCACCATGAGGATCACAAATTGGAGCTTTAAAATATAAACAATTAATAAACAAAATAAAATTCCAGGAAAAGCACATACCAACTGAATTTGCGTAATATGCTTCTTCCACCAAATGGATTGCTTAAGCTCTGGTTTAAAGGCGGTCAAAAAGTAGTAAAAGTACATTATCGTATGTACAAAGCAGTTGATAATACCCACCAAGGCAGCATGACCAGCTATTTAATGATTGGTAAATATTTTAATTATAAATTAGCATAAACAATTCAAACCTGGATAGTAGTTAACGGAAATGTAGACAAACGACACCATCGAAACGTGATGATAAACATGCAGCACACTGATGTGACTATTCTTTTTTCGCAACACAAAGAACATTGTGTCCACCAGATCCAGGATTTTAAGCAAATAGTAAAAATAGTTGGCTAGTGATTCCAGTATGGCTTGCCTTGTGTTGCTAAAGTCCGGTGGCTGACACGCAAAATTGTAGTGCCTTGCATATGTAACGGTGACAACCTACATGGATGTAGAAAAATAACAAATGCGGATTGTTGTGTGATAAGGTTCTGTAAAATAAAAAAAAATTTGATTTAGAACTCACATAACATATAACAAGTGCATTCAAGGCTATTTGCAACAAATTGTATGCTGCCATCACTGTTTTAAGCTCAAAAGGACGACGATTTTTCATAAACCATGGCCCTATTTTGTGCACCAGCAACAAATAGGTGGACACTAAAATTATTGTTTTGCTTGGTGGACCATTGAACGGAAGATGTTCAAGTCGTTTGTCTGTGCGGAATAAAATATTAATGATTAGAGTTCAAAAAAAAGAAGTGATTTACGAACCTCTGCAATCCTCGATGTAATAACGAATCGTTTCATAGAACTTATCCATCTTTGCAATAACTTCACTTCTTTGACCAATACTATAGTTATCAGGACACAGTTATCACTGCCAAGATGAAAGCCGCTCGATCGCAAGTCGTATCTTGATATAGCCGGTATGCGCAACCCGTGTCCAAGCACCTCACCCTCACCACGCACTTCCGTTGAATGGGCTCGTTTTCGTTGGCCCACCGCACTCTGATAAGACGCATGCAACTTTTAAAATGCTAATTGTTGTCAGACCTTACCCATCGTCGATGAATATTTTAAATCGAACAAAAGAAAAAAAAACAATTAACGACTATCATTCTGGAAATATAACTAGATACACTTAGGAAATTTATTGGCGCACTAGAAAATGTATGTTAAGTTAAGTTGTCTAACTACACAGGTTTTGATTTCCTTTTTTTATAGCAAATTCACAATCTACATTGAGATACGTCTTAAAGAAAATTTAGAAACAATTTGATTTTCCATCAAATTTACAATCCGCTTCAAGTCTCTTTTATCATGTGAGTACGAAATTGATAATTAATTTAATCTAAATCTGAATTATTAAACATTTTGACCACAACTCTTGATTATGTCACCTATGACAATTGTCTGTAACTAATTAATTAATTTCCCCTTGACCTTGTTGAATGTAAGTAGAGGAGAACACTGTAATAACACAAAAACTGTAATGTTGAGACTATTGTATGCATGTATATTTTTCTAATTTATAACATAGTTTAATTTATAAATATGTGCAATTATAATCAATGAGCATAGATCTGTTTCCCTTTTTACGAACATTTTGTTTGCTAAAATAAATTTAAAGAGGCTTCGAGAATCGTTTAATTAAAAAAATTTTTAAAAATGGTTGGCACTTACGGAAGAATGACTATTATTAATAAATTTTGAAATGTTATTCATTTCATTTCGTCTTTTAAGTCTAAGAGGAAAGTCATGCTTTTAAAAGAGATTCACTTCCTAATACAGCTCTCCCTTATAAAAATCAGACAAAATCTTTGATGATAAAAATGAATAAAATTCAAACATAAAAATGTTTAATTCAAAAAACAAATTGTTAAACGTTTAAATTAAAGTTGTTCAAGTTTAAAAAAATTATAAATGATTTACAATAATTACGTTGAAAATTAATTGATTGGAAAATATGTATTTCTGCATTTTGTACGAGTATAAACTAAATCGGCATCATTTTCACCGGACATCAGAATTTAGAACCGAAAATATTCCATTCCGAAAAAGAAAATTTTCAGTGAAAAATTACTAAGGGGGAAAAAGAAAAATTGAATGGAATGTTGACGACGAACTTCTAAGTGATTTCTTAAATTTGCACTTTAAAAAATATGTATTACTTCATTTCTCTTTTTTTTATAATTTTAAACTAATAATTTAGTTCAGGATTGATAATAATAAAAAATTCTTGACGATATCGGTTGAAAGGTATTTGAAAATTAATATTTTTGACCCGAACAATGATTGTTCCTCTTTGCCAATTGCCACTAATTACATTTAATTAAATAGTCTTTTTATAAAATTATTATTATGTTAATAAAATCAAAGGTTACATGCATTGAAAATATATTTATACATACGTCGGAAAGCTTACTTCTGTGCCAGCATACTCTAATGTTTATTTTAATATTTCTTAAAGTTATATTTTAGTTATTACACTATTTGCGTATTGCAATTAATAATTGAAAATCAAATTTTAATGAAATAAACGATAACAAATGTGACGGGTGCAAACCGGATTATCTGGGATTTTTATTTTGAATTCATTATCGTATTGATAGGTTTGCTATTATATTATCGTTTGGGCTTTATAAAAAATACACAGTGAACATTGGCATTTAAGTGTATCTAGATTTTAATGAATATAACAAAATAAAATATTTTACATTTAAACCCAGTATACACAACAAATTCCAAAATGGAAACCTTAAGTTATAAATTACAAAACTTTGAAAAAAATCCATAAAAAAATTGTATGCTCATTCATACTAATTTAAAAGAAAATAATTTTTTAATACAAAATTTGTATGTGATTTTAAGACATATATAATACATAGTTAGAAACATAATTCTAATTAAAATAAATGAGGCAATAAATTTCACACATTTTTCATATTAAGCACTGTATTTGAAGTCATTTTTGATTCTGCAATCTGCTTGAATATTAATTATATACAGTTTAAAGAAATTATTAACCAAAGTTACTCAATGTGTGGGATTCAGTGTTTATTTTTGCCATTCATTAACTGAATTATGCATCAAATATGAATTTAGTGATTTGTAAAAACAAACAAATTGATATATGAAAATATGTTTTTTTTTTGTCTATATAATTATTTATTTATATGTTATGTAATGGATTTTTTCCAATAATAATTATATTAATCAATACAATATACGATTTTAGGCATACACTTAACAAATAACAGTGAACATAGAATACATAAAAATTCACATAATACAGATAATACAGTTAGTATTTAGTAGCAACATAATAATGGAACATATCTTTTAAATTACACTTTTAATTACAACAATTCTGTTTAAGATAGGTAACAGTGACAATAGATCAATATTTTGTATACAGATTTGAATATATTTACAAAAATACAGAATAAAATATATATATACTTTTTTATTGAATCAAATTATGCTATGCAATTATGTGAAACATTGTTGTTTATATAATTTAATTATGCATGTTTACTTTTTTTAATTCATTATGGACAACCATAAATATTTATGACAAATTGGAAAATATTTCTGGTAGAACACCGACAGTATTTAGTAAATTAAAATGTTGCATGTGTATTAGAATTGAATTAAAATATAACATTTATGTAGGTACATAGATATGCTGATTATGGGCACATTTACAGTATTCATAATATGTAAATGTAACTATTTTTTTTTTTTGGATATTATTATGCTCATATTTATTTATTTTCTATTATGGTTTGTAATTGCAGAACTAAGTTCCGTGCTAATTTTAAAACGGCCTGGGCATCGTGGCGCTCAGCCATTTCTGGAAAGAAATAATCAATTAGTTTTCAATTCAAATGCGATAACTAAATTGAATTTACCATTAAAAAACTTGATCACATCTGTAAAATCCATGCTGTTAGTTAAAATAATATCGCGATAAGTCTCCAGCAGTGCAAGAGCCAAGAACAGAACAAAATTAGAAGAAGCAACATGTTTGGCTGCCCAAATAGTCTCCCATGTAGAAAAAATGTCTGTATAAAGTAGTTCACGTTTGAAGTCAAGTAGAAACCATCGATAGCAGAAATAGAAGTGTGTATAATCTCCATGAGCATGCATTAAGTCATACATCTCGGAATCAAGGATTTGGATCAAAGACCTAAAGAATAAATCATTATGATATTGCATTATAATTAAAAGCGCTAACAGTTTACCTCATATTTGCAAAATGCATGTCCATTGCACCACCATTCGGGAAGTTTTCAATCATTCGCTCCATAAGTCGACAAAAACAGCCGTAACTTAGAGACTCGTCGTCAAAAACAACTAAAATAGGTGCAACTAAGTCACACATTCCTTGCATGTAGCCAATGTCCAAATGTTCCCATACGTATCTACAAAAATATTTTTGATTTTAATAATTTAGATTTCTTTTTAAAATACCACACTAAAAACGTACGTGCAAATAACATTTCGAAGCTTATCCAGATTCTCATTAGCAAAGTACCAATAATTTCGATCACATCTCTGCACATCCTTTTCAATGCGGTGCAAATTTAGACCAAACGTTTCCAACAGTTCGCTCTAAAACAAAGCAAAAGAATATTAATTCTTCGAACCATCAACAAATATGGACATCGTGATGCTTACACTAAATATACCACCATTGGAACTAGCTGGTGATACGCATGCTGATTTTGGTTCCTGTAGTGCATCCAATGAATGTCCAGTGCCCTCTTCCTGTAAGGGTGACAGTGCATTGTTCTGTGTTTCAATTTCTTCACAGTGCTCAATGGTTGGTAGATTAGTAACATCAATCGAAGCATCAGTTATAATAACCGAGTGTCGGTTATTTGATGTGTCGGCGTCCAAAAGCTCAGGATCCTTAATCTCATCATCATGTGTTACTGTGGAGTCATCAATTAGGTCGACAAAGTCATTACCGACAGTTTCATACGATGAAGCGGATGGGGAGCTTTTTATACTTGCAAAATCTTTGTTATTAGCCTCACCAAAACAGTCATCCTTAATTTCCAGCTCCACATTCTCCACGTTACAGGCGGTGTCCAAAGTCTGCTTCATTACAACTGGCGTCTCAACATCCTCATCAGCTACGTTGCCAGAGTCAGTGCTACTCTTGTTGACACGGCTTGGCTTCTTTCCGTTAATGCCTTTGGAATCCGATTTAATTTCCCTGGGATGATTGTCCTTGTGCTCATCATCAAAATCTTCTGGATCCGATATGTCAGAAAAGTCATTATCCTCGAAAACATCATTTTCAATCTCACCATCAACATCAATCTTCAATTTGTCACCACTGCCGCTCTCTGAGCTCAATTTGGCGACAGCATGGGCTGTCTTCTCCTTATCGTGTTGACGCACAATCGCTTCCACGGCCAGCCAGTCACTCATTGTCGTCTCATAGTAGTGCCTTGACGATTCGTCCAATTCTGAGCGTTCCTCTGGTGTTGAGCCGAATGTGTAGTGTCCCAACAAATATGGCCATACTTGCTTACGAATTTCACTGGCGACACCACCGAAATAAACAAGACGATATACTTCGGCATCGTTTCGTACAACACCAGATTCATCGTGTAATGATTCCCAAACATCCTTCGTAAGGCCTACATCGGTTTCAGCTTTAATAAAAACAAAAAAAATAAATAGTATGTAAAGACGTTTTGAATTTCGAAAAAGCACTTACGACCATCAGGAGTGATTCTTCCATTCACCAATCCAGATAAATGCGTCCGTACTGTAGAAAGATGTCTACAGTATGCTAACCATCCGTAAAATGCCCTTGATATTATTTGTCGACGCATTGTCAAACAAACTGCTGCAATACTTGTGTCTTGGACCGGTGGGGTTTTTTCCGGAATTGTTTGATCTAATGACATTGATTTGTTTGAGCCATCACTGCTCCCATTAGTCGAACAACTACTAAGGTGGAAACGACGGGGACTTGTACGTCCAATTTCCAGTAGGGAATGAGTCGCTACTGAAAAAATACATAAAATTTACATATTTATTAACTTATTAAAAAATGCTTAACTTACGGAATTCCTCGTGATTACTTTTGTTGACCACCCGGAAAACATAGTCAATTGGCATTTCTTCGGCAGCGCTTTCTAGCACGGATGGCAAAGGACGCCTGCGTCCTTTTTGTGCCCATGGAAATATTTTTCCGATTCCTTTCTGAGACCAAAGTGGCGGATCCAGTTGTCCATGTGGCAAAAGACCTTTTGAAATGGAAAGAAGCATTTTGAAATAATAATAAATTACAAAACAAATAACATTTTTAGTTATTTACCAGTCTCTAGACAACTCAAGAATGCAGCCATATGACCACCCTCTGGAAAATGTATTGGTGGCCTCTGAACACCATCTTGTCCAACCAAAATAACTGTGCCACCAGTATCATCACCGCGATTCTGGTGACAATGTACATAAACGATTTCATCCACATTGATGTTCAACGCATATGCCCAGTATGAGCTTTTATCCGCAACAACCTCGCTCTCAGTGTAGCCATTCATTAGTTGATTTGGTGTCCACTTTATTGTAAGTGACTGTAATGTTTGGTGCAGACTTAAGTATCCTGGCATTGGCTCCGACACATCTTTCTGTATAAATTTAGAAAAATTAAACGTTAAATTGTGTTTCATGAGGAAAAAATGTTGAAAATGACACTTACCGGCAGAACAAGAACATTATTTTTGCCATAAAGAAGAGTGGCACGTGAATTTTGATGTAAACTCTCGACATAATCCTTTGCAGCTGACACCGAGGAGCTAGACTTAAAAGTGCCATTACCGCTATCTTCTGAGCTAGTGTTGAGGCTTCTCTTAAAATTGAACATTGGTCGACGACATGTGGGTGGAGTTGGGTGGCCAGAACTGATTCGGTGTCGCTGTACCAGCTCATCAGCTGGGGGGTCTGTCCAATAATGGTCGGGAGTTTTTGCACGAGAGTATTCAAGTGCACACGGCCCCACCAATAAGGAACTTAAAATTGATCCACAATCTGGGTCAGCAACCAATGAGTCGCGTTCGTAGTATCGTGTTGCATTATTTACCAGATGGTCGATAATTTTGGCTAACCGCTTTTCATACAATGCCAAACGTATCCACAAATATCTGTAATTAGAGCAGCGATAATAAATGACGAGGGGTGTGTTTTAATGACAAATTATCGGTTTGATTGTTATTTATACGAATTTTCCTACTTGACAGTGGGTGGTGAAGCCTGTGATCCCGATGTACTTGTAACGGAATTGCTGCTATTTTTCTTCAATATAGGGGGCTTGCTAGTGCTGTCACTGCTTGAGGATGACCTTTTGTTTGGGTCACTGTTTTCCATGTCTTGAACACGTTTGCTGATAAAGGCTGCCTCCGGACAGTGTTTAGCTACTTTGTGGAGCAATGCTGTAGTTGAGGAGGTCTTAAACAGACCCAGCGCGCGTCGTCGTAGACCTTGATTGAGGCATGCTTCGACGGCAGCACACAGCGATGTCACTGAGCCTGACTCTTCGTGCACAAATTTACGAGTGACTGCCTCCTCCATCACCTGTTTCACCTCCTTTTTGACAATGGCGATTAGACGCTCTTTGTAGTCGGAATCTTCTACGGCAAGGAGAAACCAGGTTTCTAATAAACGAGCTTTTGAGGAAAATAGGAAGACTAAAGAGTTAAGAAAAATTCTGAAATTCTGCAACAGTTTTGTTAACATTCGCTACTTGCTTTAACAACACATTACAACAAACATGTTAAGCAGTGATGTGTGGTGCTGGTACTGCTACTGGCTACAGATGTTCAAAACTACATGGTATTTGCGTATTTCAAAAATAAATCCTTGCAATTTTTGTTTTATACTCTTAAATCGTATACGCATTCAAATTAATACGAAACATTTTATGCGCTGTGATGATCTAATGAAGATTACCGTCATTTGCATTTTATATTAATTTCGTCTTTAATGAAGATTTAACGAAGAAGCTATCGAGAAACATCATCGTCATGATAATGTTTATTTACATAATTATAAAGCAAAATTCCAATAATTTTAAGCATGTGTTTTACAAACCCAAACAAATAATTAGTGGGTAGAATGAATTGTATAACAAAACAAGCTGGAAAGGTCAAATGTTATTAAAAGCACGTATGGGTCTTCTATCGTGGGAAGGAATATCCGGCATCATGACCTCTATAGTCTGTACCATATTTTCCCCAATTAAATTTGTTGTATTACTGCGTGTGACATTTATGAATCATGACAAAAAACATAAGCAATTGTGCTCAAATACTTAGGTCTTGAAAATTTGTCTTCCCATCAATAACTTTAAATTGTTATTTGGAAGGATCAAGTTTGAAGTATTTTAAGTAATGAAACGTGGTATGTGGGGCTACACAGTTAAAAGCTACCTTTGAAAAAATACAGCGATTCATGAAAAAATTGCCTTCATCTCAGTGTTGGCACGTAAACATTTTGTCCAAGTCGAAATATTAAAAAACATCTCGCACAAAAACCGCAAAAAATTCTGTAATCAAATAAAATTACAACAAGTATGACTAATAATGCATGTAAAAAATACTATTGAGTCAATGATTTTCAACTTAATCCCTTAAATCATCAAGCCATAGAGTTTGGCAAAGTAACGTCTATGCATACAAAATTAGTTATACATAGACATTACACATACAATATAATTTCATACGCTCGTATACATAAACAAAGCCCCAGAAACCAACAACAACGCAGCTTTTAACCTAACCTACACTCAGGGATTAGGACTACTTTAATATGTTCACCTATAGGCTATAGACGCACGTACATATGTATACAAGTATACAGTTATGCCCATACTACACACGCTTCAAACGCTTTCGAAGCGTAGGAGTAACATCATCCTCCTACTAAAGTACAACAGAACTCTGACGTCACAGCAAACACAATAATCCCTTTCTCGCATGTTTCTTTTTCATTGTGTGTTTTTCCATAATCATGTTAAAAAAACATTTAAAGTTCGTAAGCTTTAAGCTTGGGGACGAATCGTTAAATATTTAATATTGCGACAACTTTTTACTCCGATGTATTAAAAAAATAACGGTAATTGATTATTTCTTAAAATGAAAGAGATCGAAATCAGTTTCGGGTGATTTTCATGAAATGTCCACCCCAATCGAACAGTTTGCTTATGTCACTATGTGTATATGTATGAAAATATTGTTACATATATTAGGTTACAGTTAAACATGTTATATCTTAACAGTTGCACACTCAGGCACGCGCACTGGATTACAATTTAGTGTCAACCTGTAACCGTTTTTGTAGATAGGATTGAAAATTTGGGAGGCTGTTTTCAAATTTATGTGCGCTTATGCTATCGTGTTGGGAGTTATGTCCTCGACAATCCACATCATGTATAAATGTGTTACGTGTGTGTACACTGACATTGGTTCTCATACGCATACGTGATACATCCGTGCATATACAGCAGCAAAAGTTTTTGCCAAGGTCATGAGGATGTATTGAACCTATATGCTTTAAGAACCATTGATTTGTTGCAAAATATGGTACAATTAGGATTTCATAAATAAATGGGGTTGTTAAAATGTGGTTTTTTGCCTCAAGTCAATTATTCAAAATCATTTAAAACAACCCCTTGGAAAGGCACTAAGGTTGTTTCAAATGCATTTAGCAAACATCTGGACAACTACGGCAGACATTGTTGTTTTGCATTTCAGATTTTGATTTCGCAAAAAATACGTATTATTCGTTGTTTAAAAATAGTAGTTCCTACATATTATAATGTGCAGAAAATATAATTTAATGTTATTTACAAATAAAGTTGTAATATCTACGATTGAGTTCATACATTAAAGTAAGGGCACTAAAGTGAAAAAAAATGTACACACCTCCTTGTCCGACCATTTTTCTTGTATCCGTTTTTCTGGTTGCTACTCTGACACCTTAAAATGTGTTAAGTTATCTTTTGGTCACAATTAAAAAAACACTTATCAACACGAAGCACAATTCGAAAAAAGTTCAACCACAAGGTATCCGGTGGAACAATTTGTGGGTTTGTCGATAATCGTTACCACTGCCTACTGGACGTCATTTTTGTTATTCAATGACACTTTTTTCCTTTTAATACGCTTTTTTTTCAAATCACTTCACAAGTAAGTCGTTGCTTCACAATATCGAAAATATGTCGACTACTAAATGCTGTAATCCACACCCCAATCTTAATAGATCACCGTTATAATAACTGTGCACAATAAATCAATTCACTGTTATTGAAAAAAAAAACGCTATATGTAGATAGAATAAATTAAATATATGCGCCTAAAATCGTTCAAAATGGAACCGTTGAACTTGAGAATCACAGCAGACGAGTCGTGAAAAAAATGTTGTGTGTTTTATCAAAACGCCCTCAGCAAAGTGTGAAAATTTTCCCAAAAACACGTCGCAATTTGCCACACATTATTGCCTCTCCGGGTTTTTGGTCTCACATAACATATTAAATTGTATGCAGCGCAACGCAAGTGTCGCTAGTCGCTACATACAATTTATGCGGGTGGAAAAAGCGCGCACATATAGGTATAACAAAAATAGCCGTTTATTATGTGTGCAGTATGATGTCGGAATAAATATAATATATTCGATGAGAATATAAGTTGCGAGAGCTTTATTATGCTCTCGCATGGAAACCGCTATATCTAATCGAATTGTTGCACATATTTTTTAAAAGGGGTTGTAGGCTGTAGCTTTTTTGACAAATTTAATATTGTAGACTGAATGAGACACAGTCATCAACATTTCTTGTTTAAAGTTTTGCTTAAAAAAAACTTTTAAATTTAACACAGCTCCATTTATTTCAATGAACTAAAACAAAAGTTTAATAAAGGAAACTAAAATGCTTGTATGCAACCAGCACAGATATTTTTTCTCGTTTTTATAATAATTATTATTTTAAATTACATATTAGTTTTTGTATTCGAAATCATAAACTGAATTGCACTCAACTAAAATAAATTAAAAATATGTTTAAACATCTGTGTGTCCCCCTTAAGCTTACAATTGTTAATAATGTTAGACGCCTTTAAGTAGTTCGACAGTTTTTTGGCCAGCATGTTTAAAAGAGAACAATAATTTTCTGCGGTGCGTGTTGTAATATTAAAACTGATAAGTGATAACGGATGAAGTATTTCCCGCATTTCATTGTATACAAACATTCATAAAATTACACCCGACTCACGAGTTTATTGCTGTTTATTTACATACAAGAGAAAAATCGATATGCAGCATAACGTCATAGCAACATTGGTATGATTTAAACTGCAAAAACCTTAAAAGTAGAAAATCTAATTAAAGTTTTTTATTATGGCTTTGAAAATAATTGTAAATATTATTTTCGTACTTTTTTGTATTATAAATAATTTTAGTTTTTGTGGAATTTTTAAGCCTCCATCTTCTGACCCAAACTTACACAAGAAACGTTGATGATAACGAGCATAGTAACTATTTGAAACATACAATATAATCCGAAACATTATCATTCTCTCAATTAACAATCCAAACGCAACGTAATGCACTGATACAACATATTTATTCTTAAAAATTAAATTATCTAACATACAACATACATGTTTGTACAAATATAATTTTAAACTATACAACTTTAAAAACTTATCGCGATCGCATGTAGTAATCAATGACTGTGGAGAATGCAGCAAAACCAGCTGCACCAATAAGGCCTGCACGTACTCCAGCTGGTAACAAAAATCAGAGTTAGCTAACTTTTTGGCAATGTAATACAATTTTAAATTTTTACCTCGAAGCCCAATTAATCCCCCTGTTACGCCACCAGCCATGGTTCCGTTTTTCCAGTCAGATGTGCCTCGGCTCTAAAAAGAACATATTTTAAGCATTTTTTAATTTGTCTGTACGCGGTCAAACTAATAAAATACATATAATTAATTTAAAACATTATTTGTTACATATTTAACAAGACAATTAAATTGGAATCGCATATCTCTATTTATATTATTATAAAGTGAAATAAAAATAATAAACAAATAAAGTAATCTTCATTATTTATGAAAAAAAATGAGAACGGAAAATAATCTCACAAAATTCAATATTTAAAATTATTTTATTTAAAAATGTAATTTAGTTATTCTAGAAGATAATTAAATTTTATTCAGTTTTCAAAAACCGCTTTTTAGAAAATTGAGAGTGCTTATTCCGGACGAGCAAAATAAAAAGACTACATAAACAATTACTAAATATGTAATGTCAGCATTCAGCAGATTCATTTTTGTAACAACCATGGATTTATCATGCAAAGTCTTATTCACCAAAATAAAAACATACCGATTCAATTGTGCATTCAACCGCACTAAACACCATTCCTATCATGGCAAAATTTTTGGCGTATCCATGTGTTGTCGTCCTCATTTCTCTAAAAATCTCACGCGCTGATTGCTGTTTTTCCACTGCCGTTATGTTTGGATTCACCGATGAACTGAACAAACCGATAGCAGCTCCGAGACCGTAACCTGAGCAGAAAATCACAATTGATTTCAAAATCATTAGCGTAAAGAAAACTTAATTAACTATACCCATAACACAAGCCATTGATGATTTAAAAAAGCAACTTTCGAAGAAGGATGTCACAAGTTTCTCTTCGGTGGTCATTATCTTAACAGGACCCATATTCTTTGGAATTATAATGTTTTCGCGGTACCTAAAAAATATGAGATGAACTTACAAATGTAGGGTTATGGATAAGGAGAATAAAGAAGTACCTGTGAGTATTTCCAATGAAGTGTCGCGCTATTTGATCCAGATCGGGATGATCAAAAAACGCTTTCTTCGGAGCATTGGTCGGCACATCTTTTTTTGTGTTATCAAAATTAAGTGGAAGGGACATTTTATTTAATAAAATTTAAAACTAGATTCAAGATTTTGAAATATAATTATTTTGTTAGTTTTGATGTTACGTGCACTCACATTTTTTAACATAGTCATATGTAAATTATTTAAAAATCGCTTTATACATAATTCTTTAGAAATTTTTGAGCAAAACATAGTAACAAACAATATATATGTTTTGATCCAATAAGAATTTATTAAAACAATTTTAAGCAATATTATAAAATACATAAAACTAAAAGTGTCATTATAATTTTCATATCGCAGCTATTGCACTGCCGTATATTTAATTTTAATTTTATTTAAAACTTTAGTATTTTAAAAAAAACAATGTCAAACATTCGTAATTTGACTGTTCTTTATGGTAGCCAAACGGGAACCGCACAGGATCTGGCCGAGCAAATATGGAGAGAGTCGAAACGATTTCACTTCAAGGGTCCCGTGACTTCCCTGGACACCTATGATGTCTCCAAGCTGATATCCGAGAAAGTGGTGATTTTCGTTTGCTCAACAACCGGCCAAGGTGACGAGCCGGACAGTATGAAAATGTTTTGGAAGTTTTTGCTGCGCAAGAATTTACCACGCGATTCGTTGAGTGATGTTTCCTTTGCTGTTCTCGGATTGGGTGACTCAAGCTATGTGAAATTTAATTTTGTGGCCAAAAAATTGAACAAACGTCTTTTGCAACTTGGTAGTCGTGAAATTTTACCAATTGGATTGTGTGATGATCAACATGATTTGGGAGCAAGTGCTGTGTATTCGCCCTGGACGGACAAATTGTGGTTTACACTGAATAACATGTATCCACTTTCTGCGGGGTTGAATATTTTGTCAGAATCACCACGACAATACCGCTGGTTGGTAGATGTTATTGAGGAGAACAAGGAAAATAACAGTACTGTTCGTTTGGATGTAGCTGATATTTATGACGATACTACTGATCCCGTCTTTGATAAACCATTTAAAGCGATCGTAGAAGTAAGTGCCCATATTAGATCTAGCATGTATTGAAATAATTGCAACATATTTTTTATTAGGAGAATATTAGAACAACATCAGAAAACCACTTTCAAGACGTCCGACTAATAAAACTAGATGTTGATTGTGTTAGATGGACACCAGGAGATGTGTTTTGTGTGAGACCTAGAAATTCAATTGATAAAGTAAATAGACTGTTTGAATTGTTTGAAGAATTCAGCGTACCTATTTATCCAGAAATGGTTGTATCTTTATTGGAGATTGATTCTGGTAAGTTTTTTACAAAATTTTTAAAAATAAAAACAATGGGAACATATATATTTTATTTCGAAATATATCGAATATACATATGTATACTTAAAGAGTGCGCCCGGAGGGCGTCAACTGTCAAATTTATAAATGTTAATATCGCACATTTACATTTTACAAATCAAAACAATTAAAAACAGTGCGCACATGTGGTTTGCAATTTTTTCCAATTTTCATTAAAATATAATAAATGATAAGATAAAGAGTGATAAATGCAGTTACAACTAATTTAAAATTGGATAAAAACTCAAGTGTGGATGTGTATTAAAATCGAAGAGAACAGTGAAACTTTAACCTCAAATATCAACAACAAAAATGTTGCGCCGCCAAGCACGCCTTCGTCGTGAATATTTGTACCGCAAATCCGTTGAAGACCGCCATAAACGAATTCAGGACAAAAAAGAGCGCGTCAAGAACAGTCTTAACGATGGTGTCACAATACATGGTGACTTGCGTCGCGAGGCGCTTGCCTTGAGCGACAGTCTTAAATATCAGGATGCAGGCCCCCAAGCTGTTGCTGCCATTAGTGGTGCAAGTGGCGGAGCAAACACAGCCAACTCCCAAGATGACGAATATCGGTATGCAGGAGTCGAAGACCCCAAAATAATGATCACGACATCACGCGATCCATCAGCGCGACTCAAAATGTTTGTTAAAGAATTGCGTCTCATCTTCCCAGGCGCACAACGCATGAATCGTGGTAACTACGAAATGAAGCAGCTGATACATGCGTGCCGCGCCAATGACGTGTCTGACTTCATTGTTGTGCACGAGCATCGTGGTGTTCCTGATAATTTGGTGATTTGTCACTTGCCACATGGACCGACAGCTTCGTTTAATTTGTCTGGCGTTGTGATGCGACATGATGTGCCTGATGTGGGACCCATGAGTGAGCAGAAACCGCACTTAGTTTTTCATAATTTTAAATCAAAATTGGGAGAACGTACAATGTCGGTGCTAAAACATTTGTTCCCAGTGCCTAAAGAGGACTCGAGGCGTGTCATTACGTTTGCCAATCATGATGACTATATCTGCTTCAGACATCATACATACAAAAAGGTGGAGAACCAAATTGAGCTGTCCGAAGTGGGTCCTCGATTTCAATTGATGTTGTATCAAATTAAGTTGGGGACTTTGGATGAAATTGCAGCTGCTGATACCGAATGGGTGTTGAGACCATACATGAACACTGCAGCCAAGAGAAGATTCCTGTCAGATGATGATGGATGGGTGCAAGAAGATGATAATGTTTAAGATGTTTTGTCATTCAACAATTTTACAAAATAAATGCATACCTTTGATTAAATGAATTGCAATTTTGTGTTTATTAAAATGAAAATACTGCGATAATATTTCCTATTTAAATAATTCTTTACTAAAAGTTTAATGGTTTTTCCTTTTCCCTCAGAAATGCCAGTTCCATTGCATCTTCTTCGTCCAATATCTCTGCGTACTGCTGCTACTCAATTGTGGGACCTTAATGCAATTCCACGAGTGCGTGCATTGCAGTTGCTTTCATTGAATTGCACAGATCCCTTAGAAAAAGACAAATTGAATGAATTTCAAACACCTGAAGGTCAGGAAGAACTTTACTCATATGCCAATCGACCGAGACGCACAATTCTTGAAGTGCTACAAGATTTTCCACATTCCACATCAAAACTCACAATCCCAGTTCTCTTTGAACTTTTTGGAAGCATTAAACCGAGATCTTTCTCTATAGCATCCAGCTGTGAATCCGGAACACTTGACCTCCTCGTCGCTATTGTGGAATACAAGACGTTATTAAAAGAGCCAAGACGAGGATTGTGCTCAAACTGGTTGAAACAATTGAAAAAGGGTGACGAATTGCGTGGTGTTGTGAAAAAAGGCACAATGGTTTTTCCTGTTGATAACAAACCAATTGTTATGGTTGGGCCTGGAACAGGAATAGCCCCGTTTCGAAGTCTTATTCAGGAACGAAAGTTAACTCAAATAGTTGGACCGATGGTGCTGTATTTTGGATGCCGCGGACGCGAATCAGATTTTCATTTTCGTAAAGATCTTGAACTGTGGCAGCAATTAGAGCATTTGGTTCTTTTTACAGCATTTTCCAGGGATCAGTCGGATAAAATGTATATTCTTTTTTCATTAGCATAGAGTAAATAACTTAAAATGCATTTTGATTTCAGATACGTCCAGCATCGTATTAAAGAATGCCGTGAATTGTTACGAGACTTAATTCAGATAAAAGGTGGTTATTTCTATGTTGCAGGCAACTCCAAAGATATGCCAACTGCTGTAAAAGAAGCGTTAGCGGAGGTTCTAGAAAATGGCAAAGAATGTATTCAAACACTAATTAAATCAGGACGATATCAAGAAGAAACTTGGTCTTAGTAAATTTATAAAAACAAATGCTTGCTGTTTTATTGTTCTGAAAATCCCCATACTTTTAAGCTCCCTGCGTCGCGTCTTCTGTCGCACGAGTCCTTATCATCGCAAGCATATGCTAAAAGATATTGCTTGGGATGCCAAGCAACTGTAAACGTTGCAGCATCAACCGGAATATCAGCCACACGCTCACCAGTTTCTGTATCCCCAATATCAATCAATAAGTCCTCACTGGCTGAGGCCAGCAATCGTCCATCATGACTAAATGAAATAGTTCGCACTGGCCAGTCCAGACGCGAAAACACCCTCAGACACGCCAACTCTTCAGCGTCCCACAACGAAACAAGCGCATCTGCTGAACCGGTAGCAAAATATTTACCAGTCGGATCAAACTCAATGCAAATACAAGTTCCCGGGTGTGCTTTGATTGCGTGTTTAAACTCTAATCCTGGATAGGATAGAATATGAATGCAACCTTGGCCATTTGTGAGGAAAAACAAATCACTGGTGTTATTCCAGGCAATTTCGTTTACTTCAAAATTAAACTGTTCCTCTGCTTGTATTTTGTGGGTTCGGGTATCAATGAACGTTACTAAGTCTTCCTTGTTGCCCACCGCAATAGTGTGACCGTCCGGCGACCATGTTATGTTGATATTTTCGCCTTTTGTATTAATAATTGTCGCATTCTTGCCTGCACGAACATCCCAAATTCGAACGGTTTTGTCTCCACTTGCGGTACTAAGTAGATCTGGCTGAGTGGCATGCCAACACAATTGGTCTACGGAACCGGCATGACCACGATAGGTTGTATCCTTGTTTAGACGATCACGGTCTAATGTAAAAATAGCTACCGATTTATCGAATGATCCAGATGCTAAACGTCGTCCATCACAATTCCAGCCAACTGAGTGAACCTTATAAATGATTAAGGAATAAATAATTACAATGGAATATAACCTCAAAAATATAAGAGGCATTCTTACCTTTGATGTGTGCGCTTTCTGTTCCTTGCATTTGTTATGATTCTTAAAATATTCACGCAGCTCCTCAATACGTCTTTGCTGAAACATTTTCTTATTTCAAACACGATCAATAAGTTATCTTAAATATTTGTGTTGCGGGCTGCGGTTTTTCAATCTTTGTAAACAAATTTAATATTAGTATAATCTTATTTAAACATAAGTTTTATAATTACAAAAATGAAAGAACTTATATATGCGTTATGATGAGTGACATTTCAAGGAAATATATATATAAAATAATAATAGCAATATATGTCTAAACTCAAAATACAGGGGCGAACAACTTCAGACAGTTTTTTTAGGGAGTTATTTCACTCTTTTAAAACTTACTGAATTTCAATACATATTAATGTATATGTACTTATAATTTTAAAATTAAAATAAATATTTTAAAAATAAGCCAAACACTCAATGAATCCAAACGAAAACAAACAATCCAAGCCAAACGCATAACATGAAATAAATGATCAAAATGAAAATTGAATAATTTAAATTTTGAAAACTGTCCTTAAAAGAAGTAAAATAACCCCCTGTATGGAAAGGGCGCGCCGCGCGACCGCACGTCTCCGGCGTTTGGCTCGATACATTTTGCGGCTCTGGCGTCGCAGCGGCACGTTTTGGTTGTTGCACTGAAAAGTCAACTCACAATAATTTACAAACTTGATTTCGCGCTTGGTGTTCACCGAGGCGCAAACATATTGCATTATTTGACTGAAACTTTGAAACGCATTTGTGTTCTGTGCACAGTGCATGGTTTGGCGTTTGCGGTTATCATTAAAACTTAAAGTTGTAAATTGCAAAGTAAATAGTAATTATTTTTTGTTTAAAGTTTACTTTTGAAATCAGTATCTGCGTTTCAGTTCTTTTATCTTTGTACGTTCCGTCGGTTTGTTCTGTGCGAATTGTATTGATCTTCTGTAGATTTTATTTTTTATATGCAGTTTATTGGGTGTTGAAAACCAGTTTTACATTTGTTTGATGTCACACGTTAAAGTTTTTCTGTTATTGTTTTGAAAAAAGTTTTAAGATTACAAGGAAATGAAATATGTTATTGTTGCAGCGGAAGTGTTTAAATGTAAAATAAATAAAGTGAACAGTGAACTACACTAATAAGCAGTTAATCGTTTTGAATTAGGTAAATTTAACCTCAAATTTTTTTTATCCGGAAAATTGAAACACGGTCAAATATGCCTTTCTGTTATTATTCGTAAAATAAATAGCTAGCTATTTGAAATTCAAAACTGTGGAAAAAAAATGTATAACTAAATATTTAATTTTAATAAACGTATAAATAGATTATGGAAACGCAAATATGTATATATGTACTGTTAAATTACAAACAGCTCACGCGACTTGGCATATTTATAATTAGTAATTACCCATTGGCAGCACATGGTCATGTTATCATTGACGATGTATAGATAACATTTTACAATATGATTTTAGGCGGTCATATTTTAATTTCTGAATTACAAAATCTGTTTTTAAATAATTATTAAATTTTGGTGGGTGGGTAAATTCTACCTTCCAAAATATTCCAAGAATTTATACTAGAAATCCTTTTGAAACATATATTTAAAAACCCTCTGCATTGCAAGATACCCAAGCAAAATCGAGCTCAGTTTTATTATCCTAATAAGTTGTTTTATGATATAATGACAAACAGACAGAAATTGTTGTAGTTACGTAGTTTTTTAATTTAGAAATAAATGACACACCAAAACTTAACAATCTCATTAGAATATGATAAAGATATGGGTATATTGTTTGGTCAATATATTATGTACTTTATGGCTTCTGAGTCATGATCCATAAAATTATTTATGGCTCATTTATCCAAAAGGCCAGAATATAATTTAATGATAGTTTCATTAACGATAAATGTGTTTACATGTAGATGCAAATACTTACTGTGCCGACGAAATCCAACAATTATTTTTAGACGCGGAAATAAATACATTCATATTTTATGTTTATTTTCTCAATGGATATTTTATTTGTAATTAAATGCATGCATTAATAGAAAAGCTGATACGCTATAAAAATATGTTATCATATTTCAATAATATATTTTTTTGAAAATATTTGCAAAAGCGTATCGAACTCAAGTCTTAACTCATAATAAATTGCGTCGGAACAGAACAACTTGCGTCTATGTAGGTTCATAATTTACACTCATTAATTAATTTGTTGTTATATGTTATTTAAAACATACATACTGTGAAATATTAATGAATTTTTTGTCTTATTTTTTAATCACTTACCTAATTGCAATTGTAATTTATAATCAGTTAAAAAACGCCATAATAAAAATCTTAAATATAAATCGTAAAGTGTTGATGCTTCACCAATAATTGTTATCTCGTATCATCATAATACGGCATGACATTTTTGATTAAACCATGCAAACAAAAAGTACATATGTTACTTACATAGCAACCATCAATTGTTCTTCTTGAATTGACGAAATAATTATTATCTCTTGAGCTCAGCTATCATTGCTACTACTTGTAGAACAACTCACAAATCCGTGGAGTACTTCATTGATAAGATTAACATACCCATAATATAAAAAAGCTCGCCAAATTGCTTAAGTTCAACCACAACCAAACCAATATACTTCAAAAGATCGTTAAAAACTGGGAAAATAAATTAATTGGATGGAAGCTTCGATTGAAATGGTCAATGGACAATTACAATTTATGAGCAATTTATGTTGTATAGGTATACACATTTACATCCTAAAATGAATTTCAAGTGAATTGAATGAGCAAAATCTATTTGACTAACAAAATTGAATTGATTTATAATGGCTGTAAATTTTGAATATTAATTTGTTTGTATCAAATAAAATTTTAAAATGATCGCATACCTATTTTGTTTCCTCATTATTCGTTTTTGATTTATTGCTATTTTAATTTGCACAACTTATAGAGCATGCACTTAAACGTTAAATAAACAGACATTCTATTAACCATATTGCATAATTGTTATTTAATAGTTCTGTAGAGAATTGAAACACGTGGAGTTGGTTTTCCTAAAATGATTCTTTGGTTGTATCGTTAATTGAAATGAAATTGTTTTTTGCACCACACGCAGTTTAATTCTCATTGTACACTATTAGGCTTCTTTACATTTCAAATTTAACTAATCAAAATGCTAGCGCTGTTGATCTCCGTTAAGAAACTTGCTGCAGCTTCATTCAATTAAAATGGGCTTCATTTATACAATCAATTTGCATTAATCATGATAGGCGATAGCATCAAAAAAGTCGTCGTTTTTCTAATTATCTCTTCCTCAAGTTTAACGATGCATTAATGAAAAATCAATATTTATTTAAATTAAAGAATATGAGTGTCGAGTGTGCACTTTGCACGTGCTGTACTCATCAGTTTTCACCGGCATGGCAGGGGATAATCTGTGTATCCACTTAAGTGAATACTGTATACAGATTGAAAGATTTATAACCGCATTATTTAATCGACTGTAACTTTTAGTCATTAGTCTCATTACTATTTTTGTCCTTAAATATTTTGTCCTTTGCATTTCGTAAATATTTAATATTCAAACCCTGTAAATTCGATGTGATACTTTGATTTTGACTTATTTTGGTTTATTATCCAGTAACAAATGTGTTTAGTATCCACCGCTCATTGTAACTTTATATGACGTGTGCTATTTTTGTCACACCTATAAATGTACACATGGAAATTGCCCACATGCATCGTTATCGTTTCGGTGTGTTTCTATTAATTCTCTTATGCTTAGCTGGTTAGGCTTTCTTTACGGTTATTGATTTTTTTTTACCCCTTTTTGATTTAGTTATTCATATGCCTACCTACGTAAATAACAATTATTATTAACACACTTCATTTAATGCCAATATTAATTAGTAATTACTGTTGGTATGTAATTCATACTCTTTCAAGTTCTGGTATTTCTTTCCATGAATATCTTCAATCAAAAATTATTATAAGTTTTATGTGTTTGTGATTTGTAAATTTATTGTCATGTGGTTTTGATAAATATATTGCAATTGTCAATTGACCTTCAAATATTTTGGTTTTGTTATACTTCTGTTAGTTATATCGTATATTTTATTTAGAAAATCCGGCATTATCAAAAATAAAACTCGATTTAAAAATGCAAAAATAATATTTTATGACCTTGAAATTATCTGTGAATCGAAAGACCTTTAAATTAAATTAGCGTACAACGTTGGAAGTCCGATAAATAGAGTTAAAAATTGTTACAACGTTTTTGTTATTTTTGAGTTTAATACCTTCCACGTCATTTAAATCTCTGAAGGAACATTTCAAACTGAAAAATAACAAACATTTTAAAATTTGGTATGCTTAAAAATGCTTAAACATAAATTTTTAAACACTGACACCTCACAGCAAGAACACTTAATTTAAATACGAGAAGGGTTAAGCATTTCTTCGTGCATTTCAATAAAACGAAGAAGATTTGCGAGTTAACATTTTTCTGTAATCTGAATTTATAATACTCCCTACCTGTCAGGCACACAGAGAAGCTCCAAACAAAATGCATACGAATTTTTTTTCTCAACGTTGCGTATTTTCAAAATGACTAATGAATATTAAATTTTGGTTCTGCATTTATTTTTGCAGAATTACAAAAAAAAAGAAACATACTAACATACATGTTTTCGTGGCATATAAGCATAAATTTAAATCATATTTCAAGTTTTGCTGCAGTAAACGTTTTTTGTTCGTTAACACGCGATACATTTTACGCTGGCAGTTTACTTTGCAGTTTTCACAAAAAAAGGAAGTACTGAAATGTGCAGTGTCGCTCAATTTCATTAAACATTATAGGTGTTTTAGGAAGGGGTGAAAATGTTATAGGGAAAAAAATATTAAATTAATGAAACATTATGTGTTTTCAACTTTGATCTCACAATCACTTATGTAATTGTTAAGCACACAAATAACGTTACGTTAACAATCATGTTATTAAAGTTACTGATAAAATAAATGACAATATTAAATGTGGTTGTGTAATAATTACAATTGTTACAATAAACGTTTTTTCATTACCTAAAAATATAAGATTGTGCACGTATGTTGTACAGTTTGATAGTAAATGCTTTGGTTTTTATGCTTACAGATTTTGTTTACGCTGAACATTTTATACGTGTGTAGTAATTAATAACGTCGGTGTAATTTAAGTCAACAAAATGTCACGACGTGATGAACAATCTAATCTTCTTGCCGCCCGCAATGGAAGCTCAATAGCACCAAGTAAGTATCTACCAACCTTTAAAACATTTAAATTTATCTTAAATATAAATCTTTTAAATTAAATGAATACAGTAATATGCGTCTATAATGATCCTTCGACTAAATGTGTTGCATTGTGCAAGAATTTGTTATGTGGTATAGCCCTATCCTCTTTTAATCTTAGTTTAAAATACACCAAATTCCTGTTCTCAATAAAGACGATCGTATTTAAAGATCGGAAGATTTTCTAATTTAATTTTAGAATACAAACGTCGACCACATTCGCATTGGCTAAATTCTTAAACCGTGTTTATTGTTGATTGATTCATTTTCAAATCTAATTATCATACTTTATTATTTAAAATCGTAGTCGTGAATAACTATTTGAAGTTTTCATGAAACTTTGACTCTTTCAAATCTATTTCAATTTAGCTGTATTGTATGTATTTTTAGTAACAAAAGGAAATAAGACAAACGTCTACCAGTATTTAGTACAGATTAGTTTCAGTCTTAATGCGAAATTTTCAATCGTTCTTTACAGTAATTTATATGCTGTTGTATAAGTAGCTGTAGAGACCAACGTGTAATTCTCCACTTGAACTGTTTTGGCTGTTAGAACATACAGACATTTTGTAAAAATAGACCATGTGCCATTTACAATTTATAATGCGAGTTCCTTTCATGCCGTTACCAGAACCACGTGTTTTTGAGGATATTTTTACAATGATTAATTTTTTAGAAATGACATAAACACCGACTGCAGAGGACATAAATTTTATCAATAAATTGGTTTTGCTTTCTACACACGTTACTGTGTGTATGCTCACATGCTGCATTATTCAAATACATAGAGGCTTTAATATTTAGAGATTGTCCCATTCCACGTAATGCCAATTAAATAAATATTCCTTCTATACTTAATGAAGTTCACATTAATTGTAAGTAAATAATCTTTGGCGGTATGCAAATTTCCGGTAGTTATCCAACTATTAATGCTCTAGGTACAAGTTACAATCTATTTAATAAGACTAGAGACAGCATGTATTACATATAATATTATAGCCTTTTCAATACTCTGTTGTGAATATTAATAACAGAGCGATCCAACGCGAGCATCATCGATACACCTTATTGTCAATGAACAACGCAATAAAACAAAGTACGTAATATTGCTGCAAGGTGAAAAATCAGTATAAGTTTCGTTTCCCAAAGTTTGGAACTTCTACTAGTCATTTTTCTATCAAGTTTTTATTATCGTAAATTGAACTCTTACGTGTTAAAGAAATTTTCTCAAAGTGCAAATGATGTGTATATCAATATGAACTGTATTGTTTTGAGATGCGGAAAACTTTTGGATTTACTCGTATACTTTTACATTGGCATTACATAACAATTTAAAAAGATCAAAGAAACTTCATAGCTTTCGAACACTTTTACGCTTCTTGAAACAAAAAGATGTTATAGTTTTCTAATAAAATTTCTTTTACACCAAATTTACACAATTTGACTCCTAAATCTCTTTTATTTTGACTTCAAAAAAATCTATATATTTTCTTACTATAATAAATTAAAAACTGTTCTGTTTTTTTGGGTAAATAAAACTGAATTACATACTTTAATTACTTCAAAATAACAGTCTCGATTTAATATTTCAAAGCATCGTTCTCGTTTGGATCACCCTATATTTCTGAGTCCAACTGTCAACTACGTGTGTTATCACATTTATACATTTATGTAATCATGCACAATTATGTGTATCCAAGTGTTGATAATTATTATAACCGCGTGTATTTCCACAAAAAGAGACGATAAAACATGTACTGGTTAATGCATGGCAAACCGTTAAATGAAGCATTCAACTGAAATTGGTCTTTTTCTCTCATCAATAAATAATAAGTATTAACAGTTAACACACCCAACAATCTATACTTGATAAATTTTTTAAACATATCAATTTATTTTTCCTCAAAAATTATGCAGATACTGGAAAGCACGTGCGTACGCTTTGAAGTACGCATTCAGCAATTCAATAATCATTTCCTCTGCACATACATTTTAAATAGACGATGTATGTGCGCCTATAATTGTTGTGTTCTCACGTAATTTTTAGACTTATATGAATTAATTTTTTATTTATTTGTAATTAGCTAGTTATTTTTTTAATTGATCTTTTTAAAGCTCCCAATAGTATATTATTTTGCAGAACAGCTTTCTCCTTCAGACGATCGTCTCTACTCAAGATCTGATGGATATAGGATACAGGGTTCTGATCAAGCATATTCAAGAAGAATTAAATTCAACTATGGAGCAACTAGTTTTCAAGTTAACAATTTCAAATATTTCGAAAAGAGTAAGGTTTTCATTATCCTTAATGAGTCATGCATACCGTTTTCTTTTCCTCATTTCTTCAAAATTTGAGAATTTTATGATACGTTAGCAGTTAGCATTCATCATAAAATAACAATAATTGTAAATTGTAATGAGTTACATCTTATGTATTCCTTAGAATGCAGCATGATACACATTGATTACGCATAGTGCAACAAACTGTCACTAAACTACATGCAGGATTAATCTTTTTGTTGTGCATATATTTCGGAAACAAAAGATTATGGAATTGACACAGAGTGTGAGATATGTAGTATGTGTTGATGTATACCCTTATCAGAAATTTGTTGTAAGTTCGTCATAGCAATCACAAGTCATAAGTTTAAAACGTGTATGCTAACAGGGTCGATGATTCTACATTGTATTGTAATTATTGTTTATTATTATATTATTGGTTCTAACTTTTAGGTTTTAAATCCAATCCAAGATAAAATCATTCATACCAACTTATTTTACATTAATTACAATATGTAACTTGAGGTTCTTCTTGCATGTCTAACTGGCAATTCAACCTACCAATGACATTTTGTATATCGAACTTAATTATAATTTGAACTATACTCGGATATTTACTATTAATTGTTTAATGGGAGATTTGCTTGCCTGTCAAAGCATAGTTTTAAAAAGTTAAGTTAGCTGCCCTTAACATAAGCACTAGACAACATAATAATGCACATTTAAATTAATACGACGCGGAGTAAATGTATATACGAATGCAGCTAAAATTAAATTATAAAAAACGTTTTTCCGAAATGTGGGAAATGTAACCTTGAAATTATTTAGTTTTGATTTTAAATTTTTTTAAAAATAGTTTCTTTTATTAAGTGAGTAATATGTATCTTAACAAACTACAATAATGTGAAAGAGAAAACTTTGTGTTTGTTTGCGTCCACCCTCTTTTTTGCCAGAAGATTCACATTTAGGGGTATATGAGATAAATGCAGTTTTGTAAAGAATACATTTATTGATAATCGTTATTAAAATGAACAAAATAGTAATAGCAATGCGATATTTTACATAAAATTTAGTAGTAATAGGTCGAATAAATTTTTATCGGAAAGAAGACTCTTAATAAAAATGAAACTGTTTTTATCATAACACTCAATTTTGGCTCCATCAAATAATTTGAGTTAATTGCATAACATAGTTCAAACTTTTAATGTTAGGTATACATTTAAATTAAATACATTAAATTATTTAATTATTATGCACATACATTGCATTAAACAATGGTTTTAAATTCAACTTAAATAAAATCATACTTTATTCTTTTAAACCAATTAGTTCAACCAAAGTAATAAAATGTGGAATGTAGACTATTCGTTTATTAAAATTGCAGAGAAGTTAGCAAACGATTATGTATGCAAGTGCAATGAACATAAAATAAATAAAATTTAAATACGAACGCATGAATGTGGAAAGGCTTATATGAATTAAGACGCTTAATGTGCATTGTTTTAATAATTGCATTTCATTTTCAATAACAAGGAAAACTATAACTATAACACGCAATTAAGTAAACATGCACAATTGCGCTACAATATGTAGTTGAATGCAGAGCAGAAATGCACAAAGAATTTTTCTCATGACTGAAAGTGAATGCACGTACTTTTATGCGGATAAAAATATTCTTAAAGAAAGACTTTAAACTTTTTTGTTCAATCAAAATGTTGTTAGTCATAAGAAAATGTCATTTTTGTTATGGAATTTAATTTTAATGCTCGTCATTATCGTCTAAATACTAATTTGGAGAATGATTCTTTCAATTCAAAAAGTGTGGCATATTTTTTTTCACATGTGCCATCGATCAATTAAATTGTTTTTATAAACTCTGACATGCTCAAAATATATAGATCACAAACGTCATTGTTACGGCATTGCATAATGATGTGCTAATACTGATAAGATGTGTCAAAATTATTGTTTTATTTAATTCTATAAATGCTTATTATGCAGTATATTCTGACTTGTGCGAGATAAGTCGACACAAAATGTTGAAATATGTTAACTTAAATAAATATAGACGCACGAAGATTGATGCTAATTCAAGAGTAAATTACACGTTTCTTGAAATGTCTACTAATTAAATTATAAATTACAAAATTCAAATATTTATTTTTCTGCTCAAAATTAGTTTTTTTTTTTTGTTTTCTCTACAAAGCCATAAAGTTTATGTAAGCCAAATTTTATTCAAAATATTTATCGTTTTTAAATTGGTGTACCTTAATAAACCAATCGCATTTTATTGTTTCAATCATGTGTAATTTCTTCGTTCAAATATCGCACCATTACTCCACGTTATCCAACATTCAGTCTACCACTCATCATTCCGCACAATAAACCGGCAGCATCCCGTTGTTATAATATTTAAAACAACAATAACACATGATGTAAAATCTAACCCTTCGACTTGCACACCATATGTAGACAATATACTTGAAGAATGCCATTATTGCGCTTATCTGCAGGCACATTGTGCATCAGAGTACATACTCCCGTAATAGCCTAGACAGACTAGCACTTTGATGTACATTATTGGCCTGATGTAGTTGCGTGACGCGTTTAATGGACTTTCGGAAAGTAGTTCAACATTTAAATCAGGGGAAATCCGATATGAACCGATTAGTCAAAAGCGAAGACATGATCCATAATATTTTGTGATAATAAGGGAAAAATATTTGGAATATGGACAAATTTTATTCAAACCGCATAAATTGTTCAATTCATCAGCTGTTGGTTCATGTCCAATCTGTTTTTTTTGTGTTTCTCTTTTCTCTGATGACGAAACGATTAAATAACACGATTAGTGTAGTCTGTCACTATCTTTTCATCGTCAGTTTTTTACTACATCCAAACTACATCACAAGTGCTAGTCTGTCTAGGGTATTAGGGTGCGATTTTATTTTGTATAAGCTCATGTTCGTACAATAGAACCCAGATCTAGTTCTGATGCCAATTATGAGATTTAGAGTGGAATGTCGCGTGTGCATGTACACATTTCATCTTCCTGCTTATACGGGTTGGGCTTTTCACACAATGTTCCTATCTTTTTCATAATATACCGACGAGCTCAACAATTATTGTGAAGCTCTGAAGTGTGATGTCACATGTTAGATGAATTGTTGTGAGATTTGAGAATGTGTGTGATAAAGAGGTTAAAATAGCGGTGTTTTGAGGCATACCATGCCTTACCTTGAGTTGACCGTATTTACTTGATGCACAAGTCGTGTTATGTAGAACTGAAGTCTGAACATGTTTTTAAGTTATGCTGGCTTATTAAAGAATGCACAGCGTCATTCTTTATGTATGTATTATAATTTTGGTTTCATATTTATGTATGTAATTAAATTCCTAGCCTCATTTTTATTTATTCACGTGGGATTTGTGACCTTTAAGCAATATGTGTGAAGATTATTGACATCCAAATATTTTGCTTACTTATTTGCAAAACAAAAATACATTTATATCTAAATTTAATTGTTTTTATCGCCCCGGAAACTATCTTTCAGCTACCAATAACTTGATTGTATTGTCCTAACCAACATGCATGCATAAGAACGCTTGTAAAACGTGCCAGCTATTTAAAAATACAACTTAATGAAAAAACAATATATATTTTGTGTTCCTCACACAATCTCAAAAGTATAGAAGTAAAAGTAAAAGTATATAATCTTTATCAGTTGGTTAACATTTAGTTTGGTATTTTTAGTGATTATAATAGAAACACAAATATAGCACACCGCAAACAGTTTAGTTATCTGTGAAACTAGACAAATTACTTTCGGTCTCATTTAAACATTTAAAACTGATATTATACCCTATATATTGAAAACGAATGTGCCCAATCTTCATGCGCCTTTATTTATGATTACTGAAGGAACTAATCATGGATCTTTAATAAATCTTATGGCGATATAAGCTAATGTCTTCTCTTTGTAGTTATGATTTATGTTTTTTTTTTTAATTCGGACACACGGAGTATATTTTTCAAGGTCAAAATTCAAAAATTTCAAGGTTCACTTATCCATACTTATACCAGTGCACAGTTTTGAAAAATAAACTTAAATTGGCTTAGTAGAAAATTTAGTGTGTAAGCGAGACAAAAAACATTTCCGTTTGTGATCATTTCAAGTCCATGTATTTTTAAAACAAATTTAAGTATTACATTTAACACTTAACTGAAGAGTTAAGTTAAGTTGTTGCTTCGCCCTCCTTGCTGCGTTTTGTTTTTGACTACATTATACTATTTTATAATTTAACTACTTGTTTTGTTGACGGAAATTTGTATAATTTAGTTAAATAACTTATTTAATTAAATTTCGTCATAAATTGAGATGATGGATCATTCGCATAATTCACAATTGTCGTGATTGTTGTACAAATTGTTTTAATTGACTGAAATATTATGGGCCATATGACCGATTGCTATTGTTTAGCGGATTAAGTATTAAAGCTATACAGACATTTATTATTGACTTGTGTTTGCTTTCATATGATTTGATTCTGGTACACGAAACGGAGCATTTTGAAGGAGGTCATTAATTGCTGGTTTGATCTGCACCCAAAATTGATAATAGCCCGTTAATTCAAGGCAGTCGTGGCCGAGCGGTTAAGGCGTCTGACTAGAAATCAGATTCCCTCTGGGAGCGTAGGTTCGAATCCTACCGACTGCGCATTTTTTTTCAAATTAGATTTGTTTTTTTTTTAATTTTAAATACTTTTAAATTAATTTTTCTTTTTACATTTAATTGCATTTTATGAATAATAAGCATTTATTTTTAGAAAACTGAAAATTTAATGTTTTTCTTACAATATTACTCTAACCTGAATTTGACTCAACATAAATTGAATTAATTCAATTTAAAAACGCCAAAAACTTGTTGTGATTTAATTTGATTGTCGTCGTAAATATGACACATATGCTATATTGAACCAATTATCAATTGTTGGTAATACAAACCATTGAAAAATGAGACCCACAATAGAGCATAAATTAGAAAATCAAATTAATTAATTGTGTTTTTATAATATAGTGGTGCTAAATAATTCATCTGTTGAAACTTGAAAGGCGGCAAAACGCCTCAAGAGGCTGTAACAATTAAGATCATTTAACCACAGTCCCCCGTCAATGAATATTTATTGATGTCAAGCTGTATCATATGACCCGCAGTCAGCACAATACAACTCTTCGCATTTTAATTGAATCAGCATCACTAAATGAATCGTTTTTCTTTGTTATAAAATAGAATCGACTGAAGCACAACAGCGCAACCAGGAAACAATGCAACTGCAGGAGAAGGCACCGTTTCTCAATAATGAGCCGGTGAGATTAACACCGGCTTGGGAGGCCAATAACTTGCCCAATGATGAACTCAATCTGAAGGGTATGACCATGGAGAGGGCACAAATGGAAATTGATCCACCCACGGATCGTTACAACCTCATCCTATTTACACTCATTTTGCACGGCATTGGTACTTTGATGCCATGGAATATGTTTATTACAGCCAAAGCAGTAGGTTTTATTACATTTAAATACAAAAAATGCAATAATAATGTCTGTCCTGTTTGTATAGTACTTTGTAGATTATAAACTCTCTGAGGATTACACTGGCCAGATGTCAGAACATCGCGGCAATTTTATTGCCTACCTGGGATTCGCCTCACAAATTCCAAACCTCTTGTTTAATTGGTTAAACATTTTCGCCCAAATGGGTGGTAATCTGACGATCCGAATTGTTGTCAGCATCATTGTGGAGGTGTTGGTATTTGTTGTCACTGTTGCCTTAGCTATGATCAATTCATCTGAGTGGCCTGGAGCATTTTTCTGGATCACAATGATATCCGTTGTTATTTTGAATAGTAAATATTGCACTCATTTTATGCTTATACGCAATATTTAAAAAAAAAATTCTGTTTTAATGTTTTTTAGTGGCTGGTGGAATTTACCAAAACTGTGTGTACGGCATGGCAGCCAAATTACCATTGAAATATACTGGAGCCGTTGTATTGGGCGCCAATATTAGTGGTACATTTACGTCAGTGGTTGCAATTATTAGTTCGTCGTTCATATCGTCTGAGCGAACAGCCGCAATTTACTATTTTATTACAGCCATGTTGATTTTGTTGGCATGTTTTGATTCATATTTTGCGTTGCCTTTGAATGTAAGTTAAATTTGTAATTTAAAAACAAATTTATTTTATATTAATTATATTTAATAACATTTTTAATAGAAATTTTACCGATACCATGAAATGCGCAATCAAAAAGAAATAGAAAAGAGTAAGGCGGCTGGAAATGATGTCACAGCACGTCCTCCGTATTGGAAAATCTTCAAACAAACTTCACCACAATTGTTTAACATCTTTTTCGTGTTCTTCATTACACTGTCATTATTTCCAGCCGTCCACTCTGACATTAAATCATCCGGATCTGTCGGATTCCCTGAAATGTCCGGTGAGATGTTTGTGAGAATCACATGCTTCCTTACATTCAATGTGTTTGCGATGCTTGGTAGTTTGGCCACCTCATGGGTACAGTGGCCGAAGCCAAAGTATCTGGTGTGGCCGGTGGTGTTGCGTGCTTTGTTAATACCATTGTTCCTGTTCTGCAAGTATCAGCCACTCAATGTTGAACGAATTTTGCCAATTTACCTTGACAACGATTTTCTGTATTGGTTCATTGCCATGATTATGGCATTCTCATCTGGTTATTTAAGGTATGTTCTATTGTCATGCCTATTATTGTGATTACATTGATTAACAATTATTTATCATTTATGACAGCTCCTTGGGAATGATGTACGCACCAACCTATGTTTCCGAACCACAGCACTCGGTCACCGCTGGAATGTTTGCAGCCGCAATGCTTATTACTGGCATATTTTCTGGAATTATGTTCTCACTTGTGTTCCCCATTTTGGTGGCAAATGTGGGTTGGTGAGAGTGGCCAATTTCCTTTTTTACATTTACAATACCTGCAGCGCCTTTTTAACAAACAATTTGATGAATTTGTGCGCCAATGACTTATAATTTCACGCCAAAAAAATACATTTTTTTTTTAATTTTAATATTTTATATCTTTCGTAACGATTTGTATGTCTCGAAATTTTACCCACACGGTTTTAATGTTTTTGTTTTTTTTTTGGGTATTTGTTAAAAATATATAATATTACTTGCCAGATAATTTTTTTACAACTCAATCAAATATGATGATATTTTTAATTTAATTGTAAAAACATTTTTAATGCGAAATTTTTTTTACAAAACTTTTTATGAGGGTTAATATAACCTTCTGTTGCCAAAATAAAGCACATTTTATTTAGCCAAGAAAATTACAGCTTTGTTTTTCTTTTTATTGTATTTAAAATATTGTCAATTATTATCGTATTGTTTTTGAAAATAATTATTGTGTATACGAATTATTTTTATTAATTTTTTTACGTTGTGAATTTTTGTAACACAGACAGTTCAATTAGGTTTGATTTTGTTAATTAAATATTTTTATAGATTTTGATTTACTTCATTTATTACAATCCAGCCATTGTTGATCAGTTGATTTACTGAGGGAGAAGCACTATTGTTGAATGTTAAGGTTTCAATTATTTTAATTTAGAATTACAATTACATCCTTTGCATTATTGTTTAGCATAACGAAATGAGGGCTCAACAATTAAGTATGAATTCGTTATAGAAATGTTTAGTTTATTTCGTATCAAATAATTTTGCCTCATTAAACCTTTAAAATTTTAAAACTGATTTTTGTAAGTTCTATTTAAAATGACTTCCCACAGCAGTCCTTTAATCAATAATTATGTTAAACAATTTTGCTGATGAGTATTTTATTTGAAATTAAGTAAATTTAATAAACTGTTGACTAACAAAACGTTATTGAATATAAATTAATTTTATATCTGTATAATTGTAATAAATAAAACAAACAACAGAATGCGCTTTTTGAATTTCAATAAAACCCAATTGGCATTGAATGTTATTTTCTTCATTTTATGTTTGAATTTATGTTGTTAAAATAAAAATATGGAAATCAGCTAACTTAATTTAAAATGAACACTGCATATCTAAAACATTCTGTTAAATGGATTCTTATCTTCATCTTTGAACATTGTATAGTCATTAAATGAAAATATTAAATTTTATATAGTTAATCCTTCAATTTATGAGTAAAATCTAACTTAGATAACTTTATGATCTAACTTCTATCTTGATATATCTTTTTTTAAACTAAAATATTGTTTTCTACTTTTACTACGTTAATCAACCAACTCCATTTAATTAGTATAGATGATGTCAGTTTTTATCTTTAACTCTATATACGACTTGTCCTAATCTTCTTTTTATATAATATAAAGTGAGACCATTCTAATAGATAAATTAATTATACTCTTTAAATGAATAATATTTCTGAAAACTTTTATCATTTTAGTATTTACACCGAACTCATAAAATACAATTACAATCAGGAAATCATTTGATGATTTTCATTTCAAAGTATGTACTGCCATTCCTGGCAGAGATCGCCAAATGATCAACTGATTTTGTTAACAGGGTCCACATAATATATTTGTTCCACGTACGTTATTACGATCTCATCTTCAAATAATAAAAATACATATGTCCTCCGACTTGCTCAATATATTATAAATATTATAATAACCTGTTGTTAAAAGTTTGTATTAAAGTAAAAAATTCACAGAACAATCACTAAAAGATTTTGTATCAAATTAAATTTTAAAAGTATCGATAGTATGCTTGTGGCCTGTATTTGTACTGAACATTTTTACGCTTTAACCTTAATCAATAATATTATTAATAATAAAACTATATTAATAATTATAAAAATGTTTTTAAATAAATTTTGAACACATTGTAACAGTTATTAATGATTGCTAAATATATTATTATATGAAAAGAATAATAACAAATTGTTGACAATAATAAATGAAAAAATAAATAAATAATAAATACTATGTAAGAAAAATATTTAGGATAACATTTGTTAATATAAATATGGATTAATAAATGTTTTTATAGCAATTATAATTAAATTGTTTGTCTGAAAATTATTTTAATCTAAGTAACATTAAAATTTGTATACTTTTTTAAGATAAAACAAAAAATACGCAGTGATGTGTGAAAAATAAATGGTGGGCGTTTTTATCATGAAAATTATTGCAACATTTATTTCAATGAAAATGTGTTTTTCATAATATCATAAAAACTCGGTACATTGTTGTAATAAAAGTTTATTCTTACAATAGTATTTCGATTAAATTATAATTAAATATCACGTTTTGTGGTAAATACGAATTTTAAACGAGTATTACTTGTTTACTTAGAGGTATCTTCAAGGATTTTAGGATTCGCCACACGAAAAACATGAGGCACCATTCCAGAGAGTGTAGTGAACAACTCCTCCGATATGTCTCGTGGCAAAAGCAGTTGCAAAGTGCTGTCGATAATAAACAGAAATAACAAATTAATTTGATTTATCTTACACAAACACAAAACTAAGAGGAACTTACCTTAATTCAGCACCACCCCATGTTGCTGATTCAATCATAAAACCCTTGGCACACTTAAAGACTAGCTCAGCGCGTCGCATACACCATGATACTGTCATATCCTCAGACATTTCATGCCGCAACAACGCCGGAATTGTCAATGTGGTAACATCGTGTCGTGAAGCGCACTTAAGGATATTCCTCAAACCCAAAATAACTGGATGTCGTGAGTTTATTTCGCCTGGTGAATTGTATGGTTCGTCCGCAATTAGGTGAAAGATAACGTGTGACTGTGCCAGATTGGAGTGTCGTGTGATAAAAAAATCGCCGGGTTTAAGTTTTTCACGCCCACTAATCCCACCTCCATTGCCATTGGACGTTGTACAAGTTTTGTTTTCATTCAACTTTTTCAGATCATCTTTAATCTTTTCAATTTGATTATCTACTTGATCGAAGTGAAACTCACTTGACATATTCGCATAATTAATTACTTGGGTATTAACTTGAACACTTCCAGATGGTGTAAGAACAACCACACCACATAGTGAACTGGAATACAATCCTAACGCCATATTTAATCCGCTGAGACTTTCATCAATATGCAAGGGACCACACAGTTCTGTAACATTTGCACTCAATATACGAATGTTATGCATATGCTTTAACTGAGAACCCAAATGTATTGTAAAACTTTCCTCCATGGATGGCGTTTGTGTTAGAAACATTGACGATCGATTACCGATGGGTGTTGGCACCGGCGAACTCATCACATACTCTCCAATTTGACTGGTTATCCAACTGCGGTATTCAATTTTCTGGTGGCCACGATTCGCCTCCAACTCAGATTCCCACTTTTTACGCACCAAATTTTGCGTTGCATACTGTTGTGACAACAAGTGATTAATGTCTTCGGACGTTGTGGAGACGTCCAGCTGTTGAATTTTAGTCTCCATTTCATCTTGTTGTCCTTGATTAAGCAACTCAATTTCGCTGGTCATCCGTATCATTAGATCTGATATTGTTTTGGCGTAATTTTTCTCCTTGACAAGTATGTCGGGCAGTGAAGAGGAGTGCACCAGTCGGTGGAATGATTGTGCAAATATCTCCTCATCGGGTGGACCGATGCGATCAGCGAATTCTAGGATTTCTTCGCGATACTGTTTCTCAAGGTCACGAATCACGGCATCAATGTCCATCTGACCGTTTCGTGCCTTTGCAAGAACATCCTCGTCTCGAGTGTCGTAAAATTTTTGATTTTCTACACTTACGAATTGTTTCAATGTTTCAAGAAGCTCTAAAGAATAATAAAATGTAACAATTTTACATTGACATACACATTATTGTATCACTTATAGTTTAATTACCAACTTCCGCTTCCAGATATTTCATGATGGGCTCCATGCGGGCAGCAACAATTTCGTGCGCCAATTCGTTGACATCTTCTTTGAATGGAATCTCAATGGGATGCAAAAAACTTTTAGCCACATTTTCATGATTCTTATACGTGTAATTAAATTCTATGATATAACCGCACTGCTCTTTATGGCGAGCCATTAAATACACTCAATTTCGCCTCCAAATTAACAATAAACTGAAAGTTTGTTAAGCTTTTTTTGTAAATTTAATATTGCAATTTATGATAAATGATAATTACACAGACTTTTTAAATAAAAAATCGCATAAGATATATGTACATATTAAAAATATGTATATATATATATATAAATTCAACTGTCAAAACAACAACAGCATATTTAAAATCTAGTACATCAAAAACATTAACAATAATATTTGTGGCTGACATTTTCTGAATTGATCGTGTATTGAAATTCGTGTAGAGAGTTCGATTTTCAAGGAACGATTAACTGTGTATTTAATTATTAAAAACAGCTGAAATTATAAAATAAGTTTTCCAACTCGCGGACAAACGAATTCGCCTTACAGTTATCTTCAAAAATACGCAGAAAAAATGCTGGATGTGACTGAAGTGAAGGCTATGGAGCACCCAACATTGAAAGTATTTTCTTGATTTTGTAACAATTAATCCAATTGATAAAGAGCAATAACAATAACATATGTATATGCGTATGCACATAACATTCTTACAAATCATATTGAAAATTTAACACGTACCCTACACACATGCATAAATGCATAGCAAAAAATGTATTTTTACTAATACGTCATCGTTTATAATTGTATGTGGGGCAAAGCAAATTAAAATTGCAACAAAAAAGAAAATAGAGAAAAAAAATCCATTTATGGGATGTTGTTATCCTACTAACGTACAACAAATGTTTCTGTTTTCAAGGTGCCGTACGAGATCTTGAATAAAAAATTTCGAATGGCCCAGAAAACGCTTGACCGTGAGCTGAGTCAATTCCAGACCGTAGTAACAAACGAATTGGAACGTGGTCTGGCCAGTGTTAGCACACCAGGTGACATCAATCGTTTCCTCGGCGATGTGGTGCAACGCTTGCAGGCGTTGAAACGTAAAGCTGACGAGAGTATCGGCGAGGAATTAGCTGCCGGTTATGTGTGTAAACGTCGTCTAGATCATCTCAAAGAGGCTCTCACAACAACTGGTGGGACCATTGAGACCCAACAGGCAGCCACTAATCAATGGAAAAAAGTGCGCCTAGATCGTATGATTGTCGAGCATTTTCTGCGCATGGGCTACTACGAGTCAGCTGAGCGATTGGCTATGCGTGCCGGAATACGAGATCTAACAAATTTAGACATCTTCCATACATCGCGACAGGTGGAGCAAGATTTGCTGCTGCATCAGACAGTCAAATGCGTCGCATGGTGCAATGATAATAAATCGAAATTGCGTAAAATTGGCTCAATTCTCGAGTTTCAATTGCGTGTGCAGGAGTTTGTTGAGCTCATACGAAAGGATCAACGCATGGATGCTGTGAAGCTTGCCCGCAAATATTTTCCCTCATTTGAGCAGGATCAGCTCAAGGAAATTAAACAGACAATGGCTTTGCTGGCCTTTCCATTGGACACGCCAATTGAACCCTATCGTTCCCTCTTTGATCCGACTAGATGGGATGATCTTGTCTTGAAATTTCGCTTGGAGAATTATAGACTTTTTCAACTGGCTTCCCAATCAGTACTCAGTGTTGCCGTACAGGTGTGTTTTTTTTCTTCTTTCTGTTAAATTTTATAATTGTTTTACACATTTTTTGCAACTGTGCTTTAGGTTGGTTTGTCAGCCCTGAAAACACCACAATGCTACTCAGTCGGTTCGAAGAGTGTCAACTGTCCAGTCTGCCAGGCCAATTTTAATAACATCGCCGATACGTTGCCATTCTCACATTGTGCTCAAAGTAGATTGATTTGTCGCGTCACAGGCCAACCCTTGAATGAACACAATCAGCCAATGATGCTTCCGAATGGACAAATTTACGGTCAACTTGCGTTGCCACAAATAACACGCGAAAATGGCACTATAGTCTGCCCAAAGACCAATCAGACTTTTGTGCAGCCTAAAATTGAAAAAGTTTTCGTAATGTAGTGTTTTTTTTTTTGATTTTTCTTCGCAAAACGCTTGCTTGAATTTGACTTATTTTGTTTATCGTTTTGCAACAAATTGTCTTCACCCACTTTACTTATATCGGTGGCTTTTAAAATACAAAAAGTAGTATGTGGTGTGTTTTATATCAATTTTTTCAATATATTATTAATCATTCATTTCTTTCATAATTATATGGAAGTTTTTTGTACTCATCTTGTTTTTAAATATCCCTTGAAATTTTTTTGCAACTGCAAACATTGAGATCCGAAGATAAATTTAATTAAGTTAACATTTTATTTTTAATGTATGCAATAGAATAAAACAATTGTGAAATGTTTTAACACGAGACGTATTAATTTAAAAGTGTTGATTAAAAATTGTGCTTCAAAACCAGAAATACTTAAAATTTGTTTTAAATGAACAAAAGAAATATGCCATCGATAATTATGTGCTACAAATTAGGGAGTTATATTTGTGAATTTGATTTTTACAGTAACAGGGCAACGGAAACGTGCAGCATATCGTTTTTACCAACTTAAGAATGATAACTGGAAAGTACCCAACAAAAAAGCGCATTTCACACTGTTAATAAAGTTTAACTTTTAAATTTAGCGTATGCTACTGTATGAATAATGTAAACTATATTTTTTAAATACACCAATTAATCAATAACTAATTTGCTTTCATTCACAATCAAATATGATGATATGTACTTAGAATGTAGATGTTTCGAGAAATCTTTAAAATGACGAAATATTTATTTGAATAGAAGATTCATCGTGAATTAAGTAAAATTGGACATTGGTGGAAGTAGACATTTATGGTTTGTAATTGGTAACTATTTCTTGAAGAATATATGAGCGATGTCCTTTTAAAAAATTCTTTGTAATTATATCTTGAAAATATGAGTCTCTTATGACAGCTATTTAAGGAGAAAAACTCACTGGCCGAGTTAACGGAATCAATGATATTTTATAAATATTTTGACCTTGAAACTTATAGCAAAGTGTTTTTACGTAAACTGTTCATACACCCCAAGAATGTGTTAGCTGGCATGTGTTGCATAGCCTGTTTCGATTTGCCGGTCGCGTAACGCAGGCTAGGAGACAGCCTTCGTCATGCAAGTCATTTCTGCATTAAAAATATGAGTAAAGTTTACCTCAGCAAAAAAATCATTAGAAGTTTTTCTTTAATGAAAATTTCGGAATAAGTTCAAATTCGGAGATTCCTGATATAAATTTATAAAAATAATTTACATTATGAAAAATGCTCAGTTTTCAAATACCCCGCTTTTATTGTCAATATTTTAGGTTCATTAATTTTCTTCAATATCCTAGAACTGTCAATCGATTTTTCTTCTCGTCAATATAAACATGCATTATATATTTTTACAGATGACAGTTTTTGCAAAATATTCTTATTAGAAAAATAAAAAAGTACAATAGCGAATAGATTCAATAAGAAACGTTCACTTGTTCATGTCGCACGTCGGTGCACGGCGCGATGAAATAAAACGACGTATCGCCTTATTGTTATTAATTTAATTTTTTATCTCTGTGCATAGCCTCCGCAAATTATCAATATATTGCGTGAAGCTAAATCTAAAAGGCAACAGCAGACATAAATTTGTGATACTTTAAAAGTTATGTGTATTGATTGTGGCGCGTTTGGTGCAGGTGTTCATAGTTAATATTATCAGTTGTCCCCAACTGTCTCACAATATAAGTCCAATAACAATTTGTCAGAGCACACAGTGAAATTGGAAGTGAAAAATTAAGTGCATGTTGAAAGTAAAATTGAATGAAAAAGTGTGACTAATTGAAAATTAACAAACAGAAAATACAATATAATATGTGCAATCAGACTTCAGAGGCACGTTCATCATGTGTGTGAAATGTCACAGCTGACGCGTGCATGGGATTTGTGGCTTGTGCGTTATAAGTTGGGTTTTAGCGGCCTTCTAACGGAAATGGTGAAAAAATGTTGTATTGATTACCACACCACATACGGTTTATCTTTTCGCCAAATCCTTTTATTTAATTAATTATCCGCTATGGTGCCCCAGTGACTTAATTGTAAATCAGTGACGTATGACATCTCGCCATATTGAAATGTTCGTTATTGTACAGTTATTGCGAATTCTGCTATCAGAGTTCTAATCGAAATTTTTGAAAATTGTATAAATTATCCGGACACGTAACATAACTGAATGCGGTTATTAAAATGACTATATAAAACAATATTTTATAATTCTTTAATGTGACTTAAAACAAATGCTTGAATTTGAACTAAGACTGGAAAGAGATTTGCGTTATGAAGGTCACTATCAGTGTAAAGTCCTTCACCTTTCCGACACCCTGACTGAGTACTGACGTAATTCCTCCCATATGTATTTATAATACTTCAGCGCTAATTCCAAGAGCTGTGTACGTTTTTTGTTGGACAACAAAATATAATACTCAGAATTTAAATAAACAAACAAAACACATAGAAAATATAATTACAAATAGGCACACGCATCACACACAAAAAACCATGCCACCATCTGACAAATGCTGTATGGTTTGCGGCGACAAAGCACTTGGCTACAACTTCAATGCAGTCACCTGTGAGAGTTGCAAAGCATTTTTTCGTCGCAATGCCCTCTCCATAAAGGAGTTCACATGTCCGTTCAGTGATAACTGCGAGATTTCAGTGGTGACTCGACGTTTCTGTCAGAAATGTCGTTTGGACAAGTGTTTCAAGATTGGCATGCGAAAAGATTACATCATGTCGGAAGAGGATAAGTTGATGAAGCGCAAAAAAATTGAACAAAATCGAGCAAAACGAAAAATTGGCCCAGACGGAGATCATTTGAACAAAGTGAAGCGTGAAGACGGCACATATAATGAGTCGTCATCCTCATCGTGGAGTGCCATGCAAGGTTATGACGTTTCCTCACCCAGTGATCTGAACAGTTTGGCCAGCATGTCACCAGCTACCGATTTGGCTGTCTCGCCGGATTCATTCATCGTGTCGACGACCAACATACGCAGCGTTTCTCCCCTGCAAGATTCCATGCCAACCATCAGTTCCTCAACCATTGGTTACGCCGACATTCAGCACCCAAGTAGTAGTGGACTGCTTCTAAATATTATGCCAAACGCTGACTCGAGCGCTGAAGAGATTGTCACACGCATCGTAGAAACACCAGAGGATGCCAGCAAAGTTATCAATCACCTGATGAAAACACCAAGCGATGCAGTTGAAATTATGACAAAAGTAATTAATTCTCAAAAAGATGCAATGCGATTGATAAGCCATTTTATCTCTTCGCCTGGGGACGCCTTAAAGATTATCAGCAAGATAATGAACTCACCATTTGATGCGTTGACAGTGTTCACAAAATTCATGAGCTCTCCCACTGATGCATTGGAGATAATTACAAAAATTATAAGCTCTCCAGGTGAGGTGCTACAATTTATCCAACAATTAATGAATTCGCCAGAAGATGCTTTACAAATTATGAATAAGTTTATTAATGCACCCGCTGAGGCATTGAGAATGATCAATAAGATGGTGAAAAATACCAGTGGAGAAACTGAAGAAAAAGAGTTGGCGTTAGAGTCGTTGGGAGCCGAGGCTACTAAATTGTTAGAAAATAGCAGTGCAATGATTAAGTCGATGTTAGACTCATCGGACAAAAATGGTGGCGAGTCACCATCAGAAACGACATCATCTACACATGTGGAGGAATGTATGGAAGAGGTCTCTGAACTGCAGCATCATGTCAAAGAAACAGAAACAACGACGGAATTTAATTTTAATTGTGATGCTTATCCCGTAGTTGAAGAAGAGACACCGCCAAAAAAGCAGAATGAGAATTGTTGTAAGGAGACAGCATCCTCTACTTGTGAGGATGGACATTCAACATTTAAGAATAATTGTGACATCATGAAACAAATCTTGGAGGATGTCGAAGAACATCCAATTGCTCCCAATACGATTGAATCGATTCTTTGCGAGGCTATTCAAATCGAGTATGAGGGGTACCATTCATTATCTCAGGCCGACAATCGAGAGCTAAATGATGCCGAGCGAGCAAAATTAAATGAGCTGATTGTTGCCAATAAAGCGCTGATTGAACCTTTTGATGTTGATATCTCGTTGCTGAATTTTGACGATTTACAAGTAAGTTTTTATTTACACTGATTACACCAGTTAGTCCGCGACAAGTGACAACAAAGCTATTACTACTAACTAAAACTTAATGCGTCCTTAGTTAAATTGATTATTGGAAATTACTGTTCATAATTTCTTTAATTTTATAAAATAAGTAAAATTGAAGGATTATAACCGTAAGCCACCAATATGTTCATATGATTACATATTTGGAACAACTACAAAGAATCAATTAAGATAAATACTTTGAAATTTAAGAAAAAAACGGCTATAATAGTTTCGACCATTATAACATAAGATATTCACGTAAATGTTCCAAGTAAAATAGCATAATATATAAGCTGGCGTTTTCTCTCATTCGGATTTTAGAATTGCCTTCTAATTTAATGATGTTATAATGCAATTTAATTCATATTTTAAAGAAAAACGAATCATTGTAAATATGTCGTAATAAAAGAAACCGTGAAAAAATAAAAAAAATTGTTAGGGGTTTGTTTAGCGGCTGCCTGCTAGCTCCGAAATGTTTGACAGTGTTGTTGATTGTTCTTATCATAATTTTTGGCAAAACTGATAAGATTATTGAAAATCGCAGTGGCACGTTTGCTTTTCATATCGAACTATTTTCCCGTTTTATCCGAATGTCGATGACTCATTCTAGAATAAATGTACCTGTTTTGTGAGTCAAAGCAATTACTTTTGTAATAATTACATATATCATTACTATATGTAATGTGAAATATTTTTTTACCATCAATTACTCATAATATGCATTTATGACAAACATTTTTCAAAGGATTGGAAAAAAATATTTTTGTGTTGTTGTTTTTAGTAATTGTAAACAATCATTAAAAAAATTATATTCTAACAACTATTACATTCTTCAGAATCCCCAAAACCAACGAGACCCTCAGCTTTTGAAGCTCATCAATTTAACAGCCGTTGCAATTCGCCGTTTCATCAAAATGGCAAAAAAGATCAACGCCTTTAAAAATATGTGCCAAGAGGATCAAGTAGCCCTATTAAAAGGTGGATGCACTGAAATGATGATTCTGCGTTCAGTTTTTCAATACGATTGTGTCCATTCGACTTGGAAGGTAATTGAGTTTAAACACTTTGGTTAAATTACAATGAGGCAAAATATTTCTATTCAACAGATTCCCCACAGTCAAGAGGCAATGTCAAAATTGCAAACAAAAGTGTTGAAATTGGCCAAGGGCAATGTCTACGAGGAGCACAAGAAATTCATTGCGACATTCGATCAACAGTGGCGTGATGATGAGAATATTATTCTTATAATGTGTGCAATTGTCTTGTTCACTGCAACCAGACGCAACATAGTGCATTCGGATGTCATCAAGTTGGAGCAGAACTCATACTATTACCTTCTGCGAAGGTACCTGGAGAGTATTTATCCAGGTTGTGAGGCAAAGTCATGCTTTCTCAAACTGATTAAAAAAATTAATGAATTACGACGACTGAATGAAACTATTGTGGGTGTGTATTTGAATGTTAATCCGGCTGAAGTGGAACCATTGTTGCGTGAGATTTTTGACATGAAAAATCAGTGAATTTGGTGCTAAAAGGTAAGAAATAATATTGAGTATTAGGAAAATAACATTATAAATTAAAAAATGATAGTATCCAAACATATTTTAGTTATTATAATAAGTATATGTACCAGTATATCAATCGAAATTGTTTATAAGTGTAATATTTTGTAGGGTACCCATTCTAGTCGCAATTAACAGTTAACTATCTGCAATTTCTATATTTGTAATGTACCGTTTTGACATCTTAAGACTATGGTATATTTTATTTTACAAAAAACCTAACTATTTCAATGTCCAAAGTAAAAATAAATCATTTTAATTTTTTTATGATGCCAATATTATGTTAATAATTAGTACTAATTTCTAAACAATAAAAAATGTGTTAGGTTTCTGACAAAATTTGGCTAAAAGCCGCTTACTGCAGTTCGTTAATTAAATGTTAGTATAGTACCACATTTTTAACAAATAGTTCACGTTCCAACTGTATTACTTCTACAGCGTTTCATAGTAACGATCAATAATTTTTTCAAAAGTGAAAATCAAAAATCAATTAATTTGTAATGGAATTAGTGTCCCATTTTACAATAATATAATTAAAATGCATGTATTTCTTTAATTCAATCGAATATTTTAACAATAACTGTATTTAAATTAAATGCCAGAGGTTTCAGTATTCAATTTGTTTACATTTATATTTTATTCACTTCTGTTTTCTTTTAAATCATTTTAATCTTTTTTTATTGCGAATTACAATGACTGTCACTATTTCATAAAAAAAATTAGTAAAACAAATTTGCACGCGTTTAAAATTTAAGTTAAGAAAAAGCTGTAAAAGTATAAGATTTTAAAGCATGTTAACGTTTTTTTTTTGTTTGCTGTTATGACGTAGGTGTGTAAAAACGGGCATCGCTTAGCTACATAACTATTTTATTTTTTATATAAATATGTTTGTTATTCATACACATGTTGGGATTCGTTTTAAGAAAAAAGTCTATATTATGTTAATGTTATGTAGGTATATATTTAGTTTCCATAATAAGTTGTTATTATATAAGTTGCGTTCCAAGAACTCCTTCAAAAATTCAAAGTTTTATTTTTTTACAACTTGCACGCATAGATTATTGTATTTTGATGATTCGTTAAACTTTTAATATGTATAACAAGCCCAGCATGAATCATTTCATATTTTAATTATATTTTAAATAATCAGTCACTTAGCCGAAAGGTAATTATTACTGACCATTCGTTTAACAATCACGTTATTTTCGTGCTATTTGCAACTGAGTTGCGAACTAATTAGGATTAAGGTTGTATTTAATGATTTTAGAATGTTTATTAAAATTTAAACTAAATGAATGCAAATTCTTTATTTATTAACTAAGGTTGGCAATTAAACCAACAAAAAATTGTTGAAAACAAAATGCAACAAAGGCATTATTGTTATTCAAAAAAACACACCAATATAAAACATATAGCTTTAACATTGTGACATTTTAATTAAATTTAAAATAAATCAAAACAAAATTTAAAGTACATATAGTAAATATATTTTTTAAATAAAATGTTTTGTCGTGAATTATTTATTATAATTAAAATCACACATTAAATGTAACAGCACAGCTGCACCGTTATTTGTAAATAATAAAAATTTTGTTGTAAAAATTGTAAGTAAGCACTCACGTTTAATTGTATGTATTTACTTCTATGTACCTATATCGTTACCAATTATTATGAATTTTATGTGCATTTTAATCATTATATACTTTATGGAATTTCATACAATTTATTTACATAAAAGCTATTCTTCTGTAAAACAATCATTCGTTGTGTGTTTTATTAACTACTGATGAAATCTACTGCCAACACTTCCCGATCTCTTTTTGCTTCGATCAAGCGATTCCTTGCGCCCCATTGTTGGGCTACCGGAGCTGATATTTCTTATTAAAGACCGTAGTCCCCTGGCATTTGAATCAGCCATGTGTCCCACGTTAAGCGTCTCTTGGGCAATAATGAAGAAATCATCAACAATATGTACAGGTGGTGGAATGTCAATGGGAACTATGTCGTTTAGCGTCTGTGGATTGGAGCAGGTACGACTTTGTCTTCGTTGCTGCTCAAATGAATCATGAAATGTGGACAACCGTGATTGGTGTGTTGATCCAGCTGTGGTCGACATTGCTTGTAGTCGGCTGCGTAGTGTGAGATTCTCCTCTTGCAATTTTTTAATAAGGGACGCCTCTGTTTCGGCTTTTGTGAGTGTTGGTTGTGGCATGCATTGAAAAATTGTTGCCAAAAAGTTGTGCAACGATATTAGCAGCGTGTCTTGCCATTGTTTTGTAAAGCAAATGCCAAAGACTTGATGTTCTTCGGGTGTCTTGCAGAATGGAAAGTCTGTTTTTTGGTGAGAGAGGAGGATAAATTAAATAAATACTTGGCCTGTATAAATTGTTTAATGTACTTACAAAACCACTCTTTCCATTCTGAGTGCTGATGTAGCTCCGCTGATAGTTTAGTGAAAAAATCATTTATTTTATCTGGCTTATTGGCTTGAAACGCGGTTATGAGATACAGCTTTAGAACGCCTGATTCAAGCTTCTTAATGGGAGATGCAAATGATTGCTCCAACTTTGTGAACAATTGAGCATCAAGATGACCCCACAATTCACGCAGTGAGTTAAGATCGTGAATATTAATTGAATGTGTGATTTGGTCAATGATTTTGTCTGCACGGAATCCTTTATCTTTGTCCTGTTTAAGTTCGGAATCAAATGTTTTGAGGCTTGAGGAAAAACCACGAAACAACATGTACTCGCGCACTAATTCATCGACGAATTGAACGTGGGCCATTTTTTCAAAACAACAATTTAATGATCAATTTAAATTGAAGAAAACTATACACTTTTATTTACGAACAATTAAATTTATCTTTATAATGTTTTAAAATGATGAGCAACAAAAATATTGCGTCTCTCTGAATATTTTTTGACAGAAAAATTGCAATGTGAAAATATATATTCCTCGAGCAGACCTAAATAAAGTACTAGAACGATTATTTATGAAATCACAATAAATAATTTAGTTACAATTCAATATTATAGCTCTCCATAGTCCTTATAGGATCCTGGGCGCGCTAAGCCATCTCTTCAAAATTATCAATTAAACCGATAAAAATACAATGCAATTTAGAATAAACATAAAGTTTAATGAACACCCTGTATGTGTCACTTCCACAGTCCACTGCAGTTTGCGGCTAATTATTATGGCTGATTTATTAGAATTGTTATTTCATTTACGACTTACATAATTTAAATGATTAATAGACATCTTAAATACAATTTTGTTTAGCCATTAAGCAAAACTCTTTTTTAAATTTATTTTATACTACTTGTTTACGAATTTATGCCTTTAATTTTCAAATCAGTTCGCCCAAAAGCGTCCCAAGTTTTAACAGCATATTTAAAGCAATGCAATGAGCCACCGTGGACATCATATTTTGTAAAAGTGAGCAAACATTAATCCTAGTTTAATTTGAATTTATGTTTAACATTTAATTTTGTAATTTGATTTAAAGTATAAAGACGTAAAGGACGATCAATTTGGGCTGGCCCATTTCAACTGGACTCTTGACAACGGTGCAAATTACCACATACTCCGCACGGGATGCTATCCCTACATGAAGTATCACTGCACAAAAAGACCCTTTCAAGATTTGACGATTGAGAACAATTTTTTTAGGTTCATCAAAGTCTTAAATTTAGGTGGGATATTTTTTAATGTTATTTCAATTAAATTTAGATTTCAGTTTTCATTTTTTTAATAGGAATCCCATTAATTTTTTATGGTATTGCGGCCAAATTTTTGATATCACATATCGAAGATGTACACATTTCAAAGGATGTTACAGTGCCCATTTTTTTTTTGTACATAGAGGACAAAGGATCATTCCACTAATCTGAAGAACAAGTTTGATTAAATCATAAATGGGGATTAAAGAAAGGTAGATCAATATTTAATTATTTCTAATGAATCTTTATTTAAAATGGATGTACGTGAAGATGTAGAAACTTATGACTTACACTTAATATGCAGTTGATCTGAAATTGATCCATTAAACTGAAAACTGTATTATTTGTATAAAATTTATAAATACGAGAGTGGTTCATAAATTGAGGTAGATGGTCATATGGGCATTCAACGCCTTCCTTACGCCTTCAATTGAAACTATATAATACTGAATCAACGAATTCAAAAGGGCTCGTATCACTTTAGACGAACATCAATCAGGACGACCCATTGAAGTGAGCAACCCAGACAATATTTATAAATTTAAAACATAGACCTAAATAAATGATAAAAAAATTAAAATCGGAGAAGTAGACGATATGCCACGTTTTCTAACGAATGACGACTGATCAAAAATTGGTACGAGAATTATTTGGTCATTAGTGATGTTCAAATATAAATAAATACGATTTTCTTGGCAAATTTATATATGTTGATGAAACTTGAATCCAATCAATAAACTGCAGAATTTAAACAACAAAATATAGAACGTGCGGTTAAGAAGTCAAATATGATGTGCACATTTTTAGGATTCTCAATTAAGCATATTATTTTATTACCTTGAAAATAGTTGAATATGACAATATTATTCAACTTGGATTGGACAAAATAAAAACGAAAAACGACCGAGGTTAAAAGGGCATGTAAAAAAGTCTTCAGTGGAGCACATATAAGTCAAAAAATTTTGGAAGTTAGTAAATTGTCGTAATAAAATTAATATTGTAGGTTTAAATCATTTTTACCCTACTTGCAAATCACTCTCGTTAAAAACAAAAAGTATGTTAATTGTAGGTGTTACAGTTTTTTACTTAAATTAAATTGTACTTTTATCCTTTTCTGCGTTTACTTTTTATTTGTTTTAAGTTAATAAAAGTAAGAATAGGTTGTGTTTTACTTTTTGCAATCTATTTGAAGCACTTCGTTTATTATTTCAGCTGTTTTGTTAGTCTTGACTCTTAAGTAACACTCACAAAATTAGTTTAGATAATAATCTGAAGAAACATATTTGAATAAAGTACATACATACTTTTAAAATCAGATTGTTAATATTTTAAATAATTGTAACAGTTTTTAATAAAATAATAACTGATTACACTTTTAATCAACAGAATCCAGTAGTCAAGGAACAAAATGTGGTTAAAGACTTAAAATATTAAAAAAAAAAAAAAAACGCTGCGCAACATAATCAACATGACAAAAGTAATTATAATTTTTTTTTTAAACCATTTAATTTACAAATTACAATATTATGGTAGTTATGTTTAATTAAGCCAATTATGAAGCGCCTCAAATATACATATCTAACTGGGAAAATTATCGAGTGAGCTATTTTTATGATACGTGTTGTTTAATTTCCATTTTTTCAGCAGCGCACTTCGCGACTTTGTGTAAACCGAACACAGAGCCGATAACCGTTGTCGTGCATAATTTATCTTAAGAAGAATACACACTTCACAGCATATTCGCATTCTTTTGACTAAACAAAATTGAAATTATACAAAAGGTGGAAATGTCATCTCAGTTCTCACATCTCACAAAGTCACACTCACGAGACACAATTTTCTATGCAAACCTGTTTCGTGGATTTTTATTTTTGATGATATTACCAAATTTTAATTGAATAATTGTAGTTATTAATTAAACTTGGATGCTGTGTGCTGTGCAAAATAGTGTTTTTACATTTTAGTGTTAATATCTTAAGGCGTTACCGCTTATAGTTTACGACAACTGTTCTGTCGCTCACCTTGAACCAATAAATCGTGTAAATTTTTTTACATAAAATATATAGTGCTGTGAAAACAGGTGTTTAATGAGTTGAATTGCAAATAAAAAACCACAGTTTTGTGTAGTTTATAAAACTAGATAGTTCACTCCGTAGGTACCTACTATCCATAATCAGGTTAAATGTTATACCACGCAATAAATGTCATTGCATTTAAAATATTTAATTATTGAAATAAACACAATAACAAAAATATCACACAGACACCGCTAAAAGGCGCTGACAAGCCACAAGAAATGGCTGCATGCATTCAATCAGAGCACCGCAATATGACGATTTCAGTGGCATTTCTTGGCATCATTTTGATTGCTGTGATGTCTGCTTACCTAGTGTTTGGGGACAACAATGACGCAGAGGATTTACGCACATTGAGGACTGTCTTTATTGTAAGGTTTAAATTATTGAAAAAAAATTTAATTTACAATACTTTAACTTGGTTGAGTAGATATTCCGTCATGGGGATCGCTCACCAACGGAACTCTATCCCAACGACCCCTACATCAATCATGAATGGACGGGTGGTCTGGGTGCATTGTCCGAGAAGGGAACTTTACAAATGTACAATTTGGGAAAGAACTTGCACAAACGTTATTACCGCCTGTTGCCATCCAACGGTTTGTACACCAAAGATCTTATGCACGTTATTAGTAGTGCCGCTGAGCGTTGTCTGATGAGTGCAAGTGCAATGCTGGCCGGTTTTATGCCACCTTTGGATAATCGACAACCATTGCCGATACACTGGCAACCGGTGCCCGTTAATTCAATACCAAGAGATCGAGATATGGTACGCAAAATATACTGAAAATATGCAATTATATCATTTTATTATAATCATTTTTGTTTTGCAGTTGTTGGCACAAAAGAGACCGTGCCCCAAGTATGATGAATCGTTTCAACGAATCATTGATAATCCACCGCATGAGCTGAAGGTTTTCATCGAGAAATGTGCTTCCGTATTTGCACATCTTTCAAAACACACTGGAAATGTAAGCATGCATTTTCATTTAAATGGAAAATTTTATTTTCATTTATCTGTTGGTCTGTTGATGGGAGAAATTTTTATAAAACATTTTAGAACATCACCACAATTTTAGACGTTGAGCTATTGTACAATACACTTGAAATTGAAGCCAACGCCGGATTGGAATTACCAGATTGGACAGAAGGTGTATTTCCAGAGAAAATGCTTCCAATTGCAGAGCGAAGCTTGGCACTCCCAACCGAGACGCCATTTATGAAGAAAATAAAAGGAGGTAAAACTACTGACTGCTGATTTTTAAAACCTTATTGAATCGCTTTTCAAATGCTTTTCATTCTTCCAAACAGGCATGCTGTTCACCGATATCATTGACAAAATGCTTAGAAAACGTTCCAAAAGGCTGTCACCAGAGCGTTCAATTTACTTATACTCCGGACATGATGTAACATTGGTCAACATTATGCGTGCCATGCATATAATTGATCAAACAGCAGCGAAGCCAGATTACAGTGCCACGTTAGCATTCGAGTTGCACCACAGTGTCACATTTGAGAATGACTTTGAAGTTCGCGTAAGATAAAAACTTATTGTGTTTACTAAGAGATGTTTATTATATTTTTTTATTGTCAATGGTTGATAATAATAATTGTGTTTTCCATTATTTCAGTTGGTGTACTATTTCAACAGTGAAGATAAATTCCCAAAGCAATTATCTATTCCAAATTGCGAGAATCCTTGCTCATTGGTGGCGCTTTCTCGAGCATATGGAACTCTGATTGTTGCGAATTTCGAGGAAGTCTGTCAGCTTGTTTGAGCTGGCTGTCGTGTACATAATGTAGTTTAATTCTTTTTACATTGAATGGACTTTTATTTGTTTTATGTTACGTTTTATTATTATGGTTAATAAATTATTACAAATACATACAATAGTTTTACAAAATGTTTTAAAATAATTCGATTGACTAAATTAGTTTAGATTCGATATACCAGTGGTAGACTAGAGAGACTACTTAAACAATTCAAATTAAAATTTATCAGTCAGCTTGACCCAAAACTTTTATAATTTTTCAGATTCTACATCTTACAAGGCGAAGATGCTTTATATCAAACCTGCAACCATTTCAATCTGTAAATCCATTTCTCCCTTTAAATAAAATAAACTTAAAGGATCCATAACAAAATAATAACAAATAATTACCAGTTTTGACATTTTTATTGTATGTATTCAAAATCAGTGTTCTAAATGTACATATTGTTTTTATCATATATTATATAGTTAATGTGATATAGATATATTTTACTTTGTAGTTGTTTTGTTATGATTAGTTTTCCATCCAATACCAAATATATTACGTTATTATAATTTATATAAAATGGTACATACTTTATAGTTGAAAACAATGAAAATTATAATTAACAGCTGAAAACAATGCATCAAAATCAGAATATTTGTGTCAAAAAAAATTAAGCATAAAAATGACTTGATTTTTGTAATTAGAATGGCGGTACACAATGGAAATGTATCGAAATTTAAAATGTTTAATAAAAAAAAAACAAAAATCTTGCCAATCAAATTAGAAACATTAAAAACGATTTGTCGTGTCCAACATGAAAATCTTAGTGTATCTAAAATTTATAAAGAATGAAACTAAACTCTAATTTAAGTGTGGCAAGTTTTACAATGCCAAAATATTTTTAGTCTTCCATGCTTTCGTGTCTGTCGGGAGAACCGCCGTTATTTTTTGGCGACAAGGAGCGAGATTTGCGGTCCTTCTCTTCGGAAACTGAACGATCCCTGCAAAAATTCATAAACATTATTAGTTTTAAAAATTCAAAGCACAAATTACAAATGAATAATAATTATTAATTAACTAACAAGCATAAAGAAAATAATTTAATTTGTTTAAATCATAGATAAAAAAAAGTGCATTATATTTAAGCTCACGGGAAAAAAGCTAAATAAAAATGTGAATGGTTGTTACAAAAGGACACCGGAAATAAAAGTAAGAATAGGAAATGAATGCGATGTGGTACCCAAATCCAAAGAAAATTGTTAAAGTGATAAAATTTTAGATGGCGGCTTCCGAATGAATTTGGAGGTGAAAACATTTTTTTTAAAGAGACCAATCAATGGGCACCACAAATGTTACTACATACATTGTTACATTAGGTCAAACAGGATTTGTAAACAATGAATTAAACAAAAACCTTTTATTTAGTTGCTGTGTATGTTTGTTGTTCCTTTGTGATGGATTGATGATTGTTGGTTGTATTGTATCAAGATCATTTTAAATGTTATCATTATATTTTTATTTTAAGATACAACAAGACAATAAGGGATGTTTTTTTCACGAACATGAATGATTAAGAGAAAAAAACAGAAAATATTTTAAAATCTTCTGTAACTGGACAAAATGGCGGCAACATAAACAAATTACAAGTCAATGATAAGAAATTGTGATGAAACATAACAATTCTTGTAAGGATGATCTTACCTGGAGTGTGACTTGCCCTTAGACTTTGAACGAGAACGGGAACGTGAGTCCCGTTTTAATGAACGCGAACGTGAATGCATATCACGCTTCAATGAGCGTGAACGTGAGCGCATCTCCCTTTTCAGAGAACGTGAACGTGACTTTGACTTCGACTTCGACAGATCACGGGACTTACTGAAGCCACTGTAAAAAAAATAATAATAATAATTTTGAACAAAAAAAAAAAAAGGTTTTTGGAGACTTACTTTGAACGAGATCGAGAACGAGATTTTACTGGGCTCTTTGATTTAGAAGAGCGAGCTCCATTCCCACCAGCACCGCCACCTCCACGAGACTTAGAACGGCTGCGAGATTTGGAGCGGCTATGACTGGAACGACGTGAACGCGAACGGGATGAGCGACGACGTGGTGAACGAGAACGTGAACGACTGCTTGATGAACGAGTACGTCCGCGACGACCACGACGATCTTCTACCAAACGTACACGGCGTCCATTCAACTCAGTGTCATCCAATTTTTCAATAGCTGTCTTCATGTCAGACAATGAAGCAAACTCAACAACACTGTTAACATGGAAATAATAAAACAAGTTAGCATCGTATAACTCAAATAGTGTGCTATTTTTGACTTACCCTTCATTACGACGCTGCTTGTGTGCATCAGCATATGTGACTTCGCCTGCTTGGCGCATGTAATCCTTAAGATCCTGGATTTAAAAAAAATAAAAAATATACTGAATTAAATTGTTTTAAAAATGAAAAGGTTATTGTGAAGCAAAAACACTCAACCGAAACACAAAATATGTAATAAATGCAATGGCAGACGGCTTTGATTATTTCTCTACTTTCGAAATGAATTTGACATGGTTGAAATGTGTGTGGGTGTGTGAAAATGTGGAAAACATCAGACTGCACCATTCGACAGAGACAAGCGGAATATGGTAAAGCATCATCCACCAGAGATTGGCACGCAGCCGCAAAGAGCACGGAATTTATGGCGGTAACTATGGTAAGTCATCCCTAACAATAATCCTCAGTAACGCAGTACATCTCGACACCCTAGCCATCCGACTGATTAAAACCACAACACACCTCATCCATGACAATTGTTGTCGGAATATAAAGAGATAATCAATTTCAAATTTTACTTGAATTCAGCCACTACCATTACCTAGTGAGCGTTTTAATCGCGCACAAAAATCAAACTATATTCTACGAATTATTTAGAGTTGTTGCAGCAGACATGATTGTGTTGAATCAAAAGTCCTTCAGGCCCATGGCTAAGTCAAAATGTTTTTAGAGTCTTCATTTAACGCCACTTCGAGTTTTTCCAGTTCCTTGTCTTAAAGGTCAACATTTCCTTTTTAGTATTCCTCGGTTTTATCAATTTTAACAGCAAAGTTGCCGATCTGTCATGATGACCTAATGACTATAGTAATTCGGTATCTTGACCTTTTTCATTCTATCTATAGTCATTATTGTTTGAAGTTCAATGGCCGACATCTTTTCAGTTGTTTAGGAACAACAATTATTACGCGTAAGAGGATTCCGTCAAACGTCCAGTGACATCTTATCAATTGAAACCAATGACTCGCACGCAGTTGAAGGTTTGGAGAACAAATAAACCAAATTCCGTAAAAAGTGTTCCGTATTTGAACACAAACTGAACTAATTCTCACATTTACATATAAATACATAAAAAATATTTGTTTTAACAAAAAAAATACTGTTTACCCTTTTGCAGGCAGAAAGTGCGCATCGTTCGTCTGACACTAAAAGCCTCTCAGCTCAATATGCTCTTACACACACGGAGTATTGCGCGCAATACACACACAGGAAGGAAGGAACAGTATGCTTTGACGCTCGATCGACCCATTGATCATCTAAGTTCTCTTGAGCCATTCAGTAATTATTTAGTACATCCAATTTCAATGACCCCAACAGTACAAGTACAACCCAGACCAAAAAAATTATTTCTTTCTTTAATGTGGTAATAAGCTTCGCCTGTTTAAAATGTTTGAAAAAAAAATTTTTTTTTTGTCTGTAACATCATCACACACGAGTCCAACATCAATAGCCAAACGAAGTATATGCCAATCCCAAACGGCTGGACCACACAAAAGGGCATGTGAACCGACGAAGATTAGGTTAGATAAGTAGGTAAGTAGCATGCCTCCGGCGGTGATTCTAGTGCAGGGAGGGATGACGACGCACATTTCCGTCACACTCTCAAGGAGGATATCATCGCGCATCACAACACCACCACCACTAGCCAAGAGAGAGAGAGTGTTGAGCATCACCCATGTGTACGCATTTATCAAAACGGATGTCACAATTCATGTGTGGCATGGCATATTTGTGCAACCAGAGTGACCAGACTTCACATCTTCACATTCATGTGCCCTTTAGTGTCTCACATACAGGCAGCGAGAGCCAATATTTGGGAGGCTTTCTTCGAAAAAACATTTACAAAAAATTTTACTATAATTTAATTGTTTAAATTTTTTTTTTACTTTTTTCTTTGTTGTTAAATTTAATTTTTGCTTAAATTAATGATAAGAAAAATTATAAAATTACCAAAAAATATTTGGTGCATGCAAATAAAACCATTTCCATCTTTTTCCTCCCGAGGAATTGATGTTATCAAACAATGATAATCAACAGTTTGACAACAAAAAAACAAATTTACCCTTTATAGAATTAAAATTAAAGTAATTTTAAATACACATCCCTTACTTAATTTAAAGTTTTTTGTGAAATCGAAAAGAAAAATTTTAAAACATCAAACTCTCGGGAAAAATTTTATAAAAATAACTAACAAAAATCAAAATCTGTTACTTTATATAACTACTGAATTTCCCCATCCATAGAAAGAAAACGACCTATTGTTATTGAAAAAATAACCCAATCAAGCAAGCTGTTCGTGATTTGCCGCAGTTGTAGCATAAATGTCATTCTTGTTAATTGCAGCTGTTGTTGAAATCTTTATCATTGTGAGCGTTAAATAACAAGAGGAATGCTTTTTCTTTTCTTTCAATATTCGGTTGATCTGCATTGAGTCATCCTTGGTGTGCTGTGTACAATAATTTGGTAACGGAATTGTTTTGTAAGACACTCTTTGAAAAGCTGGTGGTTGGTTTTCGTTCAAATCCAATGTTAGTTGATGACAAAATTCCAAAAGAGTAGTATCCAGCCTAACCGGTCCAATCGATGAATGAGTTTGTCAGTCACAAATTGAGTCCAGAATCCATAAGAAACGTTATCTTTTTTCTTTTAAAGATCGTGATCCTTGAAATGCTATCAATTAGACCTCAACAGTTGAAGCGATTTCTCGAGTTCATTATTCGTGGAAACACTCAGCTTGCTTGACCGAGCCATTTTCTTATCACAACTCGTTGATAACGACGTACATACATATTTGTAGGTAGGCTTATCGATTATATAAAAATGCCTCGCATCATCGATACACTCAAAAATTATACACAATGGAATTGAAAAAAAAAAAAAACAACAAAAAAAAACAAATAAAAATACACAAAGCCAAATATTATAATAACTAAATACCGAATTACATAAATACTGTAATAACAAAAATTGAAATCTTACCTGCCAGCTGACGCGGCTAGACAAATTCTCCACAATGAGACGGTATTCTGTACGCAGTGGCGGTCCATAACGAGAAGATGATCTGGAATTTTTATTAGTCCTAAACATAAATTAAGGGTCGTATCAAGTTCTATAAAATAATTGAATTTTGTAGCTGCTAACAGAATTTTAAGGAATTCATAAAACAATATGGTGAAGCCAAACAAAGAGGTTACGTTAAATTGATATATGCTATTCTTAATTACTAAGATTGTTGTTATGATTTTAAAACGAGTTGGACTTTTGTCTAAAAATTAATACACCAAAACCTATTGAAGTAGGAAGCCCACACAGAGCCCAACTCGTTTTATGATAGTTATTTGATATAAAAAAGTTAATTACAAAATTGGAAAAAAAAAACCTACTTATCGCTGTAACGTCCGCGGCGTCCATACCTGTCATCGTAACGATCCCGATGACTTCCTCTAGCTTGACCACGAGCGGGTTCAACCACAACTCTGGAAGAGATCCCTCTTTATCAATGGAAGAAATAAATTTATATGTGTTAAAACAGTTTTCGTTATAATTACTTGTCAATTGTATTTTTGTGTGTGTAATTTCTAAGTAATAAAATAATAATAATTCTGCGTATAAAATATTTGATAACTCTATTGTAAAACGTGACATATTTGAAAGCACTCGTGAGTATGTGTGTGCGGCCATTACTAAATCTGAAGATTATTTGTATATTTTGTCATCAAATAAGGCGCCAAAATGACGCGCACAATAGCGTGGGTTTCAATTTTCACGTTTTGTCAATAAATAATTATGTATATACATCTTAATAATCTTAGCAGTTTCACCGCATAGCACGTCCATGGCAAAATTCGGCGCTTGCGCATGGTATACAGGCAAACACACGCACACTCACACAAAATAAAAAACGAATCCGATTCTTTTTTTTTTAATTTAATTATTATTACCTTTCTCCCAGAAGTTCTTTGCCATTTAACTCGTATACGGCGTCATCTGCATCTCTGTAATCTTCAAATTCCTGAAAAATAACAATAAATTAAAACACATTTTTCGGTGTTATTCAAATTAGCCGGTTTATAATATTCAACCGCACTTACAACGAAGCCGTAGCCATTTTTAATTAAAATGTCTCGTGTACGTCCATAACCCTTGAAGAAGCGCTCCAAGTCACGTTCACGAACACCGTATGGCAAACCGCCCACATACACTCGGGAACCAACCATTTCTAGAAGTAGCTTTTTTGAAGTTTAGACTCTGTAAAATAAACCACACAAATCTCTTATTATAATTAATTTTTTTTTCTTTACGAACAAAATGAAATGGAAACACGGAAAACAAGATGGCGTCACATTTTACGCCGCATTGCAAATTTTTTCTATCGTAATTTTAATGTACATTTAACAAACAAATTTAATCACAAACATCACCGAAAGAAACTTACAATACTCACAATTATTTGTGATTGCTTTAAAATTCACTTTTGTAACTTTTGTTGAACTTATTTAATTTGTTTAAAGCAGGAAGCAAGCAACAACCACACGACAGAACGAATACTTCTAGAATGATAAAATAATGAAATGTAGAAAGGAGCCGCAGCCTGCGGTTCGCAAATGTGTGTCGTGTACCGCTTCGCAAGTTCCTGCCGCTGGAGGCAGCACTTTGGTCGATATTTTCGATGCAATGAATAATGATGATTTTGCTGAATAAGGCTGAATATTAGGTATTTTATATATTACGTAAATTTGTATGTATATATTTTTGAATGAATAAAAAAGCCAAAATGTTTAATTTATATTCGTTTTTTAAAGGATTTCTTTTTACTTGTACTAATTGTTTAGATAAGGTCATTAAAAAAACCGAAGATGTCTGATTTTGTTAATTTGTCATCAGGAATATATACGCCGATATATTACAAATCGAAAAATGTTTCCGAAAATGATAAAACACAGCGTTTGCAGTTTTCGTAGTTTTCTTTGATGTCGAGTTTGCTTTGACACGATTATCGTATGATTTTCAATTCCACATAATGAGTTGAGGGATTTTTTGATACTTGATGATTAAAATAATCTTTATGAATGTTTTTCTTAAAAAAGAATGTTATAAATGTTATTTAATTAAAATACCTTTTATACAAAAATATTTTTGCTGAATAAGTATATATATAATATAATTACATTTGAATATACATATATATTCAAAAATGGCTACCAAAATATCATAATCATTATTCGCTTACTGATGTTAAAATACACCACAATTTCTCACTGATTTTATCAAATTCACCAACTATAAAAAAATTCAAGCATTTTCCATTTTTTGAACACAGTCCGCACTCCGCACTCCGCAATCCGCACAGTGAGAGAAACGGCAGCGAACTTGCAAGTAGTAGATCTTTTCATCCGAAAAAGGTTAATTATTAGAAAAAAGCATCACAAAGTGTTTTCAGATTGTTTTCTAAAGTAAAAAAACCGCATGTTTCTGCTGGGTGCATAGAGTTCAAAAAGTGATAACATTAAAAACAAAACGAAAAAAGAAAAATAAGCGCGGAGAAAGTTAAAAAAATATAAAGTCTCCATATTTTGTTGACCATATTTGAAATTGTGAGATTTGATTGTTGCTACAGTTACCAATCAAACGAGTGAATCTTCAAATTTTCCTGTGATAAAAGTTAAAAAAAAAATCATCAAAATGGGATTAGGAGGATGTTGTGGATTGATAAAGTATCTGGTGGTGATCGTCAATGCCTTGTTTTGGGTAAGTGTTTTATTTTTCTTTCTTTTTACTGCTTTAATAATTTGTGAAATATTCTCAAGTTGCTACACGCGGGGGAACGCACTTTGGCTACATAATTCGAATTATATATAAAATATTGTAAGAGGAAAGTGAGTTGAAACTTGAAGGGCGCAGGGCGGTCGATGTGCGTGATAACTTAAGAGATTTTCCTCTCAACTATTTTTATAAATAAATGGAATTTAACATTGAATTTTTTCGTTACGCCACAAAACATTGCAATTGTTGTAAAATGCGCGGCAATTAACAAGATAATTCGTATGCGTTTCTATAAAATAATTTTAAGTTATTTTACAATGATTTTCTTATAGAAAAACCATATTGTTCATCAAATACTAGTGTCATTGTATACTGAACATTGACTGACCCTTAAAAGGCGCGCAAATGCCAAGGTGAACAAGTTTTTTTTGCAGATGCGCCGACATTTTGGTGTAAAGACGACATTAATAGCAAAATATTCGTGTTACCTATTTCCGGTATGCTTATTTAAACAATTCGTATAATTATTTTTAAAACAATTACAGTTGCTTACTGGACACTTTTTATTAACATTAATTATTAATTGGTGTCGACATGTTGGTGTACGGAAATATTTCATAGATGTGTATTATAATGTTAATAATGATTTAATATATGATTTCCAATTATTTTTAAATGCACATTTACGTATATTATATATGAAGTCACGACACAACTCGAACAACACACATTATAAAAGAAATATGCATAAAATATTGACATAACAATTTTTATATCTCCTTTAAATGTATTCAATACAGAAACGTAACACACACACACACTACCATTTCCAATCACAAGACTCAAGAGTAGATGATATTGTGTAGGTGGTGAATATACATATGGTGATGCAGAAGAGTTCTCCCAGAACATTGTTAGATATATAATATGACCCAATTGTTGTTGTAGCGTTTTCATCATTTGGCATCGCGTTCCATTTCAATGCCAAATGGGAATGTAGAAAATAGGACGAACGCCCATACATCTCCATTCTCCTCACCTCATGATGTCCCGGTTAAATGATTCGATCGATATTTTGTGCTTTTAAGGACCAATTGCATATAGTGCTGAATGCTGATGCACGGTTGACCTTAATTTTTTTGCAAAATGTTTGCTCCAATTAGTTTATTTTCATCATGTTTTCAGAAATATTAAACCCCCGGAAACTATGGAACAACATGATTGAATGTTTTCTTGTTTGTTTTTATAGTTTCAATATTTAATGTTTTGTCATCAATTATTATTGTTTGCTTAATTAAAAAGGATTTGCAATCATTATAAGTTTCTATTTTCTAATTTGTTTGGGTTTCTAGATATAGACAATCTTATACACACCTAAAGGATTAATATCTATCCTATACTAACTTTTTTGGTTTATGTTGCGCCATTGAGCTACGGTCATTTTCTAAAATTTAATTGCATTCTCATCCTCTGATTGTATGCTTTATTATACGTACTATGTTTCATTGACATTGTCGGCTTATAAATTTATTTGCCATACATATGATATAGTTAATTCAATATAAATATTGTAAGTCTTAAGTGGGTACTAACTACTAATACGCCAATTAAAATTGAATTGTTAATACTATTGATAACAATATTATAACTAGTAACTCATGCGTGGTCCGGAACTTTAATATTAATATTTATTATCAATGCAAACAGTGATTCCGGCAGTAAATAAATAAGCGCTTATTTAAGCGCCTATACTCAAGCACATGTGTGGGTTCGTTCACATTTGTTTTCTTTTTGAATAAATTTCCTACGATAGTATAATCAGTGATTGTATTATTGATTAGTGATTACTGATTACCAATTAAAATATGAAATAGCTATCTACTTCATTAATTAATAAGTAATTTTTATGTTATAACTTTTCTCGTTTTTCATTTCTGCATATCTCAGAAACTACTGGACCGATTTGTATGAAATTATGATATATGCTATTTTGTAAGGCATCGAAAAAACGCGTCATATATGAGATATCGCGTCGTGTTTTATCAATTTGGGCATGTGAACTACAACTACTATATGTTAATATTGTTTCGCTGCATAGGATTGTTAGTCAATTCATTTTCAATCCTTCCAAAAAGCACACCACAAAACATTCAAAATAATGAAATTCATTTTACAGTTAAATCATTATTTTTTGCCTAAATCTATTTGATTTAGTTTCTTTTTGGATTTGTTTCTAAATTTAGTAAAATTAATTAATTTGCATGACCAATCGAGTTGAATCACAACAGTTTAAAACAATTTTTAAAAATGTTTACTGTTTAGTTTTGGTTAAATGTGCTTTTCTGTCTAGGGTTAAATTTTCAAAAATTTATAGGGCATATTTAATTTTTGAAAATTTAAGTAGAACTTTGTAACCAAATAATCTTTGTTCAAAAGTTGTTAAGCACCTTGTGTATGAATAAAATAAATACGTTTGAAATCATTTAATTTAATGAAATAAAAGAGAAAGATTAGTGAAGACAGAATGGACGGTTAGACACCGTGATTCAACACACCCAAAACGATTCACCGCTTGAATACAAATTTCCCGATTTTATTCCCATTGCATTTGAGCTGTCCACATTATTGTTATTTCATGGTATTTCTATTTTTTAAATTTCATTCGTCAATTTCCTCGGACGATATTGTTATGTTTGTGTATGTTGTTTTCGTCGACGCTTTTCTTCCATCTGACTCACGCAATTTTCATCGAGAAAATCAAGAACCTATACATACCTATATTTAATATTCTAACAACAACAACAACAACAACAACGCATTCATATTGTAAATATAATACAACGGCACATATGTGTTTAATAATATATATAGAATTTGCTATTCATACGGGTGTAGGATACCCACTCATTTCATTTCTTTGAGTCTATTTTTATTTTGCCGTTGGTTGAATCTTCCGTTCGAATTCACTGCCGCCTGCGCCACACCAACACCCATCATAATAATGTGTATACTGTAGTGACTGATGTTTGGATTCATCATTGAAAGGAACGGAAGATTCGTATATAAATCGTATATCGCGTTAAAAATAAACATAGAAATAAGTGACATGCGTTTGTATGATATTGCTTAAGCAATATATATCATTATGTTGATGGGGTAAAAGGGGTTAAAAAACTAATCTTGCGGAAAACATTGAGTTGATTTGTCAAGTACATGTGTTTTACAGAAGAAAATAATATGATTAAATCAAAAAGGTTTTAATTTTATACTTGCGTTACGATTCACAATGTTACTGTTGATTGTGTAATGTACGATCTGCTCTCATTTCCTTTTGGTTTTCCTCATCTTATGACTTAAGAAATATGCAAAAGTCAAGTGTCAACAAAGACATGCTACAAATATATGCAAGCAAGTCGCAATTTATTGCATGCCGCATTACGTACGCACAGTGTGGCATTTTTTTCCCTTTTGTCATGTTTCATTTTTGAAAGGGGACGAATCGAATTTTAATTCTGTAACCATAATGTAAAAATGCTTTCACATTCACTTAGCTGTGAATATAAATATTTGAAAGGGCATGCGTCTTTTTGTATTTGTAAAGTTAATGTTGGAACATTTTAGAGAAGAGTTTTATGCCTTTACTTATCTTAATTATTTTATGTTGTGAATTATTCAATTAGTAAATAATCTTTATATAATTTTTAGAATTCCTATAAAATTATGCAATTTTTTATATTAATTTTTATATAAGAAATCCTCCCCACTTTAGGTTTTGATCTTCTAACTTTATCGTCGTATGTCAGTTTAGTCATTCTCATTTTGAAATTACTTTATGACAACATTAAATTGTTACATGCGACAAATAAGTGCAACAAAATTGTTATTTTACCAATTACCTTTATTGTTTTGAATGTATGTAGTTATTTTTGTAATGAGTTTGAAGTAGTCAATGTCCCTGAATTACAGCCACGCACAAAGTCAGAAATTCAAAGAAATCGTGGGCATAAACAATTTGCAGACAATAGAAAAATATTCACTATTTTTTGCCAAAACATCTTATGCAGACCAATTTTGTGATTCAATATATTTTTAAATATAAATAGATTTTGTATATACATATTAAACTAATTACATTTTTTTTGTACGTTATGTTTAAAGGTATTTATTTATACTGATGCTCATAATATATTACTTCCTCCTTCCTGCGCCAAGAATATTGAACGCTATTGATGTATGCAGCCGCTCTTAAAATTTACAAAATTATCGAGCATATTTTCCATTTTAAGAAGAAGATTAAAAGCACTGTTTGTGGAATTTTTAAAAATACATTGAAAGATAATAATTAATAAATAAATGCATTGTGCAACTTTGCAACTTAAATTTAAATTGTTGATTTTTAAAACATTGCAAATATGCTTACAAAATGTTCGTATGTAATTATGAGTCACACATGCAGTTTGCTGTGTGTTTATGTAGCCCATTATGTAATATGTAATTTAACACGTTCGTGCGCGCATATTATGCAAATCTCATAATATCGCGTTGAATAAAAAGGCGAGTGTCCCATATTTATGTACTTCAGGTTTTTGTGTTTTATCCCCATGTCTCACGAATCGGATATTGCTCCTTTCAACATGTGTAATGCATAAAACGTACTTAACAATTTATTTCTCTGAATCTGCGCAATTCCTTTAATATATTTTGTATATCAGCGAGCATGCAAATTGCAAAAACTCGTACATACAAACATTTGCAAATGATCCTTGGAAGCAAGAACTATTGATTTCGGATATTATACAATAAATATTTGTCATTATTACATTGTGAAGGCCATTTCTACATCCCACTGTTAAAACACAAAAAGGAATTTTGCCAAAAAATAATTAAAAAAATAGGCCAAATGTGTAAAAAAAAATTCGATAACCAAATAACGTTGTGAATAATAACTATGGTATAATCAACAACCGGCATATAACAGTATAATTGTCATATAACAAAAAAAAGTAAATATTTATGTACCACAAATGTCAAATACCATTCACCAAGTAAATTGTATTTTCTTGTGTTTAATTAACACACAACTAATTAAGTATTTGTTAGTTAGAAAAATACCTAACACCCAATTCCATGGTTCAAAGTCGCGTTATTACATCACGGCCGACAAGGTCAATATTAAATGGATACCTGTTGTCTCATCATGGAATGTTGTGACGCAAAAGATTTGAGTTTTATTTAATGTGGCATATAAAGTAAATAATTAATTTAAACATTTACCCAATTAATTTTTTGTTGTACTAATTTACACAAAGCACCTCGTACAGTCCTATTTTCTTGATGAACTTTGAACGGGAAGTGAGTCCCTTATTGATACAGTGTTGTTATCTGTTAGAACTAGTAATTGCGGTACGTCTTGGGTCCACATTCTTTGAAGAGGTGGGGTAGTGTCTATACTCTTATAAAGCAATATCTGATATTCGCCCTTTCCACGAGTCCATGCTTCTTGAGATGTTTTATAAGTTTATTGTGTCCAGTTAACATTCTTCTGTTTAGCATCATCGAGTTGGTCTTCATTCTTTTTTGGTTCTGTGTTCTCAGGAGTTACTTTCACTGCCCACTGAATTAGTCCCGTAATTGTTTTATAAGACCATTTCTTGAGTGTTTTTCACTTAATTTTCTTCTTAAAACTTCATAACCTCGTGTGACTGCATTTTCACTTTTTAATCAGCAATGCAATGTCATCAAGCCAAAACACCTACTCGTTGAATAAATAAACAAGATATGTAAAGCAGCAATGATTTGATATCGTACTTCTATAAATATTGGATTACTAATTTAAATTGTTCATGCATACTGCAGTACAACTAATATCTATCATTTGTCCCTCGATTGTTTTTAAACTGCTACAATGTACACACTTGTAGTTATTATGTAAGCTCGTTAAACCCACGCCAGTATCTCAATTATCCATTCACATTTATTCAAAATGTTTGAAGAACTTTTAAGAATTAAAATGAAATTTTTATATTTATTTATTTACGCTCATTTTTGTTGATATAATTTTAGTTGGCTGGAATTGGTGTGGTAGGATTGGCTGTCTGGATGCTCATGGATCCAACATTCATTGTGTCAATGGCTCAGGATGAATCAAATTACTACATTGGATTGTACATCTTTTTGGCAATTGGTTTATTGATGCTCTTCATTCCATGTCTGGGCTGCTGTGGTGCTCTCAAGGAATCACAGTGTATGCTTGTTTCGGTAAGCCGTTTGTTATACCCTCATTACCTCTTATGTTAAATTAACCGCATCATTTTACCTCCTCAGTTCTTCTGCTTCCTACTCATCGTTGTAGTCGCTGAAATTGCGGCTGGTGCATGGATGGTCCATAACAGTTCAAAATTGGAGGAAGTTCTACAGGCCACCGTTAAGCATACCGTACAGGAGGAATATGGTCAGGTTACCAGCCGCACCAGCGCTTTTGATGCAATTCAAAAACAAGTAAGTATTCTTAAATTAAATATACTGCAAATTTCGGTATTAATGTTGGCCGTGATTTTAGCTCGTATGCTGTGGAGCAACCGGACCAAGGGACTGGGCTTCCAGCCGCTACAATCAAGTTGATACAAAGAACATTGTGGACCTAACATTGTCCAAACTCTCCGTCTCATACAAAATTCCACAATCTTGCTGTACTACCGAAGATGAAACACTTTGTTTGGCATCGACAACTATTGGCAGTTTGGTTGGACCCATCAATCCCGCTATTGCTCACACTGTAAGTATTTATTTCAAAATAAATATACCAAAAGGGATGAATATCATAACATGTAAAATGGGCACTGATTTTTTGTCTTAAATAAATGCAAAATTTTAATTATTCCTTTTTCCGCAGGGTTGTCTGGAGAAAGTTGCCGAGAAAATGGAAGCCAATATGCCATGCGTTATTGGTGTTGCTGCTGGCATTCTGCTTGTTGAATTATTGGGCATGATCTTTTCCATTGTCTTGTGCTGCGCAATTCGCAGCAATGATCACTACAAAGCTTAGGAGCGGGCTGCCCAGTTGAAGGTTGAGTCTCAATATTATTAAATTCTTTCACTGAATTTAAGAATTAATAATTTCTATATATAATATGTTTTTCTCAATGAAATAATTTCGAATCTGCTTTTGTTAATCGCCACCATAAAATATTTTTGATTATGTAAACAAAACGATTGACAAAATCTCAAGCTAATTATGATATTAGGTTGAATTTTTTGTTCACAATAATTTATATTAATTATAATAATATAAGAATTAATCACCGAGGACTCAAGCATTCAACGACAAATATTATTTGTTAAGTATTTTTCAAACATTTATGAATTTCTCATACATTTCTATTGAAACATAAATCATTTTGTGTTCATATGTATTTTTGTAATATAATTTCTTATATTTTTATTTTTATTCATTAAATACATGTTAATATGTATATTTTATATATTTTTTATAACATTTTCATTTTTTTCTGTACGTTAATCTAAAAATCGGACGAATGCATTGTATTTACAATGCAAATAACATTCTTGAACTTGAAATCAAACGCAATTTTTTATTATTTAAACAAAACAATCGAACATTTGTTGAAATGATAACAAGGCAATGTGTGGATGTTTCGATTTTTTTTAAATGCGCTCAATTTTTAAAAAATTTAACAATTTTCCTTTTGCTATATTAAGTATTTGTAACCGTTTATATTAAATCTTCTGCCTTGTTTAAAGACATAAAATGTGTGAACTTTCATAAACTCCTGCAAGGTCACAACAAATCATACTTACATATAGTATGCATGGAGAATGAAAATTCAAAATAATGATGTTAGTTGTTAAAAGCTATTGATATTTATTAAAACGATCTTTTAAAACTTCTACGAAAAATTAAATTAAAGCATGTTGTAAAAGAGAGTGTCAAAATATCTGGCCAAATTGATATACATTTGTTTTTTTAAATTATTCAATAAGACAAAGTATGAGTTAATACATTTAAAGAGATCAATCTCCTGAGCATTCAGTGCCAAAATTATATAATTCCATACTCGATTGCTCTCACATCACAATTTTTGTTTCTACGCAAATATATTTTGAAAAGAATACACTTCGAGAAGTCAATAATTCGTTTCGATTAATTTTTCTTTAAATGATAAATAATGTCTTCAATAATAAGGTACCTACATATATTATGTACATAATGTAACATGTTGAAAATGTGTGTAAGTGGAAAGAAAGAAACAATAAACATTTCTCGTGGCCATGACCGAATTGCCAAAAATTAATTAAGAAGATATTTTTGTAAACACGCAATGAATTTCAATATAAATTTGATAAATAAAGATTGATGAATGGTTTTATTTTTGCAATTACAAAAATCAATGTTTCAATCAATTAACATTATTAATATGTGTGCACCTATAAGGCTACTTATGTGTTTAATAACATTTAATAACTTTAATTTTTAACAGGTATTAACAGTATAGAAATGTATTGAATTAAAGATGACGGATCTGTGTCGTATTAAACACTGTTAAAATATTTTTTTATTGACTGTCTGTAATAATATAATTTCATCACATACACAAAATAATTTCAAGAACCATATTTTTAATTAAATAAACTAAAATTTTGTAAGTTAATGAAATTCAAGTATGTACATGCACATTTTAAAATTAAAATCACAAATTTTGCGCTTTAAACCAAAATAACGAATCGTACAAAGGAAGGTTTAATCAAATGTATAAGAATCAAGACACGTACAAATGGAATTCAGATAAATGTGAGGATTAAAATATATTGGTCTTTATAACTGTAATTAAATGTTTTAGCAAATCAGTAGTACGCATAATTCTCATTAACATTAATTGCACAAAATAAGTGTGTGTAACAATAATTGTTGAATCGCATGTGAAAGAATTTGCATTATGTAATAAGGAGAAATTTTATTCCACAATACATAAATATATAGCATAATAACAGATACGTAAGTTATATAATTCCCTAAGTATTATAGTAGTCCCTTTTATCAATCCAATATATTAGAGTGTGTGAGAAATTCTCAAGTCGGTCATAAATCCACAAAACCTATCTTTTGATAAATTTTTAATATTTTGTTCTTTCAATTTATTTATGAACTTTCCTTCTTATGTACATACCTATCCTTAAGGAAAAATACTCCTTCCTACTTCATGTTGCTTCCTTGATGCCAAGAAATTATGCACAGTATAAACTTTAAAAAGTGAGTAAACTATAATAATAATAATTAATTGGAAATTAACTAACACAACAAAATGATTTGCCAAATTGTAACATGTTAAAACAATAAGAATCACTATGGAACTTCTTTACAGTATTATTAAGTCAAACGTCAAGGGTAGCGTACGTACTTATTGGTATTTGTGTTGAAAAAAAATCAAACATTTTAATGTATCCACTTTCTATCACTCCATCCAAAACATCTTCCATTTTAATTAACATTTTTGAATGCAATTTTCATAGCATTAATTATGACGACTTAAATTCATAAACCACCATCGCTAAACTAATTTTTCTATTCATTAATTCTATAAATTAAGAATATGTCTAGAGTACATTATAATTGTATGTACTTTTAAACAAATATAAATATATAGAATAGATTTTTGTCAACAAAAAAGAAAATGTTTATGGAAATGTAGACTAACTATAATAACTATTATTGATATTGCATCGTCTTGTGAAAATTATTCATCGCGCTTTTTAAGTTTCCTCAGGAAACATGCATTTAGCTGTATTTAACATTAATTTCATCAATATTGTGGCATCAAGAGAATTAAAACAAAAATACGGTGCTTCATTTACATAATTATTATGAAATTTATATGTTTGAAAAAAAGTATATAAAAAATATAAAAGTCTTTAAAAAGTTGAATATGTATATTTTTTACGAAAGACGAGAAACTATTTTAAGAGAGAGAAACCAAAGTTAATTGATGTGTTCATTTAAATTTTCACTTGAAGCTATAATAATTTTTTTTACACAACTCCAAACACAACACACAAATAATTTTGATTAGCGTTGCTGATTAAAAAAATACAAACAATATTTTGAGTTTGGGCAAAACAAATAATTTATAAAAAACAATCCAGGAATAAAAACATTAACATTTTTCGGCCTAATACTCTTATTTTATTAAGTACATCCCAAAAACGAACAATAAAATACAGCGCTTAATTTCATGTCAATAAATATTTAACATTAATGTTTGAAAATTCTAAAACAATTTTTTATAATGCTTATTAAATTTAATGGTTAATTTATAAAGTAAAACATTAAGTTGCATTGCCGTAAATTATTTGCTAATTCTCAAATATTATGAATAATATTAAACAATCGTGTTTTGTGTCAAAATAAAAATCATGCAACTATGTAGAATACTATTAAAACTACATACCATACATATAACCATATAATTGATGTAATGTATTTAAATGTTGGAAAATTAAGTACATATACTCTGAATATACATACAGATAAAATTAATAATAAGTTAAGTTTGACTTTTATTTAATATTATTTAATTCATCTTACATCGTAACAGAAGTGCAACGTTATGCATGCAATAAAGATTTCAGGAAAAGGTTGTATCGGTCCATATTTTTTTGGTTTAGTCATTATTTAATTTTATCTTCTGCCTTTTTATGAAGTGCTTTGTTGCAAATGAGAGATTCAAGAAATAACTCGTGTGAATGAAAGGATCATATGAAGAAGCCCTCGATGAATAAGCCTTAGAACTCAGAAGCCAGAAAATTAAGCATTAAGAAAAATGCGAGACAATTAATTCCTCTTCTATCATCTAGGAAATGACCTCCAAAATTTAAACATAATTGATCAGCAATTATTTTTTTAAAAGTAAGTAAACCTTATGGAGTTTCTCTGGTTCATCTCCAATTTTCCTTATGTCACGAACAATATTTTCTACAAAAGCCTTTTCTACATGAGACCTAATAAAGGTATTTTAATTTAAAGGGATCAGGGGCTTTACATTGCCCAATTAATAGAAACTGATAGCATTGATTTGCCTTTTGGCGTTGAATTCGATGGCTGATTTAAGTACTCATTTAATAACTGTATTGATAAACTCTCTTTGTAGTAAGCAACAAACTTTGTAGGAGTTTTTATCATAAAATTTCTATTAACATTCTGCAAAGTTTTATGATAAAAACTCCGTTTAAAAAATTATTTTTACTGCAACAGTTTGAAAACGAATACCAAATGCGCAGTAGTGTTCGTTCTTAAATGCAAGGATTTTCGTTATTTATAAGATTTATTTTAAGATAATCGTCGATTGAGAAAATTAAATTGAAGTTTAAATCATCTAAATTCTGTCCTCTTTAATTATTATTTTTTTAATAACCAAACTTCCATCAATCTGGGTCATTTTTTGGTTACAATTATGAAATTACAAAAAAGAAAGAAGTGGTAGAAATGTATTTGCTATTGATAATTGATTGATACATACAAAATAAACCCCATTTCCGTATATATAATTATAATATAATAAAATTAAATAATATAATCTATATAAAATTTACAATCAATAACTTAATTTCGTATGTCTCGCGTCTTATTAATTTGGCCACCCTAACATAAAAATATGATTAAATCACTATTTAATAAAAGCGAAAAAAGTTATTTCAGCAGCAAAAATATTGACAATACCAATATTGTTTGTTCAAAATTTAAAGTTTTTAATAAATTTTTTCATATTTATCTCGCAAAATTTCAAATAATAGAACAAAAATACAGTCTCAGCCAATATTGATGTAAAATAATACATTTATATTGAAGGCATTTTGTTCCTCTGGTTCACAAAATTTCAAAATATTGACAATATTGTCAATACTTACGATCAATATGTACTACCAGTTTCCAGTACCGAAACGCGATAATCTCAAAATGACATTTATTTAATTAAACAAAGTTAATTTATTTGTCACATTTAAGAACGCACCAAAAAATTATTTTTTAAATTTAAAATGTTTAAAGATATTTGATTATTATTTTAATTCAATACATACTCAATCAAAAATCGTGTAATAAAGACAATAAAATACAGGGTGCCCTTAAAAAAATAATAATTGAAAATACATCATTTGTTGCATTTTATAATGTTTTTTTTTGTTCATTTCTATTTGCAATAGTTTTAATAAATCCAAACTTTCTTTGTTATTAAAGGTATAAATGTAATACAGCTAAATACAATTTCTTTAACCAGAGAAATTTTATTCAAATATTATTTTTTGTATCATTATAAATTACATGAGAAGGTATATCTCAAGATTTTTAATTTAAATCATTTATCACAGAAGTCTTAGTTGATATATTGATAAAGTTTTTTCTTAAGTAGAAGTGGTTTGAATTTTGAATTAGTAAGCAAAATTTATCTGCAGATTAAATACTGCTGAAAAGTTCCTTTCTGGATCCTTTGATGAGTTCCCACTAGTTCCCAGTATAAAGTACTTACATATATACATACGTATATGTGTATTGTTAATTTTTCTTTATTTCAAATAAATATGTAGTTACAGCTCCCGCAGAAATGCACACATTCATACGCATCAGTTTTCAATGCATACAAAGGGGCGCGCTCCATAGTTGTTAATGTGTTGGGCGACACAAACTGTCAAAAAAAATTAAACACCTATAATTGTACACAAACAGCTGTTTTTACCATCGCAAGTGCACAGTGCACACAGTAAAAAAAAGTTTCACACATTCACAAAAATTAATAATTATTGTGGCGTGGTATATGCTAATTAATACAATTCACAAGTAGATACTAGATACGTAAATATTATATAATAAGAATTAAGAATTGTGGTCATAAAGAAATTGAGGAGAAGAGTATTGGACATAAACAAAAAGCTTTGTATGGGTGGGTGAATTTCGCCTAAATTAAGTCACATACAAAAAATTAAATACGTTTTTCCAAAGCAAAGAACTACGCATGTGTGAGTAATACAGATTACAATTTTACAGAACCATTCACAGACATCTTTTATTGCGCGATTGTTTTGTTTTATTCGAGTCGCCAGTCGCCTGAAATAAATTGAAGTAAGCGATGTACCAAAGGAGTAAATACACCAAAAACACGAATTACGAGTACATAATTGTTTTGTGAGGTAAAAAATAAATGTTAGTAGATAGGCTGTAGTCTGTAATATTTGACATTTGTGTGAGTTTTAACAAAACCCAATAAAACACTTTCCAAGTGGTTCAGCTACTAGACTCACCAACATATTTTATAATTTCATATTGCCGTACAGTGTGCATTCACATACCTATGAAAAATCCTGATACGTTCGGCTGTCAAAAACTCAATGAAAATTTTTCTTTATACATATAGAAGTACGTGTGAGCTCGGAGGACTTTTGTATTTTACTTGGTCAGTGGTCACACAATAAATTCGTCAAAAACAACCTATTTTCGGGTAGCGAACAGAATATGACTATAAATCATTAGTTACACTGCAACTGTATCAATCAATTTGTTCTACGGTAATATTAATTAATACGCAATCAATTGCAAACATAAAAAGCGCAGTTGTAAATTGCAACTGCAGTGACATTCAGTCAGGAGAAAAAAAATTATCTCATAGGCCATTGTGTGCTGTGCATTTAAAGGCATCCTAAACACTATAGCAATTACTCGAAACGTATTAAATTAAAACAGTGCCAATTCAATGACGCCGCCGCCACCATCAAAGGGGCCTCTCAAAGGCCCCAATCCAATCATGCACTTGCTGCAACGTAGCGCTGGCAACACTGGTGCTGAGTTCCAGTCGAATCTCTTTAATCAGCGACTGCTAATGGCAAAAAATCTTTACAAAAAAGATCTCGTCTCTCACTTTGGATGTGTCAACGCTATTGAGTTTTCAAATGGAAGTGGAAACCATTTAGCGTCTGGTATGTTATATTTAGATTGTGGTTAATTACACTCGTTCACTTATCAACATAAATAATGTCGTTTTGTTACAGGTGGTGATGATCGTCGTGTGCTTCTTTGGGACATTGAGAAGTCCATCTCAGGTGCTAAAGTTAAGCCTCATGAAATGGCTAAACAACATCGAAGCAATATATTCTGTCTTTCGTTCACTAATGACAATCGTCGCATTTTCTCCGGTGGCAATGATGATGTTGTCATTCTGCATGACATTGAGGCCAATGTGTCCGTTGATGTTTTTATACACGGCAAACCGGTGTACGGGCTGTCGGTAGATCCCAGCCGCGTCGAACGTTTTGCAACTGCTGGTGAAGATGGTCGTGTCCTTTTGTTTGACGTACGCACAAATGAGGACACATTGGTTATGAAGAAGCATCGTGGAGCATTTCATTCGGTTGAATTTCATCCATTAGATGGAAATTATTTGGCAACTGCAAATGCAAAAGAGGGTGCTGCCTTTTGGGATATTCGTGCGTCTTTGGACAAACCATTGATATCGTATGGTGGCACTAATAATGCGCAGAGCTGCATGAGTGTACGTTTTAATAGATTTGGTACACAAATTTTAGCACTACGACGGCGCCTGCCACCTATACTGTATCGTACATTGAACGAGGCCCCCATTTGCCAGTTTTATCATCCAGACTATTACAACTCGTGCACAATGAAGAGTTGCTGCTTCGCTGGCGCAAACGATGAATTTGTTTTGTCTGGTTCAGATGATTTCAACTTGTACATGTGGCGTGTCCTTAATTCGAGTGATGACATGAGCTATCAGTGGGTAGACAATTGTGAAATGATCTTGTCTGGCCATAGATCCATTGTGAATCAAGTGCGCTTTAATTCGGAAAAGTGCATGATTGCTTCATCGGGTGTAGAAAAAATTGTTAAGTTGTGGTCTACATTTGAGTCGGAGGGATGGACTGGAAGTCTTTTAGACGAGTCTGTCGGTTTAGATAACTCACGAGAGGTGTTTACACACGAGGAATATCTGTCATTGGTGAATCATGGCGGCCATAACATGTCACATGACTACAGCCATCACAGCACATCTGAGGATCCAAGAATGATGGCTTTTTTTGATTCATTGGTACAGCGTGAGATCGAAGGTTGGATAAGCTCTCTCAGTGCGGATTCTGCCCAAAGTGACAGCGAAATGATTTCCTCTTCCAGTGATATAAGTTCACGACAATTGAGTTCGACTAGTGACAGTCCAGCCTCTGATGTTGAGGTACAACAAATTAATTACGGTCAGTTTCATCGCAGGCGGAACAATTATGCGGCCAAGATTCCACGGAAAAAGTATCCCAATCGCATTGCGTATTTGATAGCAACCAAAAGAAACACTCTCAAACGTCTGGCACTAAAGGGTGCTGCCGAATCAAAGAGGCGTGTTAATGCTCAAGCTTTGCGCAGAATGCAACGTCCTCCTGCGAGACTCACTCGAAATGGCACTGGCAAGCGCTCTGGTCGAATGAACAACATTCTACTAGGTCGTCGGCAGAATGAGGGTGCAAGCACATCCAATAACAACGATACAAATGATCGCTTGAAAAAGAAGCGCAAATATTTGCAACATCGTCGAAAATCATCCAAGAAAAGTATGGCAAATACTACGACAGAGAATGAAGATGACGACGATGACGATGATGATGATCCCAAGGATGAAGACAACAATAGAATGTTACCTGGTACATCACGTAGTTTCTCAGCAAATGAAGAACCAACCACATCACGTGGTGTTCCATTGTCGCGCATTAATGGTGAATCAAATCAACATTTTCATCCCATTCCGAGCACTAGCACTGGCATCACAAATCCTTTTCATACCAATGATAAACGTCTTATGATGGTTTGTCGCTTGCCAAATGTCTATCCACGAACGCGACCAATTATACTATCGCAACAGGACAGCGATGATGATTCGGATGAGAATTCCGTGCCAGCGCGACGACGATCGCCTCAATTGAATTTGGTGCGTGTCGCCCCATGGCCCCAAAATGGTGCCAAAAAATTGAATGTTTACTCTTCATCTGGCCTGGATGATAATGAAGAGGATGTTGACGATGACCAAGAAATCGGCAGCGCCGACAATCGTTTAATATATCAATCACGCCATTGTCGCAAGCGTCGTCACTCACACCATCATACCCATCATCATAATCATAGCCATCACAATCACAATCCCGTATCCTCAGCGCCTTTGGCGGTGCGATATACACCCACCATTGGGGTCCTTTGTTCCGGTCACTCAAATTCAAGACTGTCATCCAGTGGCCAAGACACGGACACTGAGTTCATTGAGCAATTACGCAAACGTTATGGTAGGATACCGACGTTGAACTCACCGCAGGCGTTAGCATCATCCGGTGGATCAACATCGGTGCGTCAGCATGTGACACCAGACAGTGGAACCGCAAACATTACGGATGCGTCGCCGCATTCGACAGGTCCACGTCTTGCTGGCACTGAGGGTCATAGCTCCGGCTCAAACCGAAATAACGGAGACTTGAGATTTTTTGATAAGAAAATGGCGGCTGTAAGACGCAATTACGACACTGTATTTAAAATTACCGACTTTAACTCCGACAGCGAGTAAGAACTATTAGAACCTAAATTATTTGGTCATTATTACCGCCATTGTTGCGAGTCTTAAGTAAAAACATGCATGTGAAGAAAATATTGTTTAATTAAGGAAAAATGTGTATTTCATTACAAATTGAATGCAACATTTTATGAAAAAATTACATTTAATCAATTTGGATGAATAAATTTCAATAAAAATATTCACTGCTTTGTTTTAATGAAAAATGAATATAAGTAGAAGAGTTATGAAGAAATACTTAGGCATCAGTGCAAAGGAAATGGTCAGCGTCGATGCTTGTGTAAATGTGGCCTTCCTGTGCCATAAAGTCGATAATATTACTGTAATACAAAGAAGAAAACATACAGTGTTAATAAAAATACTTATTTTAAATACAAATTTAGACATAAAACATCAATTATTCAAACTTACTCCAAATCCGACGATGTTACATGTGCGAATTTACGACCCAACTCTTGTCGACTGATGCCCTCATTTGCAGTGCATCCTTTGATAGCTGTGTAAATCGCCAAATGCTTTCCCGTCAATCCCAAGCTGTTGACACTGGTGATTTGCGATGCAAATCCCGATTGAATAACACCACCCGATGCTCCGCCGCCAGATGTGCCAACGCCTTTCTTGCAATAATCCCTTGCCTTGCAAATGGCATTTAACACCTCTAAATTATGGGTGGTAAACTCATTCACAACAGTGACTGGTGTCATTTTGAAGACCATCAACGTTTTGGTGCCACCTTGATTTCGCAACGAACCATAAACCCGAGCATAACACCCCAATAGCATAGTTGGTGCCTTAAATGAGGCATCCTCTTCCAGCCACAAATGTGCTTCAATGGTGCCCGTATGATCCTCCAATGTGTATGAGATTTTTGTGGTCGAGTAGTCAATGTTTCGGACAATGCCAATAAGTGTAACGGCGCCAAAACTCATGCCGTACATACGTAAGCCATCCTCAGAGGAGCGCTTTAACTGAATCACTGTGACTGGTACAATACCTTCGGCTTTATTTTGTTCTTGTACGCCGCTGCCTCCACCTTGGCCAGCCCCTGTGTTAAAACCGGCTCCGACTAAAAACGAAACAAAAGTCAAAAACGGTTATGTTGATTTTGGTTTAAATTAATTTCGTAAAACTTACAACTTTCATTCATTGTGTGATGCTGTTGGAATTACGAGTTAACAAATTCAGGGAAGCACAAATTAAGAAATGGAATGTACGTTATTTGGAATTTCTTAAAATTGCGAAATCCTTAAATTAATATACTCCACGATATAAATTCTGCGCGCCAATTTTATACCAAACTTTATTAGTTGACATTCTGAAGTATTGCGACGCATATATAATATGTAATACAAAAATTACCGGTAAAATTAATGTTGATATATATTCAAATGTATTTTTTACAGGATGTTCCATCGACGTAGAGTAAAATAAAAATCATCACTTAATTATACTCTATAAGGAATTTTTCAATTAAAATATGTATTAAGCGCAAGGCTGCTTACTACACATTAAAATAAATTTTAATTATTCCTCATAAAATTTATTTTGTGTATAAATTTGTGTAAAAAAGTTTCCGAAAACTGTTTCAAAACTCATATTTCAAATTTACATTCCAGTTTAATGTCAATTTATTTTATCTATTTCTATCTAAAAGTCTATTTTAATTCCATTAAGGATAATACAAATAAACCATAATGAAATTAAATAAATAAATTTAAATTGTTTTAAATATGGAAATGCTTCATTATTGATTAGGTTTTTAAGAAACTGTGAGATCTAAAAATGAGTAAGATTTAGATTTGTTTTAGCTTCGAGGCTGGTAAAACGATTCATTTCAATTATTGTACCCGATTTAAATAATTAAAAATGAATACGAATAACAAAACGAAAATGTATTGAACAAAATACATTATATCATTAGAAATCAAAGAATAGATAGCAAAATATTAGATCTTTATTATTTAGATTGAGATACAATACATTGAATCAATAGTTTTAAAGAACTCTTGGATATATATGGATAACTTGGAAATATTTGAAAATCTGTATTTTTATCACTTTAATTCCTTTTTTTTAAATATTAATTATATAATATTAATATTTTATAAATTCAGATTCAAATTGATATAATATATATTAAAAGTATATTCAGCAAAATGTATATAGTCATAAATGCGGTTTTGATAGTACTTTGAAGTGTTTTTACTAAAATTATATGTATGCGCGCGCCTGCGCTTAAATGAACGTCGCGAGCCGCGGCATGTCAAAAATAACGAAAGTATATGGTGCAAACTGCAAAGTAAATCACTTTGTCAATCGCGCGTCTTTAGTCCTTAGCAAAAGTCGTTTTAGCGTAGAGCTTGTTGGCCCTTTAAACGAAATTAAAAATAAGTTGAAGCACTTTATTTAACAAAGTTATAGAAATCAAAAGTATATAATTGCCTTAAAAACAACTTTGTGTCGGTTTTGGCGCTAAAAGTTATTTAAAAGGATCATTCTTAAGGTGCGTTTTTTGTGTGCAAAAAAACTAAGTTTGGTGGTTCTGTGAATGAAATATTTGCTCAAGCGTGCCCGTCAGGCGCCACACGCAACGCGCTTTTAATACACCAATTTCTTAATATTTTCCCTCCAAAAGTTATTATTTAATTTACACGCACACATTTTTGACAACTTTAAAATAAAATTAGTAATATTTAACGGGTTTTTAATTTTAAGTTTTACGTTTGCCGTTGTGTAGTAGCGGGCGACAAACAATTTGTAAATGAATTAAAAAAAATAATCGACCACTTTAATTATAACATTGTAGAAAAATGCCAGTGCTACGACGAAAATGGAACGAGACAAAGCCAGCAGAGGGAGATGCTGAGTACCTGCGCGACAACGAAGAAGTTTTCTATTGTGTGCAAACGAACGAAATATTTCGCAACTATGACGACTACTTTGAAAAGATTATGTTGCTTAACTCCACTGTGTGGATGTGCTCACTCACTGGCCGCTCCAATTTGACGTACTCAGAAGCACGGGAATGCGAGCGCAAAGCTAAGAAATTGGTCCGTCAATTTCCTAAGTCACTGCGTGCACCAATTCTTCTGGTCGCTGATCTGACGATGCAATTTTCAATCAGTGACCTTGTCGATGATGTGTTTGATTTCATTCTGGTGCGTCATTTTAAAGGCGAAGAGGTGGAAGCAATTGATGAGTCTGGCACTAAAGCTGTGTGGCGAGAGTGCGTTGTATTGGAGGCACTTGCGCCACAAGGCAACAAACCGGAACCGTATGATCCGGAGGAGATTCGATACAGAGTTAAATGTACAGATGAAAGTGCACGCGATGGAGAAACATGGGAAGTGACTTTGGTTCAAATTCGACGAGGGCGCTCTATTCTTACAAAAGATAAATTAAAATTATTTTTAAAACAACAAATTGAGCATCGTGATGGATTACTAAAGGTGAAACCAGACTCACTGAAGAAGATGGCATTAAACGCTCAGTTTAATACAATTTTCGTTGGAGCAGCACCTCTGTTTGAGATGTCTCAGATGGCAAAGGATCGACACGCGAAGCTGTTGGAACGGCTGGAAAAGAAAAAAGAGTCAAAACCTCCAGTTCAGAAAAAGGAAGCAGTAATAAAGAAAAAATCTGCGCCCTCCGATTCAAGTGTTAATAAAAAAAATAAATCTGCCACAATAGATAAATACTTCACTAAGGATTCATCAGAAAATAGCAAAAAAAAGGTCACATCACCCGAAAAAGCTAAAAAAGCGCAGGAGGCTCGTGAAGAATTTGAGCGAATACAGAAGAAAATGGTGGAGGAAGCTGCAAGGAAACAAGAAGAACTTGAACAATGTCGATTTCAGTACGAGGAAATTTTAAAGGCTCAGGTCATGCGCGACGACTTGGAAATGGCTGACCAGAAATTATTACCAACACCACATCCCATTCATTCCATTGTTGCTGATTCCTATTTTGGATACTGTTTAGTATTAGCCGAGTTTCTGCATTCCTTTGAACATTTACTGGTGGATAAGAATTATAGCAAGCAAATCGCTTTTCCGGAGTTGACACGCGCATTTTCTTTTCGTGAAGTAAATGGTCCATTGGCCATCATCTGTTCAACCTTACTTCGTACTGTCTTTTCATTGCAACAGGAAGAGCAGTTGGAAGCTGACATGGAATTCTCGTATGTACTTCAACAAACTAATTTTCGCATTCTGGGTGAACATCAGTCGGGCGTAATACGAGCCACCAAAGCAGCAATGTTCCCTAAGCAGTATTTGTCAAAGGCTCTAGATGAAATCCCATTAACGTCATTATCGTTGTCAGAAGTTTTGCGACTTCATTTGTTGGCTGGAGGTGCAAACGTTGATGATCGTGCCAGTCGACATCGTGTACTCCAGCGTGGAGGTTACATACCCACCGATGATCCTGCGTTTGAACTATGTCATAAATATCCGCATATCTTAAGATTTCTTGGCACACACTCCTTCTTTCAAATGGGTTATAGGGACATTTTTCGTATTCTTAAATGCTTGGTAGAGCAAATTTTGTCCTTCCCATCAGTGCGGCATACACTGCAAACGCGTTTGGATACAGCTAAAAGAACAAGAATCGAATTACGAAGACTACGTATTGATGAAACTCGCCGTGACCTTAACCACAAAGAAGAGGTGAAAGTGGAAACATTCAATGCGAAGACTAAAGTTGAGAAATTCTTAGAGGAACAAGAGACATTGCAAGGGAATTCTAAAATGAATGAAGAAGGCGTCGAACGCTTTAAATCGAAGGTCCAACGCGAGCTGGAGGAAAAGATAGCCTCAATGGAGAAAACTGCGGATAGAGCTAAACAAAAACACGAGTCCACAATAGAACAATTGCGTGCTGAATTGTTTGACATGGAGATTCAATTTGGTTCAGACCGAGCCCTCAGGAATTACTACTTAATTGGCGCTGTGCCTGCGTTGATTGTGGAAAATTTAGGATTGCCGAATACAAGATGCTTTGAGTGTCCGGTTAAAAATATCCCAGAATTGGTAAATTGTGAAACTGAGAAACGAAAAAAATTATTTAAAAAGATTGCACTAGAAAAAACGCAAGGTAATGATAAGGAAAATCGTGCCGATAATTTAATGTGGTCGGATCTTAACAAAACGCTTTTAGAAAAGCAAACACAGGTAGATTTAACTGGACAACGAGAACTACTAATGTGCACAGGCAATAGAGAGACATGTCTCGTGCACGGAAATCCTAAGCGACATCGTTGGTTCTATTTTAAAACAGAAGAGGAGCTTAATGAATTAATTAAAAGTTTAAATAAACGAGGTTATCGTGAAATGGCGCTCAAGGCTCAACTAGAAAGTGAGAAAGATTTAATTCTGGCATTCCTTCAGCGTAGTTCTACTGTTATGGATCACTTAAATATCGAGGACAAAGTTGCTTACCGCGAAAAATTACTTGCGGAGACGCAGGCTGCTTTTCCAAACCCCAATTTTCATTCAAATTCACAAACTGATGATTTAGAAGAAATCATACACATGGAGTTGTGTCAAAAAATATTAGCCTTGGAAGACGACATCACAAACGGACATTTAGGAAATCTCAAAATAGCCAATTTGGCAACTTGGCAGACAGCATTGCTTGGCGGTGGTTTTGACATGCAAGCTGATCAGGTTCTTTACGGAATTAACAAAAAGATGGGTAAGCACCTAATTTATTAACATTTTCACATTTATTTTAATTTCTTGTTTTTAGTAATTCGTAATCCTACATTAATTAATGGACACGTATCAGCACCTTTATCAAATGAAACAACACCTGCAGAATTGCCAGAACCTGAGAAACCTGTAGCATCTCTTGTCAAAAAAGAGGAGCCGGAGAGCTCAGACGAAGGTGTTGCGTCTGGTGCCGAAGATGAAGCATTAGATGAAAATAGTTTCGAAATGCCCGGTATCGATATGGGCGACACACTCGAATTTGAATCCAGCTCATCTGATGATGAGCCCGTTATTAGCGCAACACCTCTGCACAAGCAGAAAGTAAAAAATTTAGCAACAGCTGTACTTCAAATAGCGCAGGCGGTAGAAGAACGCTTTTTTAAGCAACCGTTTGGCGTTAAAACGTTAGTGAAGGATGCCAGTGTTAATGAGGCACGTCTGACAGAGGCTCGTTCAAATTTTGCCAAATGGACTCTGTCGTTAATGAACGCAACCACATACTCTCAAATTAGCATGCACATGGAGATCTTTCACGCGTCTATCATTTGGGCACGCTCTGTTAAGAATTCCCATTGTATTTTGTGTCACAAACGTGGTAATCCACAGTTAATGTTGCTGTGCGACAGGTGCAACAATGGTGAACATATGTACTGCATGAAGCCGAAGATGAATGTAGGTGTTGCCCATATTTTTTTATTGGAAAGAGTATTTTAATTATTTTACATTTTTGTTTTGAACAGAATATACCGGAAGGCGATTGGTTCTGTCGTGTTTGCTTGCCAATAATTGCAGCAGAAAAGGCAAAGGCTGAGGAAAAGAAAGTATCAGCGAAAAACCGTTCATATTATTATCAAGAGATTAATGATGACGATGACGACGAGATTAATTCGGTAGGATCGTTAGGGACAAATTGTCATGTCTGCGAAGGATCTATCGAAAACGAGGCCTCGTTAGGTTGTTTCAAATGCAATCGACAATTCCACAAGGATTGCTGCAAAAATCTGCCCGCATCAAAGTATTCTACGCGTAGTTGGATGTGCTGGATGTGTGTGGCAGAAAATGATAAGAAAGAGAAGGCTAAAAAGCGCAGACGTCGTGCATTTAACACAGACTCTGAGGACGAAGACGGTGAAGATGGTAAAAGAAGAGTACTAAGAAAAAGGAAATAAAAAAACGATAAAAACTGTTTGTGAAAGTTAATATATTTAAGTATTTAAAAAAAGTTTGTAAAAAAAAATTTATTGTAAAAGAAAACAAATATGGGGATTAGAATACATGTAATAGATTTAAAAAATATTATTTTATGATTTGTAATTGTAGGAATTAGCTTTTACTGTTTGTCGTTTTTTTATTTCATGATTTTTGTAAATATTTTTCATTTTCTGTAACTAATAATTTTGCAAATAATTTCAGATAAAAACGAAACAATGAACAGTGATGAAGAGTTTAGTGCCAACGAGACCATTGAGCCACCTAAAAAACGACCAAAACGAAAAACTCAATCAACTGGTGGAAGTCGACGCACATCGAATAGACGAGAAACACCAAACAATAAAAAGCGTTCCTATCGAAAGAATAGTGATGACGATGATAGTGTCAGCAATGACCAAGAGGAAGCACCCAAATCACGTCGCTCTCGACGTGGCGACGAGAGCTTTCCATTTGATATAAATGCGTTGTATCAGCTATTGGAAGATATTGCCCACCATGATGACTCGTGGCCTTTCCAGAGACCAGTGCAAAAGAATGAGGTTCCTGACTATTACAAAATCATAAAGACCCCAATGGATTTTGCAAAAATTAAATCGAAACTTAACTTGGGCGACTATACCTCCAACTTTGACATTATGAGTGACGTTCAGCTTGTGTTCGCTAATTGTGATCTTTACAATTTAGCTGACACAGAAATTTACAAGTACCGATTTTATTTCTATTGTATTTAACAGATTTTATAATGAGTGTTTTTTTTTAATATCAGGGTTGGACAATCATTGGAGCATTTTGTTGCTAAACGATGTGTTGAACTAAAACTACCATTCCGGCCGTCCGATATGATTGCAACTGAAATTCCATCTAAACGTTGACATTTTTCACCAAATATGTTTTGGTTTTTTTTTCATATTATTTAAATTAAATTATTTTTAAAATTATTACAAAAATAAAGTACAAGTCCATCGAGCTATATTATAAGCAAAATATATACCTAAACAGTTTGCTCTAAGATTTTTATGATCTTATCTTTTATAATTAGCTGTATTTTGTGTATGTGTAGGCTGTAATAATAACATTATATCAATAAATAATAATTAAATATTTCTGCGTAACAATCAATGTGTTAATATTATAACTATAAAGTAATAACCAAATTTTGAAATTTTATTTTATTTACAAAATCACTCAAATCCAAATAAATACAAAACGCGACACAAATGAAAATAAAAATGAAAAGAAAAACGTTTATTCATCATCACTGAGTTCTGGCAACGCGTGCGATTTCCGTAAGTTGTTTGGTGTGCTCGTACTGACGACCGAATGATGGCCACTAGTTCTCGGTTGAGACAATCGCGATCTTGGATACCTGGTTGATGGTGTCTGAGTTTGTGAGACAACCTGCTCCTGATCCTCATCATCATCATCACTCACATCAGATTCTCCATAGTGATTTCTTGAATTCTCGTACTCCATAATTTCATCATCCAGAATATGAGACGAGCCCTCCATGAATTCTGCAAATCGCTGTGGATTTTTCAATCGCATCACTGTTCTCCATTGCTTGCACTCTGGACTACTGCAGTAAGTCTTTAGCTCATCCAGAGCCTTTTTTGTTTCTCGAGCGCCCTGCTCGTAATACTCCTCCTCAGTGAGTAGTTTCGGCTTCGGTGGAAATCTGCGTTTCCAAAATCCGCGCACTCCATTCAACCAATGCTTAGGGATATAGTAATAAATAACTAAAAACAAATCAATTCCCGCTGTAGCCTCTTGATATTGACTTGAGAAAAATATGGCAATTACAGCGATAAACTGAAAAAAATGTAAAAGAAAACTGTTTATCAATCAACACAAATAGATAAGCGAGCATTTAAATTACCTGAAGTCCCCACTGAATTAAGTCTTTGCTTCTCTTATTTTTCGGAGGTCCCAATCTGTAGCAAATGACAAAACTCACAAATCCGGTAATCACCACATACCAAAACACATACGCCTGATAGGTAACCAAAATCATTTGCATGTTTTCCCAAAGCATTTTTGCGAAATAGATACCAAGCGTCCAACCACCCGCCATTACACCAATCATTAATGGACGCTTAGGAAACAGTTTGCTAGCCATGTAGACGGCTACCAAAAAAGAGGCAAATATTCCCAATAGGATGCCGGTTAAATAATAAAATATTGAGTTTTCACTCAAGTTTTTAGCCCATAAAAATATAAAAACTCCAGTGCAGAGCAAAAGAACTTTCCAAAAGTCAAATATTATCAACTCCAATCTAACGTCGTACGGGTGTTTGGTGTCAATTCCAATACATGTCTGATTGAATGGATCCAATTTGTGAACTCGCTTTTTTGTTGCAAGTATGTTGAAGGAGAATAAAGAGCGTTGGGAGTCATAGTGGGAGCGGACATCCTCCGGTGTGTAACCATCGTATTGCATAAAATCATCACCCTTTATGGTGGACAGTTTGAGAACAATAGAGTTGAAGAATGCAGTGATGTGCTTGGGTTGGCCTTTGTAGCAGTAAATTTTTAATTCAGATGATGAGAATGGACTGAGTTGTTCTTCAGGCGTATTTTCGACAACGCTTCCATGTTGTAAATAATGAACTATAAATAAAAATGATGCACTTTGTAAATAACAAACAATTATATTCTGGAAAATGATGCACCCAATTTGAGGTTAGGCAAGTTAGCATTTACCAATAGATTTTGTGGTTGCCGAAGATGAGACCACAAAAAGCGTTGCGAAAAGAGTCAATTGAAATAATTTTAATGAATTCATTGTGTCCACTATTTAATGATAAAAATTTATTTCCAACTATATTATATCTAAAGACATAATCTTTAAATTTATTTGCGCGAACAAACAATAAATATAAAGCCGAAGAAGCAACAATATCTTTTAACTGCGATTACTGAATTAAACATATATATTTTTTTACTATGCGTCAAAAGAAATATATAAACTATACATTTGGCTTCTGAAATTAGAACCGCGCGTTTAAATGACAGATTCTTGATCTATATATATATATATAAAGATGAAAATCAGGGACAACTGACAAGTGACAACCGGAGCCGACAGCCTACGACGACAACAGAACAAAATTGTGATTTTAAATTGTAATCTTAATAGTTTGCTGTTTATAATAAAATAATTACAGTACAGTTTCTTTATTGCATTCAAGATATTTATAAAAGATGTCATTGCAAACCCCTCCACAAAAGAAGACTGCTCGCCAAAACTCCAATCCTTCACAGGCTGTTGGCCTCTCGAGTAACCAACCAGCTGCAATCGTTAAATTTGAAGCCACTGAGTTTACATCAATATTCAGCAGCGAAATATCTGATATAATGCGTGGTTATGGTGACGCAGAAGATCCCCTTCCAGAAACAGTAGCCCTTGTCGAGAAAATCACATGGCAACAATTGCGGTCGCTTGTCAATGAGGCTACCCGCGTTGCATTGCGTCGACCCAAAGGTAAAGCTGAGCCACAGCAACGTGACATAGAGCATCTTATGCGACGCCATCCACAACGCATACATCGTCTGCAAAAACACCTTCATCATATGCGTCAATTGAAAGATATACAAATTCGCAAAAACATCAATGACATTATTCAGCACAATCGTCATTCACAGGCTGCTGAAGCGCTACTGCGAGAACATTCGGATGAGGAGACTGATCGTACCGTCAAAGAGGCGTATGACCCAGAGAAGACACGACGAATATTTCGTGCCGATCGCATCAGCCAAATACTGAATGGTCAACAGTATATAAAGTTTAATGACGCCCGAAAGACGTCATTCTTTTTACGTAATTCGGCCAACATGCGAAATAAGATGCAATTGTGGTTGGGTATGCCTTCTGCATATACTCTCACCAATCACCTGTGCGTTTGTTTAGCTTATTTTGCACATGAGACAATAGCCATAATTGTGGACAATGCTATTCTGACACGGTTGGATTCTGGTAATCGAACTGTGCATCCTTTTGATCGTGTCACTTTGTCTGGGACATCGAACACTATGCTGGGAATTTGTCCGGAGGTAACTCAGGGTCGTGGTTTGGATGGGGCGAAACATATTACTGTGCGGGAAATTTATGAAGGCATGCGAAGGCACACGCTAATGTATACACGCAAAATGGGATCGTTGAAAAGGGTTGATCGGGAGCATGTCTTACCTCTTTTAGTTTTGTAAACTTTATGTATTCACATTTTTATTTAGGAAATTTAAAACCTTTATTTAAGGATTCAATTTATTTGTTTAGTCCCAATATTCTAATTGACAATAAGGACAGTAAGGAATTGTTAACCCATTATCTTCTCTGAAATGAAAATAGTCCTTGGGACACAAAATATCTGTAAAAAAATTTATTATGAAAATCCAATCCGCTTATTCCAATTAACCAACCGATTAAGGATAATCCATTTCTAATTTTCCTAAAAATCCTAGAAGAAAAATTAACTTGCAGTAGTGCAAAAAAAACTTGGATTTTATAATAATAATCGTTTTAATACCTTTTTTCTGAATAACAAATTTACAACGATTTTTTTCCTTTATTAAATTTAACATGTTCATGTTTTTCCTTAAATATTTATATTGAACAGAAATAAAAATAAATGCATAAAAATAATAATTGACGTACAACAATTAAATTTGTGTAGAAAATGAATAAATATTACAATATTTTAATGTTAATATTTTCTCATAATAAAATCATTAAACAATTTTTAGTACAGGTTTTGCATTGTTATTACTAATTATGTTAAATGGTAATTTTGCCCTCGTGTTTCTGTTTTCAGAAGCGTCGTCATTAATTCTTTTTGTCATTAAAATTTTATTAAGATATTTCAGTTGTCAAACTCATTAAATTTAATCAAGTAAAATGAAGCCGATAAAGTGGTTTTTCATCAAAATTCTTAGGAATATAGTTATTTTAAGAATCATCATTTGTTAATAATAAATATTGTAGATAAAAATTGTCAAGTAAAAACGTTCCTTTTAAAATTAATTATAATTGTTTTCTTTTTAATGTATTTACATTTTACAATGAACTCTAAAGTGAATTAGAATTCGGCAATGAATTTCTTAATCAATTTTAATTTTCTTTCCTTCTACATTTATAATAAATTCACGTCGAAAAGAAATACTTTGTGTAATTGAATTTTAAATGTATCCAGGCTGTTTTGTAATTTATTAGTATGATGCGAAGTAGTTTTTATAATTCTGCTTGATTCTAATTATTGTAATATTTGATTACAAAAAAAAAACTAACTTATGATGTAGTGAATTTATGCATTTTTAATGTACACTCTAAAATGGATAATGGCATTATTGCAAAAAGTAAAGATTAAACAGTTAAACAAAAGTTTAATTTGAAATATGTACTCCTATTTTGAGTAAAACAAATTCAATTGTGATGTAATCAAACGATACCACGTCTTTATTAAAAATTTAAATTTAAATACATTAGTTGATTAGATGTCAGTATACTTAACGAAGCCCCATAGAACCACAAGTGTATGCACTGAACTAACAAGATTTAAAAATGAATAATAATTAATGATATTAAATCGATGAGGATACTTGAACAGAGATGAGGTTTTATTTAGATGCTTCAATGTGCATGACATATTTCGTTCTATTTTTTGTGCAGACATGTACGCTACCCTCTTAGATTTTTCAATAAATGGAAATTCAATTATTCTAAGCGAAGTAAAGCTCCAATTTTGACTTCAGTCATGCGTGAAATATTGCCAAATTTGTATTCCGGCAGGCGAATATGCATAATCATGTTTTTTGCCACAGCTAAAAAAACATTAAAGTATAATTTCGATATTTTATATTTGGCCCACTTTTTGCTTTGAATATGGATTTTTTTTACATTCACAAAAAAGCCCGAAACACTAATTCACATTTTCAACAATAAACTAAATTAAACCGCACCAAGAAAATACTTCAATAAAGAATATGATAAAACTTTTAGCAATGTTGGCTGCAGTCCAGTTAAAAGTACTATACAGCTTTTGACCAAGCTTACTGAACTGTTATGTAATTTATTTCGTTTATTTATAAACAAAAAATTACCGCGATTTGAAACTTATTAAACCAAACATTTCTTCTATCTATTTGGAATGAAACGTTCAATTAATTTGCAACAACATTGCACATCCTTACGATTTAAAGGTCTACAGTATTTATTTTTTCTGTACATTTAAACCAATAAAATAAAAGCCGTGTATTTCATTTCAAATGAAAGTGCAAAAATTCACAAATACAATGAAATTAAAAATTACTTTTTTACCATCGTAACCTTAAAATAACTTTTAATTCAAGCATTTTGCAGTGTCCTGTTACTCCTTTTCAACCATATTTTTCACGTATACTGTCGTGGAAATTCAATTAATTAAATGTTCATCCACGTTTTGAATGTTGCATCATTGAGTTTGTATATTTCATTTATTATATATAATTGCTTGGTTGCTTCATAATTTACAAACATGCGTTTGAACACAAAAAATATGTTTACAAATTCGTTATATTCAACAATGTTTATTTAATTGAATTATTCTATCTACATATTTTCTATATTTTGTTATAATTATTTGTATTGTTTTTTTTTTGTATTTCTTTTCCAAGAAAATTAAAATGTTTAGAATTATATAGGTAGTCAGTATTATGACAGTGAATGTAGATTAAAATTTATTTTTCGATTTGAAATGTAATTCAAAATGTAAGAAGACTTCAAAGATGAATTTTATTTGTTTATATTATAGTTTTTTTTTTTTGCTTTTTTAAAGATGAAAATTGGGGTTATTTTAATCGTGTATTTAGTCAGTGTTGTGTGATCTTGAAGTGGCTATTGAGTTTTAAGATATTTTGAAAAATAATGAAAAGGACATTATGTAAATTATAGTGTGTGTATTTAGATTTAAGGTTTTTAGTAATAATATGTAGTATTGTTTGTATAGAAGTTGACTGCCCTCGAGAAAACGTTGACATTCTAAACAGTGAAATAAATTTATCGGAAATGCTTTTTGAACCTAATTCGTAAATTAAAATAAATTCATATTTCGATTGTCCCTTATGTTCCAATAAATTTTTTAGTTATTTTTGTTCAGAAAACTACAAATTGTTTTTTTCCATTTAAATCGTCCTAATTTCTTGTATTATAAAACATTGACAGAGAAAGGACAGCTATAAATTAAACCGCTTTAATTACAATCGTTAACTGATGACCATATATCTGTTATTTTATATTTAATTTGACAATCATTGCGAGTTTAGTTACAACTCAGGCCACATCTGTATTTTTTTTCTAGTTATTTAAATCCAAATTTTGAGACAAAAATGGATATTTTCTGCACACTCAATTTTCATTTCGGAATGGAATGATCTTTTGATGATTTTTACAAGGTTTGAGGATTTATTTCTAGAGAATTATTTTTTCCCTTTTTTTCGTTTGTTTATATACGTTTTCTTCTTAAACATTATGTGTATTAACTTTTATTTATTGCACAGCAAAACGACTATGAAAATAATAATATAAAGGATTTCTAATATTTTGTTACAATCACAAATGAAATAAAATAAAATTTTTATTAACTTCTACATAATTTTGTAACTACATATCATTCAAATTATTATTGCGACAAATTTTGCTGACAATTTATAAAAATGCATTGTTTCTATTTGTTTTCGACTTGAATGCAATAATGTCACCTAAATTATTTGCTTGTGAAACACAACAAATATTGTTTACGTATAGAAAATATTGCTTGTAGTCCTAAAATGTTTTGCTTCATTCATCAATTACAAATATATTTGTTTTCTTTCTCCTTAAGTGTTAAGTATGAAATGTTAAATAATTACTATTTTAATGTTATATTTCGATTAATATTTTCTAAATGTTTATACTTTTCTTAGTTTACTCTTGCATTGTAATATAGCAAGTTAATATTTAATCGAATAAGTATTATCTTGGGAAGACAAACTTATAATTAGTATTCACTTATACAGTTGTACGAATTATGTGCAATATTTTATTACGATAATTTAGGCATTTTTTTTTGTTTTGTTAAATGAGTTTGACGTTTTTTTTTCTTTTTTTAATTTAGTATAACTTGTACAATAAATACATATTGTGGTTAACATGTCTGCGAGCACCGTGTCAATTTTTTGTTGTGTTAACATCTATATCAAGAGTTTATATAATTAGTAAGTTTAGTGTTATGAATTTTTTTTTACATCGTTAACAAACAAATATATGTCTTCGTTAATTGTAAAAAATTTTGTTTTAGTTTCATATTGATATTACTTTTTTTTTGGTAAAAATATGTATATTGTAAAATTATATTATCAGGAGCACTGGTAGTTTCTAATTTTTATTATTGAATATGCAATAAAAAAGCCATTTTAATATTACTAATTGCCAAGAATAATCAAAACTAAATCATTATTTGAAATTCCACATTCTTCAAAAATGCTGTCGATCCGTATTACAGGACTTCAGAGTCTTTAAAAGTCAACTCAAGTTACGGACAATTACAGTTTAATGTCCAATTCATAAAGTTCGTCAATTCTTAATCCCGATCCTTGTGTAAATGTTAGCGACAAATTTGTGGAATATCTTTAAACTGGTAATAAACTAAACACTCCCATTAAAATACAAGACTATTCATGCTTTTATTTGCCATTAAGGGATGAAATAACATATTTTTTAAAATTACTTTTTCAATTGATTTGATGTTATTTACTTGTAATTTATACTTTCTTCGTACAAGTTTAATATAAAGCAACAAGAGAAGGCCCAACAATCAAAATTTGGCGTAGTAATAGATAAATACACATCCTACACTAAATAATGTAATTAATGTAATTAATTGTTTATTAAAACTCATGTTTTTCTTTAATTCTTCGATACAGTTAATGGTGGCGACTTAATTATGATTAGCTAAACTTGTTAACAAACTTACTTGACTACAATGGAATGTTCCATCATTAATTAATGTTGTATTTTTACCTGTTTATAACAAACATAACAATCAACAATTTGTATTAATATTATGCCATGTGTTTTCATGTTACTGTTTTAAAAATTTTATTCATTTATTTCTTGTTTAAATAATTTAATTTAATAATTATCACAGCATTTATGTGACGTTAATAATAGTTATTATCTAAAGTCGTTTGCTAATATATCTCATTACTTTTAGTTAATTAGTTTTGTTCTAATCATTTCCTTCAAGCATATTATAATATAAAATAATAATAATTATTATGTTATTTTTCTTATTATATAATGAAATTGATTATTATTGTTTCGTTCATTCGTTAAAGTATGCATATATTTTAACGATTAGTTGCGGGCATTATCTAACGATTTTTTTTCTTTTTTGTCATTTAAAAACGATTTATTATTAAAATGTCTATGACGTGTTTTAATGCTCGTGTTGAATATCACTAGACGTGCGCAGGTGTCCGTGCATGTTCTTTAACAATTGCCCATATTTGATTTCTATTTACATAAATTCCATTTCGAAGTTAACCACCGATTTATTAAGTTTATAACGAAATGGAACGAAATTACGTTTTACAAATTTTTTTCCTGGATTTTCTGGAAACCGAAAATGAATTCTTATACATTGATTCATTTTGTTTTGTCCACAACCATAAATAAAATACATTTTCATTTGGTGAAATTGAGGTATTACACACAATTAAATGACTCGCTTCCCTTTTAGATTCATATATACCTACGTAAAGGCGCCTTATGTCATTTGATAAATTGTGAAACAAAAGCCCTTAAATTATTATTTAACATGTAATTAGGTATGTATGCATACAAAATATACAGCCTATGCACAAACAATGAACACAGAATGAAGCAATAATTATATACACATAAATGCGCCACAAAAAAAAAAAAAAAAATAAAATCAGCATTCCATATTTTACATTCAACGCGCTCTCGTCGCGATGGGGGCAACAAAAAACAGATGATGGTGGTCCTTGTGGATGCAGTGTCATGGCCCATGGGTGCAGCAGGCATCCGGGGAGGGCGTTTATTTATTCAGATGCGGGTAGAGATGCTTTAGCATCGCACAAGTCAACCAAATATCGCACAGTTGCAAAACTGTAGCAATTGTTGGCATGACAGATGTGATTTAGATTTGTTGCAGTAGTGAATAATTGGGCGAGGACTCAGATATACTAGAGACTAAGAAACACACTAAAACCAAACATTCCAGCGACATTTGCAAAGCAACTAATAGTAGTCGATTCTTATTTCATTCTATTAATGTAGGCCTTTTTATTATCTTATTAGTTTCATCTAGGGATTTTTGGGGGTAGGAATGATTTCTTTTTTTTCATTGATATTTATTTTGCAAATGATAGTTTTTTTTACATATGAAATGAAGCAAATGAATATACGGATGGCACAGTTAAATTGATGCAACAATGCTTGCGAATGATTTAAGTGTACGCATCGTCTAAGGATCATATTGGTATCATGCTAATGAATGAATGTCATTGGTTTTTAAACGAAAATTTTTTTTTCGATTTAAAAATCGTTAAAACAACATAAAATGCAAATATATAAGATCAAAAAGTTATGTTCTCAACATTTTAATTTAAACATAAATCTAACATTTTTTATTTCAAAGAAACACTTTTATGCCAAAGTTAAAAAAAAATCATCTCGTTTAAATAACTTAATAAGCATATTAAAGAAATTAATGTGAGGTCACGGTAACAACAATAATTAAAAACCAAAAAGTAGACATCATTCAAAAGCGATGACATTTAATATGACGCAAATAAGCAAATCGCAGGAAACCAGTTACAATCCGTTTCAGAAATCCTGCTACAACTATTTTAAAATAGTTTTGCTACACATAAATACGCACACGCACATGATTTAGCAGCGGAAGCCTAATGGGGAAAGTAAATGATCACCATCAAAACACAAAGTACACCAAATAACCAAAATATTGTAATAAATGTACTAAATTCACAACTAATTTTGAACGACTAAAAATACAGTGGAATCCGTTGCGAGATCTCTATTGAGTGCACTCAACGACAGAGCTTTACAATTAATGCAATTTACATTGAGATTGTAACAGAGTCCACCGCACTTTCCTAATTTGAAATAAGTAATACGTAATGAGTATATGTGCAGGGAATTAAGGACCGAATTCATAATTTAAGTTTACAGCAACTACACTGTTGGAGCATTTTTATCGGTGGTCCACCATCGCATTTTACACAAGGTGTTGCGCAGTGTTAAAAACATCGATTTAAAAAATGACAGTTAGTTTCAGCGTACACGATCGTGTAATAAGCGGCTTAATTCCCTGATCAATTTGATGTAACTATTTTTAATGTAACAATTACTAATTAATATGTAAGTATCTGTGATTATGTATGGTATTGGTATAGGTAGGTATATATGTTTGTCAAAGAAATGTTTTTCTGAACGTTAAAATTAGTGTTAATGTTAGAGAATTATGTACTAATGTGACGCTGTTATTTTGATAATAATATTGTTTAAGGTAGCTCAACATTTAATGCTTTCATTTACAATTTAGTGTGTAAGTTAATATTTTAAGTTGTTTAATGTAAGTTATAGTATGTGTGTGTGTGTGTGAGTTTAGTTGGTTGATTCAGGTTTGTTAAGTTTAGTGAGTGTGCTTGTTTTTTTTGCGGTTTTTTTATTTATACAGTTAAGAACATCATCAATGAATTCATGAATTTTATATGGTTGTAGAACTTGAATGTTGCATGAGTACACATTAGAGTTGAAATCATTTTCGCAAGGAAACATGCCATATCGACTTTTTGGGGCAATATTTTATTTAAATTTTTGTTGGGACATAAAATTCAAATGGCCCACTTATCGAGAGAGGGAGAGAGAGTAAAAAAAAATGTTCACAACACTGCGACAAAAGCTCTGTGGAAAGCTTTTGTGTAGTCGGCGCGTCACTCGCGCTGGAGGCGCTGCATAATATAAGGAAATGAAATTCTGATGAAAGCTATTTAAGCGGTTAAAGGACCATGCCAACTGAATGCTGAGCGGAAAATGCAGATGCGTGGATTGAAAGAGTATCAGGAAAAAAGAAATGAAACAAGGACACAGATGCTGCAGCATTGATAATTATGATTAATGTGATAGATGCGTCATGAATCAAAATGTACGTTTTCGGCTATTGCAATGTGCCCTGCGGTTGTAGTGATGTGGAATTTTCTATTAATGTGTAAATATGTTTTTTTCTTCTTTAATACAAAACATTGATCGGATGTGAAAACGACATTTGAAACACTCTTGAATGCGTTATTAAATAGAAGAGATTCACTTGAAACCATTTGGTGTTTGATTCTGTAAAGAGTCTTGATTTAATTCATTCCATATAAATAAAAATCTGCTGTTCTCATTTTGATATTTATGTTCGAATGCGATGTGTGTCTTTGGTGTTATTGAGTGGTTTTATGTTATAAATAATTCTTCTGCTATATAATAAATTCATCTCATTTACTGTTAACTTTATCTCTCAGTGCTATTAAAAAGGAAATTCCGTAGACATTTATTTAATGTGAATCAATTGAATGCGCGCAGTTTAATTTTCCCGATTGACGAGTGTGGTGAAATAATTACTTTGAAGGCAAAATGTAATTATATATGTAAGCGTTTCAATGTCTCATGAGGTTTTTTCATTTTTCAAATTTTATTCAATTTCTATTTTCATGCATTTCAACATTGCCAAATATAAACGCTATTCGTGCAAGTAATTCATTTTTATAACCAAAAAGAGTACAACATAAAATCTAACAATTACTGCGGCAATTTTGTTCTATTGTAACAACTACAATAGTTGGCAACCAATTGATTAATGAATTGTCAACAATAATTAAAAAAAAAAACATGAATAAAATGAAAAGAACTAAAAGCCATTTACCAATCCCATGCATTAATATATAATTATTTAATTTATTGGGGAGGACAATTGGTTATGCATGAATGTGTGGGCTAATTGGAATCACTGTTTGTTTAAGCAAATTATTACATATTATTATATGCAGTGACCAATATGGTAATGTTATATAATTTTATAGTTAAATTCACTTTTAATGAAAGTTGAAACTATAATATATAATATGTTTGTGTGTTTGCATGTGTGTATTGATAGTGTTTTTGTGTGGTTTCTTTTAAATATTGTGTTTTTTTACTCATATTATAATTCCCTGTATTATATTACTCAACTCTTCTGCTATAGGTTTATATTTTAAGTAAAATTTAATTACTTTCTTCATATTTCTGTTTGCAAGTCTTATATACCGATATACACAATAAAACAAATAAACACAACATAAATGCAAGCGGATAAAAAAAAAATTATTTCTGATCATGAGCTTGTAAGTGCATTTTATAAATGCATTATTAATCAACAATAAAAATAATAATAATTTTGTGTTTTTCTTATCCCTAGGCTATCTATATCAGTTACTTTGCGAATCATTAAAATCTTCTGCCAAAATTAAAATTAAATTTTAAATGCAACTTATATTAGGCGTTACCAATTTTTAGTTGCTTTTTCAACATTTTATTAAACTTACCAAGTAATCGCACGCTATACAAAACAACTTTCATTGTTTCATATGCAATGTGCCGCTGTTACTTGGAAATGCAATATTGTAAACACCTCATACTATGTCTGTCAATCCAAAACTCAAAAAAAAGAAAAATCAAATTAAATAAAGTAAACAAAATTGACCAAAAACAAATTTAATTTTTTTTTCAACAATTTTTCGTTTCCTATGCTCCCTTCTGAGACCTTCGCGTTCGCAATTGAATCCTTTCGGTTACGACAATATGAAATTAGGCGCCGAAAATAATACAGCTAGTGTTGCGATAATTGTGAACAGCGTGAAAATAATAAGGCACAAACGGTCAACTACCATAGCTGCAAATTTCCAGTCTCTAGTAATTTCTGAGTTTTCGTCCTCTTTTTTTAACTGAAATTGAAATTTAAGAAAGTAGAAAGTATTTTGGTGTTAGTTGTATTATATAACAGGTAATTTAAAAATTGAGGATTCTATCCTACATTTACTTATTGATTGGTGAAAATGAAAGGTAAATTAAAGTATTTTAAATATGTATGCTCGTAAATTAGATTTTTATATATTAGACTAGTATCGAGCAAAATCGCGAAATTATTCTCGGAATTTTTCGCTAGGTGTTTTTAACCAATCTATCATTGAAAAATGGATTTCCGCAATAATTTTTATAATTAGTAAAGTAGCTTTATTTCGTTTTTCGCATTTAATTTTCACTTTTTAAAAGGACTTATTCAGTTTATTTTATTTCTATAATGTTGTTGCCATTATTTGAAATAAAAAACCCTATTTTTAAAGTTCACACAAGTGCAATGTGCTCCATTTTGCAAATCAATATTTAATTCAAATTTAAGCTAGACGAAATATATACAAAATAGTTGAAGCAATGAGGAAAACGACATTGTTTTTGAATGGGCGGAAAGAACATTGGCAAACTGTTTTGATTGTCTTCATAAACATTTTGATAATGGCCATTTGCTGTCTATTGCATGTGCCAACCCAAAGGCAGCAGTACGAATTAGTGCATGAATTGTCAAGACACACTGCAGCTGCACACAATAAAACTAGATGGCATGTAGTGCGAACTGCGAGGTAACAAAGAAAATTCGAGAGATTGCTTCGGTTCAGTTATAAATTATAATATGTACCTTTACATTTGTATTTAGATAAATGCATGCACACTTATCAGTTGCTGTTGGAGATGGGAGGAATAAAAGTTAATCGTAGACTCTAGCATGAGACTACTGGAAGGTAATCGGGTATAATGTGAAGGTGTTGTCCGCAGTAAATGACTACTAAACTAAAAGTTTGCAGTAATTAGAAATTCACATTAATCAGAGGGGTTGGAGGGTGGAAATGAAGTTTAAATATTTGCAAGCCTGGACAACAATTTTACCCTTTTTAGTTTTAAAAAGTTATTTTTTTCCAAAGATCAAATTCAAACCATTTTTATTAATTTTTTTAATCATTAATTTTCAACGATTTAAAATTTAAAGTTTGCACCCCCAACCCCAGATTATACTTATCAGCCCATAACAAATCTTTAAAATTCACGACAAGTGCAAACACTGCGTTTCCATGAAATTTCCGTTTTGTCTCAACAAACGCGCCTTAAACATCACCAATTTGGCCAATCTCCCTTAACCGGATGTGCGGTGCAGACGGATATTTACTTGCACTACGTGAGCTGAATTAAGGTTTATGCAAATTTCCTTTATTTCAAGTTTATTTTCAATAACGGTGTGACGCAGAAATGTATACGGTCAAAAGGAAAGGCACAATGTGTACATGTACGACGTACGTATCTTCACCAGCAACAGCAGCAAGAAGATAAGATGAAAGTCAAACAAAAAAGGGCGACAAATTGAAAGTATGTAAAAAGTGGTGGCTGCTTTTAGATTGGTGAATCAAGTATGAGGCTTTAAATTTTACGTCCCAAGCCGGGAGCAAAAAGGGTGCGGGTAATTGGGTCTTGCGAGTTTAGCAATTCCAAGAATTCATTACGTAACAAAACTTGCTTATGCTATTTGTTAGAATTTAAATAAACTAAATGGGCATAATATGACAAAAAAAATTGGAACATCTCAAAGAAATTAATGTCGCATAGACTTAAAGCTCAATATAAAAATAAATTTCATTGTGGCCTATAGTAAAATATCTAAATGTGACTCGAGTAATTTGATCATGAACTGATAACCGTTTATGATAATTGCGAAAACGCTTTAAACTTTAAAGTCTATCAGTGCGGCGATATTTGCCTTATACATTGTGAAATATTTATTATCAAGGAGGGAGGACAGAATAGATATGTAGCTGTAGAGACGCATTGTAAGTCTGAGTTTAATATTTGTGCGGATAAATATAGGTCACAGTGTGGCAATATGTGTGGCTTACGTCCTGTGACCCTAAACCCTTTACAAGCACTGTGGATTTACGGTGTAATCTACTGATAAGGAACTATGTATGTATTGGAGTCATGAGTGTATAAAATGGGCAAACATCGAGGGCTATGGGGACTAACTATGGAGAGCGGAAAATAAAGTCGGAAATGTATTAAAGGATGCGGAAAACGGGAAAGCTTCTTGATTGGAATTCGGTAAAATACATAAATTTCGATGTGACCTTTTTCTTAATGTTACTTAAGGAATAGAAAAATTTTGATTTCAAAATCTTTATTTGAAGAACTATTAGGGCTTTACGTTTGGGAGCTTTTAAAGGAGACGTATAATACGAACTAGAAGATAAATTGTTTTGCTTTTATAAATAAGTGTTAATATACATTAAACAGTTTTTTTTAAAATTTTTCTCATAAATCATAACGCACAATTCATCAATTCAGATAAAATGTTAAGAAAAAATTCAATCCTGTATTATACAAGTCATAAATAATATACTACCTAACTTCAAGTGAATCCTGTCCAAATCACAATATTGCTAAGTAGAAGAAAAAAATACATAAAATAAAAGTTTCAACGACTAACTTGATCTGTTATCCAGCGCAACTCCTTGAGTATGAGAGCCAATTCATATTCGGCAGAAGAATTCAAGCACGTATGCGAGATGCCCTCATGCATTCTGCCATCACCAGCCGGTCCCAGGCTAATGTCGTCACCTTGCCTGCTGAAAATTTCAACGAAACGGTTGGACGGGACAAAAAATAAAGTAACAGTAAGTAAAATTTATGGAACACTGTCGGATTCGTGAAAGGACGATCACTTTTGTGGTGAATACTAGATTTTAACTTAACACTGCAATATATTTAAATGTTGGACAATATCTCATGTATGGAAATACAAACAGTTTCAACATTAATTAATGGTGCTGTCAGAGTTTTGTTTAAGATTTATAACCTGTAAACGGTGCGGTAATACGTTGGCTGATGCGGTAACGTTGACGCTGTTGTGGGGCATCGATGATTGCATCGGAAGTCATCATCAATGTCCAAAACGTTTGCCAGCAAGGATTTTGATGATCTGTAAATTGTATTTCCAAGGATTTAGGTTTGTTAGATTATTTTTGTTAAGAATTTCAAAAAAATTAAAAGGATATTTCATTTTTATCGCTCCACAAACCTCTCTTTCAGTTCAACATTTTGTATTTGCTGTTTTTTCTCATGCGACGGTCCTGGCGGTGGACACTCCAACGACGGTTCTTGGCCAGGGCGGCTCATTCGTAAGATACAGGGCAGCCAGTAGAGAAAGACCACCCGTATCTAGTCACATGTGAGGTAGTTTGTGTGTGTGTGTGTGTGTGTTGGGGGCATTTGTGGGGGGTGGTGGAGGTTAGGTGTTTAAATTTTTTTTCATTTATTCAATATGCAATAAAATATTTAAGTGCGCATCGTAAGATTAAGTAAATGCTTAAATAACAATATAGTGAAGTAACATTCTGGAGGAAACAGTATAATATATAGATTGTAAATTAAGGATAAAAAAAGTTGTGTTCTCACCCATTCGGACATCACGTGTGTTTCAGCACTTCTGTGGTGATAATTCAATATCATAATAGTTGACACAACCGATGACGCAACCATGAACATTATACAATTGAAGTAAGTTCCTGCAGAGTATACCAATAAAATAAATTTTATCCAGAGCACTTTGAAGGAGCTTCTTGTCCAATTCTATATCATTCACATTGTGCAAGTTTCTGGAGGATTTGATAAAATTAAATTCGCTCTTGAAAAGAAATTTTCGATGTGGATATGAATTTTTGGGTTTTTGGTGTTCGTTTCAGACAATATAACTAGTGGAGTATATATTTTGCTCTATGCATTTTTGTACGGCGAAATTGCAGTGTAACTATATGGTGGCTTGTGGTAAGCATCGCGCGGTGTGACGCGAGTTTAATGTTCGCTCCACTACAGGTGACACTTAATTATGCACATGACTATGCAATGTGTTTAACAGCACATTTACTGCAAATTACTATGCATTCTAAGTGTGTACTTTATCACTTGGTTGCTTGTGTTATTTACTTTGCTTTGCATGTTATTTTTTTAACTACACAATTAGGCAAATTCTACATATGGGAATAATTTTTTTTCTCGCTGTTTTGCAGCAATGTTTACTTTGTTTGTTTAAGGATAATCGAGAATTTCTTCTAAATATTACATTTTATGAGGTTAATTTTTGTTTCTACTCTAGTTATGGTTATATTTTTAATATGTAAATAATTTTATGCGTCATCGATCTAATCGTGTCGTTTAATTTTTATTTAATTTTTTTGTTCACTGATTTTTGTGTAGTTTGTTAGTTTCGTCTGCGCATGTTTATATCATTTACTATTTAGTTTTACGCTACTTATTTACATCAAACTGTATGAAACCAAATATGCAATTTGTTTTATTCATTAATATTTAATTTGTTTACTTTCACTCAATTATGAAATAAGTTATGATAGGTTTTGTCATTTGTGTCGTAAATGTGAATGAAAATGTGTTAATTTAAATGTTTTGATTTGAAATGAAAGTGTAGCTAATTTGTTTCTAATAAAGAGATAATTAAGGAAAACGATTGTATGGTGTACCAATTAATTCCGTCTATTTAAAGTGAAAATTTTTTTTTTTATTTAAAATTAATATTAAAATGCAATTTCATTTCAGATTAGAATTAATACAAATGAATTTAATATATTTTTTGATTTTTTTAAAATCTCAACTACCATGTGTGAGTGCGTGTATGGGAATCCATTGCGCTAAAACCATAAGTGGCATCGCTTCAAAATTTTACACATGTATTTTTCACTATTGCAGGAGTAGCATAGGCATTTTTTAAAGGTGAAAATTAACCGCTAAACCGCGAAAAAAAACGCGGTTCGATTTAAAAAAAATAGACTGATTACAAAAATTCTTGCGGGTTCGATTAGTGGAAATCACTCCACATTATACAATTTCTCAAACAACGTGTTGTGTTCAAGTAACGCTCGGATTTCTCCGCCAGTGTTTTAAAAAATAGTAAATACAATTTTCAGTCTTTTTATTTTAATTTTTAAAAAATTTCAGAAAATTTGTTAAAATTGCACTTTAATATTTATCAATTAGAAAAAGTTTTATAGAAATTAGAGTTTCATAGGATAAGAGAGTTTTGTGTTTCATTGTAATATGTAACTTATTTGATAAATGGATCAAAGAAACAAACCACAGCTTACTCTCCAACAGTAGCTTGTAGGATGGTACACCATGCGCAAAACGAATAAATTATAAATACTTACTGCTGATATTACTTCTTTTATACCATGGTTATGACCGTGACATGCAAATATGACTATAACTTAATTCATGCAAAATTGAATAACAAAAGAAACCAACACAATTTAATGAATAATTAAAATTTTTCATATTATGTAAAATTAAGGTCAATTTAAAACAGAGTATGACAAAATTTTGAAACAACACAATTAAACAAATCTAATAGTGAAAAATGAGAGTATGATAGTTCCTACAGTTATTAGAGTTAAGTATATATGAAATATTATTTAACAAAACAAAGGAAACTTATACTACTAAGAAACAAACAGTGATATTGTTCAGAATATCTCAAACGATATCCATTTATTGGATAGTTTCCCAATAGTTGGTTAGAACTTAGGATATAATAGTTATTGTGTAGGTATAGTATATGCAACTCAATTGAATTAAAGTTAACTTGGCATATTTGTGAACGACATGCTTTAAGTATATTTATTTATTTGAATTATTTTTACTATAGTGTCTCAAGAACTTTTGGTGTAACAAAGTACGGAGCTGTTACTATCCATAAAGTGCATATGTTTATTATATTTAGGTAATTGTTGTAGGTATAGGTTCGGGTATATTATATAGTTGCATGCTTTAAAGTTTAACGTGGTGCAGTAGAAGAACAAATTTAACATCCAGTGTTAAATATTTGGGGTCAATATGCTTGTGTAGTGGTTATTTTAATACCTTCTTCAATTCAATATTATTTTGAAAAAAAATTAGTTGTTACTTTATGTAGTAAGTGTAACACAAAGAAATTTTTAATTAAGTTTGTCTCATCATCATCATGTCGTGTGTACTAAATCTTTAAGTAAAGAACCATTTTATTGTTGCGCTTCTTCAATTTTTTTTTGTAATTTTTACAAGTGAGTACATTTATTTTAAATTTTTTGGTAAAGATAATAGTAATTAATGTATGGTATTGTCTATTCTTTTTTACACACCGTTTGCATAAAACATAAAAGTAATAATGAAAATAAAATAAGGTTACGCTTTATACCATTATGAAGGAATTGAGTTAAAACAGCAACATTACTTGTACAGAATTACGAATTTTTTGAATAAAAGAGAAGAAAAAAGTTTGACTTTGAAGACTTCATCACGTTATGGTTAAGTTTGGTGCAATTCGACACAGCCGCTTTCGAGTTATAAAAAACACATGCATTTTGAGATCAGTGATATCGGGTGAGTTTCTGCGCCATTAGAATGTTTTATTTTATTTTTTTAATTCAAATATTGAGCTGATTTTTAGAAATCATCATCAATTTGAATTCAATATTCCTTCTGCCGTGAATTTTGTTGACTGCACATATTTATGTGCATAGCTAGTTAATTGGTAGTTGTACTATGACAAATCTCAATTTTGAATGCATTTCTTTATTGTAGTTACGCAATGTTGAAGACTGCATTTTATTTATTTGTCATGAAATAGTAGGAAATCCAATTTCAATCTTACCAAATAAATAACAATATTGAACAAACGTAAGCCAAAACCAGTATCTGTGTGAATAAGAATGTTTACAGACTTTGTCTTTACTCTTGAGTCCTGACATATAAGTGTTTGGTTATTTTATTGATTCAAATCCAATGATTGAAACAAATTTAAGTGTCGAATATTTTTTCTCTTTTACCTTCCCCTATATTTTAAAAGTACAAAAATGATAATCAAATGTTTGCAAATGCTTCTCGTATAGAAAATTTCAAGTAATTAAAATTAAACAAAACAAAATTACAGGTATGAATAATGGTAAATTAAGTGTGGATTTAGTGTTTGAAATGTATTATGAAATTTATGCAATTTGAATTATTCACAACATAGAAATTATTATTAATTATTAAAAGTTTATAAAAAACAATGTGAATTGATAATTTTTTTTAACACTTTGAAGGCGCTGCAATCTGTAAGCCAATGAAAACGCTTGCCACATTAGCTAAGTTTAGCGAACTTGGCTCAGTTGCGCTTACAGAGTCACGTTAGTAAACTTAGCTAAGGGAGACAAGTAAAATGGCCAAATACCGATGTCCAAGTTCCTACACTAAACCGGATAAAAATTTATTTGTATACTATTGGCATAAAAATGGTGAATTTGTATGAGTCATGACTGAATTGTATGCATTTGTTAAAACGAACAATAAATATAAAATAAAAGCAAAATAATATTTATGTAAAGTATTTTTAACTGAATGACAGATTCTAAAGTAAAAAAATAAACAAAACTCGTATAAAAAAACTTTCAATCGTGCAGACAATGTAAAAGATTTCAAAGGATGAAACAAAAACAAAATAAAAACAACTTAGAAATGTATTTAATGAAATAAGTTGATGTGAGTATACATTTGCAACTACATATGTATAAATGAATGCAATATGTGAGAGAAAAAACACTCCCCACAGAATTTAATTTAAAATTTTAGTCGAAAAACAAAACAAAAACCAACATTATTTCGCTGGAGGAATGCAAGAAAAATATCTTAAAAATAACTGAAGTGAATTTTCGGGGCAAAGGGATACAAATATGCGAGAGGTCGAAATTCTTGAAACAAATTGCTGTACTGCAACAACACAGATACTGGATGGTGGTGAGCAGAAGTGCTTAAAACGTGATGGGAATTGCGAATCATGAAATTACAAATTTAACTTACTCATACATTTGTAACATGTGATAAGCTTGCACGTATGGGAAATAGTTTGATTCCACAATAACAATACTTTATGTGTATTTCTTTAAGTTCTCCGTTATCGAGTGAATATTTAAAGATTTTTTAAGTAACCCAATTGTACTCGTAAACTCAGTGGAATTGTATTTTATCCACATAACGTCGTCCTTCAAGAGTATTTGTGATTGCAATGCCAGTTTAAGTGCAAAATGTTTCCGCAATCTTAAAAATTTATAACCAACCATTTTGATCAGACGCTTCATACAAATTAAAACATTTCCTGTAGTAATTTTATATATGTACTTTAAAATGTTTTCACGAATCACAAAAAGAAACACAGTCGTAAAAATACGAGCAAATATTTAACATCAGAAAAGCGCTTTAATCTTTTCCAGCCAGCAAAACCAACACTGCACATAAAAATGTTTCAAATTTAATAGTCATTGGTCGTAATTTACAGTTGAGCTTTTATGCACGAGAAATGTGAAAGCATATAAGAGTATGGTTAAGTAGAGCTACAGCCACGATCAAAAGGACATAAAAAGAGTTTACTCAAACTAAACTGCTTGTTGCGATATATTTATAATTTCAGTTATCTGTCTGCCTTAGAAGTACACGACCGTTAAACATACATGCACTCGACTTAATTCAATTAAGCGTGTTGTAGGGGAATACAGTGATAAGCCGAATGCAGATAATGGCTCCACGAATCGGCTGCTCAACCCTTAAAAGCACATACACGCACACATATAAAGCTTATAAAAGCCTTATTAACTGCCGGATAAATTATGTACAAAAGCTCGTACAAGAGCAATTATTCAGAAATGATCTTGTCGCAATTAATTACGTCGCACGGTGAATCAATTAATTTAATGTCATTTGCAAGAAGGGAGAAGTTTGCTTTATTGCGGTGGTGTCGTCGTCTTATGTGTGTATTTAGCCACCTTGTGGCGCCCATTTTTCACAAGCAACATCCGATTGCTGACATATGAAATATGCATGTATGTACTTCTAAGTCTTATGTGTATGTACGACTTACGAGCATATCCTGTTTCTATATGCGACTACGTGTTCGAGGATATTATACCTAAAAATATGCGGTACGCTGTGAAAGTTTACGATTCTGCATTAGATTAACCATTTCGCATTCATAGCCCATATCATTTCGATTTGCAGCGCACTTAACTGTTGGGTACGCTCACCGTTCCTTTTGTGTTTAGCAAATTTGTGTACTTAAAACCCAACGATGTCTTGTGCTTTCGTATAATGCATATTATGTTGACGGCGCAATTTTTTAATTTATTACGATCCAGTTGGTTGTAAGAGATTCTTACATTCGCAGACTGTTTCGAAAAAAGTTGGTGATGCAGAAATCCACGTCTTTAAAAATTGTACTTCCGCCGTTGTACTCCTTCGTCAGATCTCAGAAAATACTGGACTGATTACTTCAACTTTAAGAAACTCTTTTTAGCTTGTTCAAGGTCAAGTTATTGCCATAAACTGTTTCTCTTCTATGGGGGTTTTAAAAACTGCATTAACCTTACATACTCAAATGTAATCGGTGATCCTTCTGGCCAAAAAAAAAGTAATGGAAGCAGACTAGCCCCGATATGAAAACAACCCTACACTGCCTATAGTGTTTTAAAATAGAAAAAACTTTGTTTTTTCAAACATGTCAAGGTCAAAATCGGAAAATTCAAGTTTTACCTTCAATCTCAGAAACCTTAAATATTTTTGAATTTTTTTTCACATTATTGTAGCACTTAACAAGGTGAGAAAACTTGCTGAACATTTCAAGGTCAAAATGTAAAAACTCAAGGTCACATTTTCATAAATAAAATAATTCAAAAAAAGTTTGCTTTAGGGTACTATGGTGTTCTACATTATTGCTAATCTGAATAAAAGTACCGATTTTAGACAAAAATTCAAGGTAAAAATTCAGAAATTTTAATTTCTATCTGAATTTTAAGCCTCAGAAAAACTTTATTGAACTGCAGTTAAGCAGTAAGTCGTATATAAATTCACACCTCGCTCTCCCTGTGATGTAGTTTTCTTTGTTTTTACTTTTGTTATTTTTGTGCTACATACAAGAATGTCGTAAATACCTTTATGTGGGGAAATTTTATATATAACCGTACAATGTACCAGCATGCTGAAATGTTGTCAACTGACATACACAATTTTGCTAGTCCTATAAGTCCTTAAACTTGTGTGAAAGAAATAGAAGTGTGTATAACATGAATGAATGTCGCACGTGAATGGTGAATACATGTTATCATCATGTATTTTGCATATTTAAGCGAATCACGCTACAGCCATTTGCAAACGTTATCACTCGAGCAATGTGTGTTTGCCTGATTGCAGGGAACAGAATGCGGGAGTACCTACAAGACTACATCTAACATTGAGCATGTAAACGTGTGAACTCATCACACGTGCATTTCACAATGAAATGATGGTAACAAATCGATAGGCTGATTGATGCATTAAAAGTATAAGTGATAACAAATGAAAAGCGCGACGTTGGCGTATTATTTGGGGTGGTGACTGTAGTGATGGGTGGTGAAGAACAATACGGTGCGACGCAGACACATTGAGGGACTACCACGCGTGCAAAGTTTTGCTGGGGACAAGTAAATCACTGCGCGTATGATAAACGGCCCTTCAGGGGCGGTTGTGATTTCACTACTCATCTATAGTCCTTTATTCCATATTTATGAATGAATGCACATAGCGTTATACTCGTGCAGTGTATGTACATTGTACACATCATGTAATATAAACACACATCTGCATTTCCGGCTGTTGGTTGAGGGAATTGAAGAATCACACCACGGCAATGATGAAACGGAGCTTCGGGATCATGTTTGCAAAGTTTTTGGTTTTATTTTATGGTTTCCCACGGATTTATGTATGCCTTTCATTTATGTGTAAGTGCAACATGCCACGAGTACATATTGACATAGGCTGAGAGGGGTGGCTTTTATATGTATAATGGTTAAGTAGGTTTCGGTTTTGGGGCTATCATTGTGAGCCGAAGAAGCATTTTACTTCTTCTTTTTTTCAGTAAAATGCTTACATTGTAATGTAAATTATTTTGAAAGGAGAATCGAAATATATTACGGTTTGGCCAACTGGGTTGCTGATTGTAATAAAAATTGTTCATGAATGTGTGTTGTCATTTTTGGAACACAACTGTTAACCGCAAAGCTTTTTTCGTATAGGTGGTTTTTGTATCAGCAGTACTGCAGTTAGTTATGTAAAATATATCCGCAAAAAAGAAGAAACAAACCGCGACAACTGACTGCAGTCATCAATTAATGTATATTTTTGTTTCATTTTTTGAATTTTTGTGGTTTCGTTTTAGTTATACGAATTTCGATCGATGATGGAATTGCACAAGCCAAGGAGGGGCAAACGTTGACCCCTCTTAGTATAGAGAGATTTAAATTTTTAAATTCTTGACAAAATAAAAATTGAGGATTTATTTTTATAATTTGTAACCTAAGTTTAAGAATTTCTAACTAAATTTAAATGCAAATTTTTGTATCACAAAAATAGTTTTGTGGACATCGTTGTAAATAAAAAAAAGAAAGTACTTTAAGGGATCACAATTATTATTGGCTTTCAAAATTTCTAAAATAATCTTTTACATCGTTAAGAATTTTACAAAACAATAATGACTGTTTAAAAAAATTAATATTCTAAACTATGGTTCCCACTAAGTCATATTGATTACTTCGATAAAGCACACACTTGAGACATCTTCTTTTTTTATTAATACGTTATGACACAGAAACTTTTTGTTATTTTTTAAACAATGTGTTAAATAGTTATATGTATTGAGTTTTAAATTTGTGATAGTACTTAAATAAATAATATTTACCTAAAAGAGGCACAGCATCTGAAGTAGCCGGCATGGTCTCGGCCACCATGTTAAGGAAGACGGTTAGTGATAGAAGGATTGTTACTCCTGCAAACATAAATAAAGTGTAAACTTAAGTAAAATATCATTTTGTATTTCAATAATTATCATTTCATTCTCTTAATGATCACTACACAATGTCTCAATTCGTGTAACAATGTAAAATGTAAATAAAGCTGTAAAATGCTTAAACACACTAAATTATTATAATTTAGATAATAACGCAACTGTAGTAAGAACTGTAATTCTAAAAGGGGATGTCGAACATTTTATATAAACTTTAAGAGTTTTGCTTGCACAATTTATTTTAGTTTTGAGGGGATTTGCAAGAATTAACTTTGAAGTTTGAACAATGAACAAGATAATAAATAGGAAGAATACATAAACAATACACTTTTTAGTGCACATAGTTGATAGTTGTAGTAAAACGAAGAATATTTGCATTTTACTAAATTATTGAACGATTCTCGTAACATGCATTATTTGCAGAGTTCTTGATTAATTTACTTATTGTCATTCAGTGAAGCAAAGGTGCATTTGGTTAAATGATGAATTGTGGAAATACAATAGATAAAAAATGCTTTTATTCGATATGAATTGTTAATGTAACAATTTTTTTTGGATTTATAAAATATATGTAATAGATACAATTGGACGATTTCTGAACAGATAAAATAAATAACTAAGTCTTTCATTCACAAACTACTAACAAATAAAACTTCCTTCATTCTATTGCAAAGTCTTAAGTACAAATTAAAATATTGTGGGGCTCAAGTTTTCGATAAAATTCTGTGAGAAACATTTCTAAATAATTTAATGTTTTCCTTACAACTAATGAAACAATGCAAAGTATCTTGGTAAAACGCGATAAGCTCTTGTGTATCAATTAAGTTATTTAATAAATGGTTTACTTGCGAATATATTGTAGGATGTGCTGAACGTATAATAAAATAGCGAAAATCTGGAGAAATTTCTGAGAACCTTTGTGTAATTTGTTTTAAAAGGATAATATACTGTATTATGTTAAATATTTTTTGAAAACAAACTATTTAAAAGTTTTTGGCAAGTTTGTTTTGCACAATATGCTTTATGCGTACAAGATTTTAGGAGGTGTTGTTTGTTATGGAAATCATGTCTCTTATTTAATTACTGTGTGTGTTTTCATGAAATTAGAAGTGTTTGAGAATACTCGGATTGCTTTGTGAATAGAAAGTTTTGGCATTTACTGTGATGGGATGGAGGTGGCATTTGCTATAACAAGATAAGAAAATAAAAAGAAGCATATTGTTGAAACTAACTCCCATTTTATATTTTAAAGCCACATTTGCAGACAATAAAGAACCGAACCTTAATAGTATGTTAAGGAAAAAAGTTAGTAAAGTGACTTTACTTCAGATTAAATGACACAAATCCTTGCAGAGCGAAACCAACTTCTGTGCACGTCTGCCTTTGATGCGTTAAATAACTTATACATCATTGACTATCGTAAAAGTATGATAAATCCATCAAATATTGAGTAACGATTATTTCTGCCCCTATAGGGAATGTCGTTGTATTGTCCTTATAATGGTATTGCACCGTGATTGGAATATTTGAGCATATAATCTTCCATGAAATGCTAAAGTTTAATGCAGAGTTTCTCGGCATATATGGCAAAATCATTGCCCCAATAATAAGAAGAAAACGGTTGGGCCTGAATGATGAAGCCGTGCTTCATACTGTAACACAGTGTGTTGTGTCACAAAGGCGCCCCCATGAATGCGGAATGGTCTTTTATTCGACAACATACACAAATCACAATAAATATACATTTTGTGTGAGCCATTGCGATTTTATGTGATTCCGTTTATTGGCTGAATGCTTTGCTTTCAATTTTGTTAGTGCCAATCGTGTACACATTGTGTACATGATCTCCTGCACAATAAAGAATAGTTATGTTTGGGCAATGCAGCTGATGAAATTCTCACAGCACTTTGAACTGAATTTGTTTCCACACTGATGTTTATTTACGTTAGATGTGCTATGTGCACGACACACACACACACACATTGCTTTGCTGAGCTGCAATTTCTCCAAATACTGACATCCGAAATGGTGAAGTTTCAAAATGGAAGCTTAAATCTCATCTTGAGTCCTTAAAAATCGTACACACAGAATGTAAAAAAGCAATCGCGCGCACACACACAGTCGACAGACTGGCAGCACAGTGAGGACTTGGGAGTTATATTGAATCTACCTAATGGAAGTAAATACCAAGCATTTTGAGGGAAATCAGTTGCCAGAAACATGCTATAGTGGAATAAATCTTTGATTCACATCCATCGCAGTCTTCTTGTACATGAAATATAAATAAATAAAAATGGAGAGGGTTAAGAATGCGGAAAAAATAATCGGATTTTCGGCAATAAGTGCTGAAATTTTTACAATCTTCACGACATGACAGCTTCCTTCCTTTAACGAAGTGCATTCAATTTAGCCTAATTCATCTAAGTACACAAACACACATGTATAATGTACATAAGAAGACGCATTAAAACGGGTGGTGTGAGGGTGTGTGGTGATAAAATGAGTATTAAGGATTTTACTTTATAAAGAATTTCCGATTTATTGTCATTCTCCGTTTCTCCACGCGGTGACTGTACGGATTTATGTCATATTCATGGCATTTCGTTTATTTGGAGGCGTTGAGGAATTTAAACTTGATAAAACATTTTTTTAAAGTAAAAGTGCTTGACATGCTGTTTTATGTTCGTTCCAGTAAGCGTGAAACTGAGGAGTGATGATTGATTAGACGTAACATGATTAGAATGAAAAATAAATATAAAAATTATGCTTTTGAAGAATAAACATGTTAATAAAAGAAATGAAAATAAAGTCAATATAATTCAGTGAATGATGGAAAGTCATGGAATGTGAGGAGGAACATATTTATTTTAATTCAGTGTTGTTTGGGAGGAAAATGCGTGATTGACATTACGTATTTGGATAAGAGCACGTTTAAATAAGTATTTATAGGCACAGAAAAAAAAAAATTAAATCGCTGAAACATTAAACAATTTAAATCTTTATTTAAATGTCAACAATTTGCACTGTTTGCCTTTGGTGAATAATATAAAGCTTCAAGAATGTCATAAAAATTCCATTATTTGGTACTTACAATTATTAATATTTATAATTAATAAACACTGAATAATTAAAATTGTTCTTTACAAGTATATTCTTAAAAAAATAAATTAATAATTGGAATAGTATACATTAATGATTAAACATATTCATTAATTAAAAATTTGCTTGTGTTCACATAAAGGCATGATGAATAAACAATAATTAATTGCACAATAAATTAAACAACACAAAATATAAGTACCGACATATTGAAAATACACGTTAAACGAATTAATATCGCATGCCGAAATGTAATTGTACCCCATGTAATGCTGATTCGGTTTTCAACAACAATTGCGCATACACTCGAATGATGACAATATTTTCAGGATGATTTTGCACGCTCGACTATTCACAATTTATGCCATCCCCCATTTTACACGCGGCACGTATGCAACTACACTTGACTATAGACACATACTTACCCAGTGAAAGCTTTTCTCCGGAATCTGGTGGCAGTGTAAATCCTAACAGTGCCATGGATGCGATCAATACACACGGCACAATTAAATTAAAAAAATAATACAATGTTTTTCGCCGTATCAATATAGCGAATGTTATGTCAATGTACGGCTCTGGACAGCAGTTGTAGTAGATCTCGTTGCGTTTTCCTGGTACACCTTTTGTAATTGGAATAAAAACAATTCAACACAATGTAAATTGATTTTTTTATCCAAATTTAAATTAAGTTTTTAATGTAAATAGGTTTAAAAGTAAGTTACCATTTTAATTGTAATTTTAGTGATTCAATTACACAATGGAATAATATTTATAATTTTATTAATTTAAAAAGTAATATTTTTTTTTTGTTTAATTACCTAACAAATCCCATTCGCCGTTTGTAATGAAACTACTGACATCACCGCCTCCCTCATCCTGCAATTGCAAGTCGAGCTAAAATATTAAGAGAACAATGAAACGAAAACGGTTACTTCAACAATATTTTTTTGTAAAAAGAAAATATACAATTAAGTACTTGTAATCAGTTTTGCATATTTATGAAGGTAACTAGTTAAATAAATTTTCACATTGAGGATGAATAAAACCGTCATGTTATTTACTTTTTACTTAAAAACTTTTTACTTAAACAGTTCTAGTTAAGTAGTGGGTGTTAAATAGTTATATATATATACTGTGAGTGTTAAATAGTTCATATGAATACATAAATAGAGAATACTTGACGTAAACTTGCACTAAAATCCCTTGACTTTTGGCCGCACTTTTCTCAATGCTTTAAAAATGGGAAAGAACTGCATGATTGGTTCATATACAAGTGGCGGCCATTTTGTGCAAAACACTCTGTATTAATTTAAGTATCCAATATTAAGAAATAATATTTTTATTTTATCACAAGCGATTAGCAACAAATTGATTTTCCCTAAAAAATCGCACTTTAAGTTTCATTCTGATTTAAAAATTAAAGATAATGAAATTTGCACGCTTTCTCCAAAGTTCTGTAAAGATCACGCATCGTTCCTTTCAATGGTAATAAATAAAAAGTTTCCAATTTCTCACGACTGTGATGCACGTGACTTGACAGAGGGATGTTTTTATCTTTCTTAAACAATAGCCAAAACTTCTTTCAATGACAAAACATGTTGAAAGTAATTGTGAGCGTCACTATCGCAAGAATCTATGTGTGGTAAAATCTAAAATGAAATCTGTGGGATTGAGCTAAATGTATACGGGCACACCTATGTGCATTGTGCAATGTTAAATGGACATAATAACATTAACATACATGAAAGTAAAACAAATAAGGGATCCCAGAAAAACAAATTGCACCGATACCTTGTAAGTTAAACTTTGACTATTTGGTGTCCTAGATGCGTACAGATAAAAAGATAAAATGCATAGTGTACATACTCATATCTTTTTTGTATTTATGTTATTTATCTGCACCTTGAAATTGGTGCGTAGCCAGGATTAAACGGGTGTGGGATGACAAGCACATTCAATATCACTTCACACGGCGCGCATCATTAAAGTTCAAATATTTCGCATTTCCACAGTACGTAAAGTCCGCAACGAAAACCCATCTGTGTCCTTATGGATTTGTTTTGCTTGCAAGTGCGAACCTTTTTGCATACACGTGTGTGCGGATCTTTAATGTTACACAAATTGTTTGGTATAAAATGCCACACACAGCCTCATATAAAATGGACCAAATACTCAAAATTATTATCCGCATAATACAATGTGTCTGTTTCGATAAACTCCCATTGCAACGTTATGTTGTCCAGACAATTCTTGGCGAAATTTCTTTTGTTATGTTTGGGCGTTGGGAGTTGGAACCAGCCAAAATATGAGCTTGAACATATGTACGGTTACCGCAGTGTGTGTGCAGTTTTCCGCACACAAAGAGATGGATGCCTCGCAGCATAACCGGAAAAAAGAAATGTATACACAACCAATAAAATATATGATTGTGAATGGAGTTGACTGGCTGTCCATTTCTTCCAACACATTGATGACGGGATTATCTGCTTTCAATTGAACAGAAATTGTGTCTATACTGAGATAAACTGCTGAAAGATCGAAAAAGTTTCAGGTTGAATATTTGGATTTATGGTTATCGCTCTCTATTGGCACCTGTTTATAGCTCCATAATCATCTTATTATTTCTAAGCTCAGACAGTAAATCGTTTAATAAATGGGCATATGTTTTGGCATTCCGTCGTTCAATATTGAAATATTCATATTTGAATTTTTTTTGCTTAATACCGAGAATTTTATTCTTTTTTTTTTTTTAAATCATTAAGATATTAAAATAAATTTTTACTTTAAAAACTTGCACCTCAACTTTTTCGTCAATTACAACATTTTGTATGAAATTTCATATTTTTTATGCATCGTCCTTCAATCTGAATTGCCCGTATATTTAAAACGATTCGGTATTTCAAACCTGTATGTTTGTATGTCCGGTTTGGACTCCTAAACCGCCCAACGGATTTTTATAAAATTTTCAGGAAAAATTAAGTTTAGTTCTGGGATGATTCCTGTGAATCAATCGACTTGATCCCCTTTCGCCCATCCCATTTTATAACTTTTAAAGGACTTTGGTTTGTAGTTTACAAATATTTTTAAACTTTTTGACAAATAAAAAAATATTTAATAAAGAAATCTAATTTCACATCAAAAATATGTTTTTTTCTTGGGCGTAGTAACGCGCGCCGGGTAACCGCTAGTATTTAACAGTATTGAAATGATTTCTAAAAATTATAATTTTGCTATGCATTTAAAAATAAAATGTATAACATTTAAGATAAATTTTCAATATCTCAGTAAAACCTTATAAGTTAAGCAAAAGTTGTATATAAATTGAAAATTCACACCTCGCTCTCCCTGCGATGTAGTTTAATTTTTAGTTAGTAAATTGACTAATTTGTATCGAGAATGCCAATTAAAAGGGAAACAGATTACGTATTGCGCATGTTTGACTGTTTTTTTTTCAGACGTCACACGATACGTATGTATAAATAAAGTAAACAAATAGAATTTTGCTGACGAGTGAAGTGAAACTTGATGAACATTTCAAGGTCAAAATTTTCAAAACTTAGGCCATATTTTTATAATGAAAATAATTCAAAAACTGATTGTTTTAGAGTACTATTCTTGAAATTTTAAGTCCCACTTAGTTTTCCCTGCGATGTAGTTTTTCTCGAAACGGTTTGCAAATTTAAAAATGTGCTAGAACCATACTGAGTTGTAATAAATTTTAAATAGATAATTCAAACTAATAATTATTAAGTACTAGTGATGCATAATGTTAGGATTGAGGACTAATTAAACAACATTATTTGCATATAGTTATAAAGTTAAAACAATACAAAATTTGAAAATTGATTTCAATTGATTGTGGAGTGTGGACATAGACCATAGTACATACCGCAGTGTACCATGCTTGTGATTATACGCATTAATGTTGTGCTAGTTGCATAATTCACCGCTGACGTTCAAAATTCTGCGTACAGCTTAGTTGTGTCACGCGTGTGATCTCAAGCAGGATGATTACACAAGCGGTATGGTGTCCCGTGGAGTCACCGGTTGCCACAAATGACACACAAAAGTTACAATAACAACGGCCGGTACTTACAATTACCATAACGTTCAGTCGATACGTGTACGGTTTGATTAGCAACTGCAGTATGTTTTACGGTTGTGCTCGAGTGCCGACTGGCGACATATATCCGATTTAAATTTGCTGAATATATTTGCCAATAATAATTGGAAATGGGAACTTCCATCAATAGCTAACATTAATTTATGCAAATTGCTGTTTGCCTTTAATTGCTAACTGTACAGTGTACACTCCTATTTATTACTAAGTAAGCATGTTAAGCTTTTGTCTAAAGGGGTAAAGTTGTGGTGGGTTGCAATGGAATTTGCGTGTGTGCGATGTCAGCTGGAAGCACAAGTCGAGAGGGGCGGTAGCTAATAAAATTTAACATACGTCTGAATGTTTTGTGGCCACAATCTGGGTATGTAGTTATGGTGTTTGACTTCATTTAGTATATTGTGACCGATATGAAGCTGTCCCATAATAACTGTGTGCTCTTTACTTAAGCTGAATTCTCATTATTTAATATTAACATGATGTTTAATAATAGTACGATATTTTTGGTCCACATTATTATTATTTCTTCCACAATTCTCAATGTTTTAAAACAAAAAAGAAGAAAATTTCGCTTAGTTTTATTATAGTTAGGAATATGTGTATGTGGCTAAAAAAAGTATAGATTTTTATATAACATTGAAATTTATTTGTATAATTTTTTTTTTGATTTCCAATCAGATCTTCTGTTTAATTCCTTCATAATCTTTAGCAAAGTTCAAATATAAATAATTGCTTTCATGCAATGTGCTGCAAATGATTGACACTATTGACTGGAAGGATTCATCATTCAAAGTGAATTCACTTTGATTGGTTCGCAATTGTTATTTACATAACCAGGATAATAAAGAAGAATTTATATTGATTGCACGAATTACCATTTTCATATGGGTGAATAATGAATAAAGGAAACAAATAACAACGCACAAATATTTGCGTTTCGAATGTTTTATGCAGCAACTAAAGCAGTGCAATTTTCGAGTTTTATATTCGTTAAAAAATGATTCATGAAAAAAGAGGTCAAAAAATATTACCTTGAACGTGATAGATTTAAAAAGTGAAGTTCTCTTTATTTAACAAATTGCAAAAGGCACGCGATTTACGCATAAGAATACTTTTATGACCACTATTTTAAACTCACTTCTTGAACATTGGGGTTTATTAATCAAATAATTTTGTAAACCGCAGCCGCTATCTACTTGTTTGTGGCGAAATAGGTATCTGTTTATTACGAAGGGAGTGTCAAAAATGTATTTTTAATTATAAAGGATGATCCGATTCGAGGTAATTTCTTCAATGGGGTTATTTTGACAGTTCTTATGTGTTAACTGTGATGTTTGTATGACTTTTGTATTCAGTTTGCTATTTCATCGTGAAAATTTGACCTACAAAATGGACAATTTAAGAGTACGTCCACGTCAAGCACGACGTTAAATGGCATGAATCAAACTTTAAATTTGAGTAAAGATTCCTCAATACATTAATTGTAATGTGTTTTATTTAAAACAAAATTTCAGGAACCTCTTTTTGGATCACCCTTTATAATGCAAAAACAAAATGTGGAGTTAACTAAATTTCAGAAAATAGTGGTTGTAAAAACTCTCAATGAAATTAATTGAGATTTTAATTAAAAAACTGGGTTGTTGCAAGGATTGTCAAGAAAGCAATCTAGCTTCCTACAACAAAGAACGTCAAGATTCCGAATTGTTACTTTTCTTAATTAGACACATGATTATAGATGCACATTCACTTCAGATGCACACATTAATCTGTTTTCTCTCTTCATAATATCCCAGATTTTGTTTCTTTGGTCTCAAGCATATAGACATTGCCTAAGCTTACCATTGTGTACTGTTTCTTGTGCAATCGGTACAAATAATGTGAAACTAAGATAATTTGTTAGACTCTGTCTGCCATGACACTATTATAGTTTGTAATGGAATGCCTTCATTACAATGCTGAAAACTTTCATTTACAAGTGCACCAAATTGCACAAACACAAATGTCACCAGAGAATGGAATGCAAGCATTGTGCATAAATTTATTGGTGAATTCTGAACTCAGATAATAATTAATTATGCAGTTTTTTGCATCACCAATTAACTTTAAAATTGGCACAAAATACGGCGAAACACGCTAGTCGAAGTATTTATGAGCAGCAAATCGTTCAGTGATTATAGTGCACTGACGAAAATGACTTTAGCGTATTAAATGTGTGTCGGTTGTGTGAAATATTTGCAATGATGTTGGAATACAATTTTATTCGCTCTTGAAAAGCCACGGTTATTTGGCAAGGCGAAGGGTGGTTTTTGGCTGGAGATATGTCTGTTTTAATTTATTCCACTAGTTATTTCAGTGTCTGCATTCTGCAGTATTTTCAATTAACGTTTTATTACATCGGGCTATTGTTTTTGTGTGCGTGCATTCTGTATATGCCAACTTTCATTGCCAGTAATTTATTGCAACATTGTGCATGGAACTATATGCTCTCCACAAAAACCAGACATTTAAGTGGGATTCTTATTGCTGCACTCGTATAAGTCCTATAATTAGACATCCATTTACAAACTAGTGGTGTGTCGTTATTTGAGACGTTTGCAATTGGTTAAGAGAAGAAACTAAAATATGGGTTTCTTTTCTTTAATTACAAAAAATTATTTAGTGACAACATTTTTTTTTGAGAATTTATAACAATTAATAATATGATAAATGTTTATACAAACGATTTATGATGGCATGGAAATAATTACTGTCGTCGAACAAAAACAATCTAAACAAACTAACTATTTTCGTTAATTTACCACAAATTTCAACATAGGGCGCTAACTTTATTGGCTTTAGTTATATAATCAGTATAATGAGGATCAATAAAGTGTGTTCGCAACTTGATTTCCCAAATCAGTTAATGGCACGACTCATTGCACAAAAAATTGAGCCCACATCATTTCGATGAAATACAAATTGTAAACGCATTAGAGCGAATGTAGACATCAAAATAGAATTAACCTTTACACTTTTGTTGTATAGAAAAATCTGAATAGGTGTAAAAGGCGAGCGTTCTTTTTTGACGCTTTTAGTAAATGCCAACGAAAATTGTTCATTGTTCAGACGTCTTAAAATAAACATGTGTGTTGCAAATGCGAGAATTATGTACGCTTTTTCGTTGAGCATTACACACCATTTAAGGAGTAGTATGACATTAAGTGTGAAAGCACAAAGTCAACATGGTATAAAACACAAATAGCTTCATTTATTTTATTATATCCTTTTAATTTAATAATCAACTTTTTCGGTTAAATGAATGAAATTCTAAATGAGGGAATTAATAAGCAATATACACTTTCATTCAGTATCAAGATAGTAAACAATAAACAGAATTTAATAAAAATCAATTTATTAAAGTTTATTTTATAAAACTCATTAAAAAACACAATGAAAATGTGGGGGAGCATGGAGATACATTAACACAATACAAGACTAATTGTTTATTTGTAAGCTTTCATCCCAATAACAAACCGATTTCTATTCATTATTACTCGCCTCATGCTCCATTGAAATAATTGTCATGATTTAAACACATTTAACGAACGAGCATTTCCTGTTTGTCAGCTGTATTATTGTCGCCGGAATTCTCATGTCATTATATTATAATTTGATACGGTCCAAATCCTTCCATTTCCTTGTTAGCTTTGAATCTTTTGTCTATTTCCGTAAACAAACGCAATTTTCTTAAATCGAAGAGCTGTATTTTAATGCCGTATTTGATCCATCTGTAAAATTGTCTTTCGTCACAGTCTGGGCCTATTCAATCAAATTATCTTTCCAAACTTGATTTCTTTGTTGGCCATATCCACAACAAAAACCATTACATTGCAGGGAAAGTGACATAGTACTTTGTACTCGAGGTTAATGTATATTTTTGAAACAAAATCTAGATTCGACTAAAAGAAAAAAATGATTATGAAATGAATGTGACATTGAATTTTTTACTAAAGTAGTTGGTCATCTTGTTAAGAACATTCGTTAGTTATTATGCCAACAAAAACAATGCATATTTCATTTAGTTAAATCACTTAATATCAAAAATAGTTAACAAGTTGTTAAATGAATTAAAATTATTTATTTAGACAAAATAGAAATCCCGTTCTGATCGCACCAACCCTTTAATGTGTAGACCAATTCCTTGACTGATTAATTACTTTTAAGCGCCCTCTGCGTTCAATAGAGTAATTATCATAAAGGATAAGAAAACTGCAGTAAGGTTGAAATGAGATCTCAATGTTTCCAAAAATAATAAAGCTTATCATACGATTATATAAAAAAGTGTATTTTGACCTTATACCGTCACTTGTATAACAACCTTGAAATGTATTATTAAATTATATCTCAATCAAGATCAGTTATGTTCCACGTCATAAATTCAATGTCGTCAAAGCGAGTTACTGCAGCATTAGAGTTGTTTTCCTTTAATTTGTAACACGATTATAAAACTTTGGTTTTCTCCATACAATTCGAGTACAAAGTAAAAAACACACGCATTTATGTGTAAGTGTGTGGCATTGAAATGTCTAAGGATTAAGGACTAAGGATAGTAAAACAAAACGTACGAATAAACGACAACTTTATATCTAAGTTCATACAATGGGAGAAGTAAAAGGAAAATAACTGCGTGACATGCTTATCATACTTTTCAGTTTCACGCTTGCTAGAATCTTTGGCATATTTCGCACTCCTTAAAATCGCATATACGAATGACATTTAATTTTCCAATCCAGTATACGATATTGTAGGTCAAACTGCCATTGTGTGGTTTAACGCATCGATTCAGTGAGATCAGAATTCCAACAACTCGTATGGATGGTTCATCTAACGCAATGTTGTTTGTTAGAAAGTGATTTTTAGTTTCAATCAGATGCTTGATTTACCGTGCAATTGGAAGAGGGAATACCGATTTCAATTAATGTTTCCAAAGCCAATCTTGATGAGATTCAGTTAAATGTTGCCAAAGAATGTAACTGAATGCACCATCTACACGTACTTCACTGAAATTGAATGGCAAGAAAATGCATTGATGGGTTTTACAATTGGTCACGTTTCATCTTGCAGTTGATGGATTTTATGGGGATCGATGTTACGACAAACCACTTTGTAAGGGTTGAAAGGATTAACTGTAGCGAACTGAAAATGATTGGTTAAGTTGTCAAGGACTTTTGGCAAAGACGTTTAATTAAAATTGAATGGTAACATGATTTTTAAAATGTAAAATAATTTTTGAAACTAAATAAATTTGAGTTAAATTTGTGTATTATTAAATCAATTTTCAGTTAACAATCCAGCCTCACAAAAACATGCACAATTTCATTTGAAAAGGTACTCGTACATGCGATAAAACGCTGGATAATAATTCCAATATGAATATTGTATGTCAATGACAACCGTAAGGACAATTTTTTCGTAAATTGTTTTTTGATACCGTTAAAGAATTTGAAATGACAGCTTTTGTTCATCCCTTTGTTCTCAATTTTTAATACATGTTAAAGTAACTACATGGAAAAAGATTTTATAAAATGCACGAGCACGAAAAAAAAATCATATTTTCATTCTGATGTGGGCGGATAAAACGACGAAACCATTGGGCGGGTGGCTGTCAACAAAATTCTGCATGCAACTCACAGTTCTTCAAAAAGCGTTGTATATACAATCGTATATAAAAAACGAGTATGCAAGGCGAGTACTCGCGCCGCATAAAGTTGAAATTTTGTATAATTTCATAGCGCACCCATAAATTGTTCGTTGACAAGAGCACGAATGAGCATCCGTCGTTCTTGTTTGGATGCTGGCAAATTTATATCACCCGTTGGACCTTCACTTTCAGTGTTCCTAATGTGATTATTATAATATTATCATCGTGCAGCAAATGCAATCAGTTAGCGTCACTCGAAATTGAAATTTTTTATTTTGTTCAATGCCGCACTTTCTTTCTTTTGATAAACAATTTACAGTCGCTGTACGTGGACTTTCAACAAGAAATTGGCATGGGACTTCCTTCTTCCTTCTTTTTAGCTTTCCTTTTTTGTTGTTTATTTAAGAACAATGCCTTATTTTTTTGTACATGCCTATTATTAATACTTTAGCAAGTCTTGAGTTTGTGTTATTGATGTTTTAATAATAATAATGTTACGTTTTGCAATTCTTTTCAAATAAATTGATTTTTATTTTTGGGAATTTTCAACGTTGAAGTTTTTAGTTGATTTAATTGAATTTATAAAATTTCATTTGTTTTATTATTTCGTTATAAATTCAATCTAAAATTTAATTTCAATTAGTTTCCCAACAATGTTTAGCTAATTTGTAAAATTTGTTATATAAATAATAAAAAAAATCGCGGCATGGTGAACCACACAACAATTTATATGCTACTGCAACTAAACTTCATTATACAACTATTTTTGTCTGTTGTATAAATAATGTAGCGAAATTTTGTTTTAAATTTGCATATTTCCTTTTATATATGGAATATGTGAGCTTTAGTTTTCAAGCTTAAAATGTTGTCAAATGTCGAACATCATAATACTAATATTTTTAAACTTATTATTAATGAGTTATTGCTATTATAAAACTATTATAATATTTCTTTCGTGGTTATAAAATTCAGGCATTTATGAAAATGAAACATTTAATTAATGATCAAAATCATTAGAGATGTTTTTGCCAATCAACTGACATGATGAAAATTGCTCTCTTAGCACCTTTTCAAAAATATTTTACATTTACGAAATGTTACAAATTCGCCAAGCAGATTTGGAGTTTTACTTAGCACATTTCTTTTGGATCATTGTTTGGAACTCAGGTTGGGTCAAAACGTATTTTTGCTTTACTAATTCTTGTTTCCAAAAAATGGAGAATGCAAGAATCAGTATCATCCTTGAGTCGTTAAAGTAGATAAAATGAATTCGGCATGCATTTATAATATTCAAACAATTAAATAAATACCAATTAGGATATGGAAACATTTTTTGTGGTGGGTAAAACAATATGTTTGTTACAAAATTAAAACTGTGAATTAAAAAAAAAAGAAAAAACATTAAACACCAAAATTTAAATTAAATTATTCATTTATCACGATTATTTCACATTACGACTGAGTATAATTTATAGATTCAGAACGGGTGGAACACCATTTAAAACAAGTTCAAAAGTTTACACAATTTATGAAGCTTTTGATAAAATTATAATGAACTTATTATATTCCAGCGCATTTATGGGCAACCTCAATGCATCAGGAAAAAGGAAATATTGTGGAAAAATAAATGTTCAGTCACATATGCAATTGTTCATAAATTCAAAACAAACCATATACAATTTATAAAATTTATTGCAAACATGTAACGGAGTGGATTGTGGGTCTAACGAATGCGAGTTTAATATGAAAACACATCACAGCTAATGGAGCTGGTAATAAATTATCATTTTTGGATTTTATATTAATTTCACAACACATTTTCCTCCCTTATTTGTTTGGTCAAGTAATAATTGATATTAAACAAACCAATCATTGATATAATAGAAGTTAATAACCCTAACAATTTGACCTCCATAATCATTATTTATGGACATTCGCATTCATTCAGATATACATTTTAGTTATGTTGTACAAGTAAAAGCAAGTACAATTTCGCTGCAAATGATTGATAAACATCTTGCCCCTGACATTTCATACATAGCACATAGACCGAATACAAAAGGACTCGTTTGGAAAAGTTCTATGAACAATGACGTGCCCGTAATTCGAGGACTATATTATACAGATACGTGCATTTACTATTTCGCCAATTTTCGTTATCGAAAGCTTTATGGTTGCTATAAACATAAATGAAGCAGCTAACCGCAACCATTGCTAACGTGCAGGGGCTTTATAAAAATCGATGGAACATTTTTGGAGCTTATACATTTGGTTTAAACTTATTGAATTATTGTTTTAATACTAAACACGTGTTCTGAGAGAACAATGAAAATTAAATATTTATTTTATTTTCATAAAAAATGTCTGGTAAATTATTGATTTCCTTGTCACGAATAATTAACTATTTCAGGTAATCTTTAAAAAAACACATCGCAAGCCGGCCGAGGTGTGGATTTATTAGAAACTAGTAATGTAAAGTATTATATAATTGTAGTATGAAGTATAGGGTTAAACTAAAGTATGGTATCAGAATTACAAATAGTCTGACATTGAATTTTAATATTGAGCTTTGAATGTTCAGCAAAGATTGTTTTCTTTTTAGTAACTACAATTCTGTTAAAGAAAAATTACAAGAACATTCAAGGTTCCTAAGATTTAAAAAGTGTTGCCTTGAATTTTCAGGGTTTTTCCTTTAAATGTTTTTAAGGTTTTTTTGTCTTTGGATTCAATGGCGTGAAATAAAAATTTGAAAAATATTTAATTTAAATGATTTTTTTTTGACCTTCAAATGTTCGTCAAATTGTTTTGTATTATAAAAAACTGTATTTATTTACATGAATTTTTCATGTTGCATAGGTTTTCTGACATAAAGTATGAGGTCATATCACGCTTACATCTCTGTACATCATCGCGAAGGATCAATTGTAGGTATATACAGTAAATGCAGTTTTGTACAGAATTATATGTAAAAATTATTTCAAATTTAATTTTTGGATTTAACTTCATTAACATCATACATTATCTGTTATATGACTCCAAAGTTCTATGCAAATCCGTACAGTAGTTTTTGAAAAATCTTCCGGACCATTTTGTCTATAAAAATAAAATACAATACATAAAGGATAAAAACATGCATCGTAAAGCAATTTTCATCTACATAAAAGTTTTACCGCCATAACTGTAATCCACATCGTTTGGCTGTGCCATAATCCAGAGCTTCTTTCAATCACTGCCTGCACAAAAGTAAGTGCAATATCATTGATGTCATCGCAAAGAAAAGTGAGACATGCCAGACTTGAGACTACGTTCAACACAAAAGTGGAAGTAAATGGAAGGTGTCTGCTATAGTAAGAACGTGCATGCTTTAGTATATATGTACATAAGATTAAGTTGTCAGAAGTGAATGTGCAAACATTTGAATGATTCGTCATATTTTTCGCACTCATGCAAATGGTAAAACTTGAACACTTCTGCACCCGCTTTTAAAACCATTTCAATTTTAATGGTGATGGATTACTCATGAGTCGACACGTATGTATTAAAGTTTAGCCAGTTAAAATATTATTTTTGTTAAAGCGGTTGCAAAACTCAGAATATTTTTCAATCGTAATCGTTTACTGTTGTGGGATTGTAATCAAAACCAGCAATGAGTCGACTTAATACGGAAATAAAACAAAGTTCTTCTGTTTTTTATTTGTCTTAAATTTAAACATCAAACTAAAACCGCAATAGATGTACCCCAATACATTACTTTTACATCTCAATGGTATGCAGACCACCAAAAAAGTTTAATTCAAATTTTAGTTGTCACATTTATTGCAACCTCGTACACATACTTTACAATTTACATGACAATTGAAATGCCGCAGAACATATCTCCAATCAAACGAAATGCCTCAATGTTTTAAAAACTTTCGAAACTGTTTACTTTCCCATCTCCAAATGGCAGAGATGAAGTTCCAAACAATTGTGCCATCAGATAGAAGGCACAGAAACATTTGATGTTTTATGGTTGAACTGACCGACTTTTCACAACCCATGAATTGACCACAAACAGGGAAACTATAAAGTGTGTATAACAACTTTATGCACTCCCTTTCGGACATATGTAGTATATAAAATATTTATTGCAAAACACTGAGAATTTAAATCAATTTTTAGCTGTTGTTTGCTGCTTCACTCATTTTCATATAAATTGAAATAAACACTTTATTTTTAAGTTAACTATACAAGAGAATGCTTTCATGTTTTGTCTTCATTTGAAGTGCGTGCTTGTATGGCAGTGCTACTCGTCTTTTGTGTTCATTTTGACCAGAAAATTTACAACGTTGTATACCTACGTAGTTCGTTAACAACAATATCAATGCCAAGCTCACAATTTTTGGGGTGTACACCTTTTATTGGAAAACAATGCGAATTAAAATTAATGATATTGCTTAAAGGAAATTGCTGTTTCCTGTGAAAGGGTTTTGCGGTGGTTTATTATGTTTTATTGAAAAGTGTTGGATGTTATTTACAAGAATATGAAACAAAGAAAGCAACGTCTCTTTTTAAAAATGACCAAAAATAAAGAAAAATAGGAGCTTTAAAGCACATTTGCGTCTACCACATGAAAATTAAATGTTTGTAAGTGTACTTATTGTGCAAACTACAAGCTTTTATAGTAGTAACTCATCATTGTTATTTCAAATATAGAATTGCTATGTGCAAGCGAGAATAAATATTTTAAGAATATTTCAGCTGGGCAAAACCAAATTTATATATTATAGGAAGAACCTTTTAAAATATTCAGAATGCCCTTTGCCACAAAACTGTACACATTTGACAAATATTGATGCAGAGAAATACCAAATGAAAATGCTTCAATAAGACGTACCATCTGCAGTCATTGAAGAAACCACATTGACATACAAGACAAACAAACAAAAGATTAAAAATTCTTGTAAATTGTAAAAGCGTTGAGACTTGAGTATGATAGGGAATAAAATTGCGCATAAATATCGTAGGTATAATACCGGTCTATACACATTTACTGCACCGCATATTATTTATCACTTGAAGATTTTTTTTTGGGCATACATTTTTGTTTTCAGTCTACAGATAAATAGGAGCGATACAAAAAAAATGGAGCGAATTTATTCCGGTATACGAAATTTATGAGTGGTCAATAAAAAAGTAATGGGAATTGTGGAAGCCGCACATACCAGAAAATGTAACTGTAAAAAGAAAGGGATGTTTTGTGTGAAAGGGTGGTGAAATGGTGAAGCATATTCAGCCTCTTTGCATATATTGTACAAAGCCGATAGGTATATAGGTGCATATATTGATTATGCACCATCAGATGAATTTTATTGTTTGGTTTGGCTACAGCCGTAATTACAATAAACATTTGAAAGGGGTAGGCGTGAAAACGGAGTAAAGTAAAATATTAAGCATTCATGCGAACATGAGCTTAAATCAATTTATATGTTTGCGTTTCGTAAAAATAAACAAATAAAATTTTGTATTTTATAAAAAAAAGTAGCGGCATGGAGAGGCATGACACAAATTGTGCAAGACTGCAACAAAAGTTTTACATTAGAAGTTTTTACAAATGAAAGTTTTAGCGATCAAAGCCAGGACCGTTACTTCCCGATTAATAGAGGCTATTCATGACTGTTTGTCATTGAAATAAACAAGTTCAATAAAAGCAATAAGGCAGCAGTCTCCTCCAGCGATTTTAAAGGTAGCATCAAAGCAGACGATCTCGAAAGTGTAGGTTCGACTACTGTGGATTAGTACCGTGCATTGGGATCTCCTATAAGGAGACGGACCCAAAGTTACTTACTATCGCCATGGTTAACATCACCATAAGAACGATGGACCACTTTGGTGAAAGACGGTGAGTGGAAAACAAAGTGGAAGTACTATCCAGGTTAAAAAAAATGCATTTGGGAAGATGTGGCACAATGGACCCAGTTCGAACTGCCAAAACCACGAACTCGTGTGCACACGAGATCTCTTTCATTTTACTGTTTTTGAAATGTGAACAATTACAATAAAACAGTAAATTTTTAGTTTTAAAATATTCACACTTCACAGCATCTGGGATATGAAATTAGCGACCTAGAATTTTGTCCTAAACCAATTTTTTATCCAAGAGGTGTTTCTGCATCATTAACATCTTTCCGTAAAATTTGTAATGCAATAATCTACATACTATGCCATATGTGGTTGCATAAAAACTAATAAACTGAGTTTGCGGTATCTTTCCAACTACAGTAAAAGGAGCCAATTTTTAATCATAATCCAATCACCCTCATACGATCGAAGTGACGTGTTGGCAAAATGACAAAGTTGTTCCCTCATCATTTTAAATGGATCGACGTAATGCTCTCCATTTGTGCACCTACGTGAGTATTTAAGGACCGTAGCAGTTTTTTGTGACCTTCAAAACACATCCCGTGCGAGGAATCCTAATTTAATTTAAAGACACAAGTATTCCGGTGATTAATCTTACACTAAAACAATATACCCGGGCATATTGAAATGCGACCAAACTGTATTGTGGGCGCGCAAGTGACAGCCGTTCTTGAACGAAAAAGACATAAATCATTTTAACTTTGTCATAAAACTAACGCCACTTCTAGTAACGACTAACGACCAATATTTTGCCGCATCCAGAAATTGGCATAAATTATCATGCTGAGGTTTCGGCGTGCACCACACAAATCACTTTTCGTGATTCATTTGTGTGTTTATTAAAACTGTTTCACGCCTACCCCCATAACAATTTAAAAGTTTTAAATCCAAAAAATACATTAATTGTCGACCATAGCAATTATAATTGAATTTAATATTTTAAAATATGCAAATTGGGAAATTTACCAATAAGTTCTTACCAAATTACAATTATTTTTCATTTAGAGACAAACACCCGCAGTACAAACTATGCAAAAGTTTGAATACAACTTACTGAAACTCAATTAAGAATAATCCACTTTGGCCGGGAAGAGTTTTGAATTTATTGATTTTGTAAAAAATGTAATTGTATTTTATGAATCGGTTTGCGGTATGCAATTAAGGAAACACAAACTTGATAGAATTGTAATGAATTTTGAAATGTGTATTACTATTCTGCATACATTTGAACATTTGGTAAATGTTTATTTTTCAAATTTTGCTAAGCTTTTAAGTTCAGTTTTCTCATGCTTTGTTTGACCTATAAAGACAAAAGTTGTACCGTTAATGTTACGGTTATTTCATATTTGTCTGAGGGCTTCGTACAACTTTTCGTATAAAATATTAAAGTACAACATCTGCAGCAGTTATATTCCTTTGCGATTGCTGCTGATTCGTTAACAAATTATACTGAGTAAACTATTTCCATTCAAATTTTTATTTAAGTCTTCATTCAAATGTGTAATTACTGGATGATGTAGCATAAAATGCATTTCTTAAGTCGATGCCGTGATATTAATCAACCACAGGCAAACACCAAATTCGATTAAAACTTATAAAAACAAAAGAATTTTATTACTAAAGATTAAGCAATAAAAGTTATTGCCATCCTAAGGGAGCAAGAAAATGAGGCCACATCAGCACAACCCTGCCACAGATTATAATCCAAAGCGGCAGTCAGCGTTTTCAATTTACTGCTTCTATGTGGAGATTTCAAACTTTCTTAATGACAGAGTAATGAACGACTTTCCATATTGTTCAAGACTAATTACAACACAACACAAATTTTAAGATGATTCATATTTTCAAGTCATTGACAAATGATTCGTCATTTTGGCATTCTTTCAGGCACGATAAGAAATGACTCGCCGCTCTTCAGTAAAAATAGATTTTTCATCGCGTATTTTGTAAGATTGATGTTGTTCTGGATTGAAAGTTTAGCGTTGAATTTTGGAAATCGTGTTTTATGATATACGTCAATTAAATGTTATAAATGGCCACATCATTTCTCTAACACAAAGAACGATCTTGGACTCATAAACTTTTCACGCAAAAATTGTGACTACAAAAATTTGTAATCAAGAAAAATATTTAAACATAATTCGCAATGATATTTGTGTAATTTTTTTCAAAATAGCCTTTCTTTAAATTAATTACTGAGTCATATCATGAAAAGGGAAATCCCCATGTGGTGGAATTTTTTTTTAAAAAGCACAAAAAGCACATCAGCATACATCACAAAAAAGAAGTTGGGAAAGGTTACGAAGTGGCTTGCGTTGGAACATGAACCACCTGTCATCTCGAGAGGCTACAGTGTATACGAGACCAACATGACTAATGACTAGTTTACCGGAATAAAGACTCTGCCAGCCCCTCATTGTAAGTCCGCATGGAAAGAATATACACTGCGCGTGTGTTTGCCATAATTTTCTCTGCTGGATGAATATGATGCACGTTCAGATTTCCCTATGGTGTTTGCGTGTTGATCGCAGCGCAACAGACAGTGACAAGCATTTCGGTTTTTTAGCCAAAAAAAGTTTGCGGGCCTCCGTGTTTGTGAATCGTGTGTATATTGTGGGAACACATGAGTTGTTAATTTGTTACAAAATGCGCTAAATTACGCCGCTTTTGAGAAGTCATACGCAAGACAGCATCATTTCCGAAATGATAAATGATGACTAGGGGAGGGGGTGAGGCACTGTCGACGCCTTAAAATGCACAATACAGTTTGACAACAATAGGCAAAAAGCGTAGTATTATTTATGTATTGTGCATGCAATTATATTTTTGGGGAATAAAATTGAAAACTAAAAAAAATATTAAAATAAACTTTAAATTGAAAAAAAAACTTTTAAAAAGATCCACAAAATAATTTGTGCTGTACAATAAGTATATCATTTCTTTTACATATATACATTATTCGACGACGTTTTACAAAATTTTGTAGAAAAAACGGATCGACTTGAAATGATAGCAGCAAAATTATGACGTTATGTTAGTTTTGACCAACACTATTAAATAGTGTAAAAACAAATTAAATGCGTACTGCAAACTATCTTCCAAAAATAATTGCTAAAACTAAAGCCTAAATCAATAAGTTTTATGAAAAAACTGAAAATCGAGGCTCTGTTATGTGTGGATACGATGAAGGAACCAAAATCTATAATTCAGCCATTGCATTCATAATTCTTTCCAAATAACTATGTGTCCAAAGATTTGGGAAATTGTAATTTATCGCTTCCCTAAATGTAATTGGACATTGAATCCTTGGCTAGCATAACGTGCCACATGTATGCACTCTATGAAACGGATTTCTGTAAAGCAATCATTTGAAGACTTTGCTGCAGTTCGACCGTAATGTAAATCAAAGCTCCACATTCATTTTATTGTGAACGTGACTATCACTGCATATTATTCATCCGAAGAACATCATTCTTGAGGGTGTCGAATATTCATATAGACATTATGTGATGTAATAAAAATAAATTGGTACAAATCTTTGCTCAAATTACATTTTTGTTCGTTCTTTGAGCGTCTTTGATCATGCAAGTAACGAAAAACCGAGCACAAAAATAAATATGGTAAGTGGAACATTGATATGCATTTGTTTGATTACTATTTAATTAAACCGAAAAGTTTTGTGAGATTGTAAGGGAGTTTTGTTAAATTAGAGTAGTATTACAAGTGTATAGGATATAACAAATATGTGTTTAATTATGTGACCCCCTAAACAAAAACGTAAATTCAGAACAATGCATTGAATATTTATACGAAAATAAATAAAATTTGTGCTTGTAAATCTATCATGATAAATTGTTAACAGTTAATAATGCGAAAATTTCCAAACTTTATCCTTCACCCTTTTTAGCAGCCACTCGTGATATACGTAAATCACAATTTTGATGACAATTTAAAGCACATGGAAGACCTTCAGAAACAAAGTGCCAAAGTACATAAACGACATGGCACCACTGCAGCTGGCAGTGGGACATGATGCAGAAACACTCCATAAATAAGTAAATTTCCGATTTCCTAAATAACATATATATTGTGCAATGTGCATGCATGCACATATCTCTATATTGTGTATATTGTGTGTGTAGGGAGAACGGTGTATGTCGACGTTGCTTTGCTACAAACCAGCGATTGAAAAATGTTAAACAAGGTCTTCATTACATGTGCACAGTGCAGAGTCAGTGGTAAACACTCAACCACCGGTCCCCACGCCCCACCCACAATTGCATCCATTTGTCTATGGTGTTCAGTTGGCAGTAATTTCATCCACAATTTGGTGTCGATACGAGGGCATAATTTTCAAAGTGACCCACTTTTAGTTTATGGACACGTATTGTTGCACGGTTTGTCATGTTGTTTTCATGTTTTTCATTATTATTACTGTTATTAGGGTTATTATTTCTTTCATTTTTCTCAACACAAAATATTTTGCAATTTATGTGTGTTCGTACCCAACACGTTGCACCTACTTTGTATGTTAACAGGTAATGTTGCAAGGGCAATCGGGGGATAAAGAGATGTGAAGTGTACTTGAAATGATAAATTGTAATAAACGTGTAACCTTTCTACTCATTCTGCAGTGTGAGAAAGAGGAGTCTTTCTGCAATTTTGAACATCTCGTCCTTATAATAAAATCGAAATTAAAAAAAGAGATTTAATATTTAGAAAATTTCAGTTCACATTAATAAGACTTGCTGAGCATTTCCAGGCATTGTAATGGTCTACATTATTACTAATTTCAATAAAAAGAATAGCTTTGTAAAAAATTCAAGGCAATTTTCCACATCTCTGAAAGTCTTTATTAAATTTTAATTTCTTCACAAAATTTACACCTCGCACTCCCTGCGATGTAGGGTTTTTCCACTCCATAACTGATGGGGTTAAGTTATGTTTTACTAAATACGGAAATTAATTGCTGATCGTTTTACTATTCAACTAAGAAAGGATTCAGTTAAAAATTCGGGATATTTACCGAAATGGAGAATTTTTGGATTAAACAAAATGTTGTGTGTATTTCAGAATGAAATTTATGATTTTTAGCCGAAAGCTCGCATAAGTTCCCTAATTTTTAATGGAGTGAAAATTTTTTGAGAATAAATTACTAGCCTCACGCGTGATCTGTCATAAAGTGCATATGAAAAAAGCAGTTCTCCATGAACTCGCCTTCAAAATATAAAAATCGATTTGGTCCATACTCTACAACAGTAAATGGATTGGAATGATTTCATTTTAATATAACTATGAAATTTTTAAATGCACAGCACGTTTCTTATAGCGACAACCTTATAATACACTCGTCTCACGCACACATGAGCTTTGTATTATTGTTCATGTGTGAAATAAAACTGGGTCATTGTGCGGCGCATAATATACGAAAGAAACAAGTGTGAAAAGCTTTGAGAGAAAAGTCTTTAGAATATATATGTACCGGAAAAGCTTCTATCTTACTGCATAGTTATGAACCATTGCGATTAAATGGTGGGCCGGAACACAAGTGTGTTGGTGTAAAGTTGAGTTGGAGCTTGGAGATGTATGAAAATCATCAAATGATGAAAAAAATACCAAAATGCAGACTAAATTGTTGGTGCAACGACTTTCCACAACAATGGTATTTATTTATTCATAAATATGCTGCGGCACGTACTATTTGTGTGCTGTTTATTTCATCCAAAGACGGTATTTTGCATTGGAAGTACGAAAATGGGACAAACTGAATAATTTTAAAATTCTAAAATATTATGAGCTTTTGTAATAAAAATTGATGATGGCCATAACATTCCTAATGGATATTGGTTAATGCAGACACATTTCCATTCCATTGGATTACAAAAGAATAGGGAGTGGTTCTTTGCATGCGAAAAGTGTTTACTTTTCTATTGCATTTAAAAAAATTATTTTTTAAAGTGCAACTTGATATTAGGAACACTATACATCAAGAAAACGAGTTAAGGTATTTTCCTCATTAACAAGCCATCAACTTCCGAGGTGTGTAATATTTAAACATCCATTAGTCCCTTCAATTTATAAAATTTCCTTCATAATTACTTAATCAACATTGTAATATTGATGGCGTTGCGCAGTTATTTTGATAATAATTTTTATTATGATGGTGTTACCTTGTGCACAATAATTAAATTAACGTTTTCACATGACAAAATGAAAAAGGTGTTAAAAAATTCATAACTGACCTGAAATCCATCGTACGTCCATGAACCAAATTTCATTTCGCAGCGCTGATCATCAAACGGAAACCATGTGATGTCAATTTTGCATGTGGACTTAAAAATGCCGGGCGGCACATACATGCAGGAGCCGTTGTTGCGAACAACCACATTGGTTGGGTATGTCCCATCGAACCCTTCGTCGGCACTACAAATAATGAAAGTAATGTAAAATCATCATAAATAAACACACTGGAATATACTCGTAAAATGAGTAATGAAAATAAAAGATAAAAATTCTGTGAAATATTAACAACCAAGTAAGTATGGGGATAAAAATACTTTTAGAGATATGAGAACAAAGAAATGCGCCACTCAAAACAAATTTCCAACTAAGCACATGAGATAAATTAATGGGACAGTATATGATTAAGGTATATACGAGATAACAGAAACAATCTGGGCAACATGCGAGCTTTTTGCATATTCCATTTTTTTTTTGTGGGAGCTTAAATTTCAATATAGATAATGTTTTATGCAAATTGTGTGAAACATCTCAAACCGCTTGGTATAACTAGTTGATATACGGCTACAGATTTGTGGTTTGGTTTATTCTTTTCAAATGTATACAAAAATGTATTTTCAACACACCCTTGCAGCGCCACTGCCTTACAATGGGGGTTAATAGTGTACAACTTGAACTAGTACAATATATATACCCTAAACAACATATGAGGAAACAGATAAAGAAATTTGTGGCTGTGCCGTTTGCCCTTTTTCTTTTTATGAAAAGTGTACCCGCGCTTTTGCTTTGCGCGCTAACTATCGTTTATATGCACAAAAGGATGCTGAAAATGTTTAAGCATTAATCTATGTCACTTTCAAAGCCACTCCGACATATCACACACACAAAATCCTCCAACATTCATCTGCTTATTGTGTGTTGAATATATGCGGGAATTATCAAATTGTGTTATCGGGAAAAATGTGTTCTTGGATGTGCGGTGCATGTATAACTATATTTAGATGTAACACAACTACATAGTTGACAAAAGGGCTTTGTAAAGCGCACCGTCATTCACGTCGATTTTCCCATATACACCCAAAACATCGAGATTTGTGACCATCCTCCCACCCCCTGACTGATGCTATCCACAACAGGAAAAATGCTTCAGTTAGGGAGTTAAATAATGAATGAGTTGGATGTGGGATCATTGTTTGATTAGCCAGTATATTATAAACTAAATACACAAACAGACACAACTGCTTGACAATGCATCAATGCGACAATAGAATGTTTTATTGTTAATAGGAATTTTATGGAAGCTTTTATATAATAAAGACGTGACAATATTGACTTCACGCAAATTTATGCCTTTAGGCATGTTTTATAATTTAAATGATTAAATTTTACAACAGATGGAAAATGCGCCTTTTAAAAACGGTGAAATTAATTTTCTTTTATACTTTTTAATACATTTTGAATGGGGGAAAAAAAGTGTGGTTTTAATCCTTTATTTTGGAAATGATTGCAACTAAAAGCAATGGAAGCATTTATATTTCTTTGTGTAGCCTATTCTTAAGGATAATCGTCCTTTAGTAAGATAATTTTTATTATCCGGTTACATAACTTTCATTCAGGAAAATAAATTTAATAAATAATTTTTTTTTTATGGAATATTTTGGAAACAGGACAATATTATGTTTTCATGAAATTTTTTCTAAAAATTTTATGAACGGCATCTATAGTTTAACAAATTAAGCAACTTATTTGAGTGTTATCCTTTTAAAAAAGCTCTTAACGTTGAACGAAAATACGTGGAAGCAAAATTTTTATATATTTTAAACGCTATGAAATAAGTATCCTAAATAATATCCTTTCCTCTTAAATTTCCTATAGAATGCTGTGTTGAAATTCCTATTTCCAATGTCACATTCAATGAACCACTTTTCCGTAAGTTATGACACTTTATTGTCTTCGCAAAGTCTCTATTCCAGATAACGGATAACACTAAACTTTCTTTAACGAAACAATATAAATTCACATTAACCTTTCCTCTGCACCAGTGCACTTGAAAGCGTCGCAAATCCCGCTCACTACATTGCCAATGAAAGGATGCGCAATTTATGGCATACTAGCCAAATCTGATAAAGATATCTGCTGCAATGTGTTTCTTTATATTGAACATTATATATTGTACTTGTAGGTACGAACTTAGCACACCTATACTGCCATTGGATAGCAACTGGGAATTTATAGAGAAACACAAAAGAATTTCAATTTCTGTGTAGAAGCGTTTGTTGCGTCTAAACATATCAATTTCTCTTGCGAAGTGGCATTTGCGCTTCCTCGATTATATTGCCAATTATGACCTTTGCTGGTCATAAATTTCTCATTCCAAGGAGTTGAGGAAGATTGCTTTCAGGCTATTCTGTATATCGTGTAGGGCACTGCATTGTTTGCAAGAATAAGAGCATTCTAATGTCGGTGTTCACCTGATAGATGATTTCCATAAAATTAGGATTGCCTTTTACCAATTATGGCATTCTGGTTCAATTGATTTAAATGCATTCTGCGAAATTCTACACCTTCAAGCAAATTCCTCAAAGGGTGTTAAAGTACGATACCAGAAATTATTAAGCAGAATGGGAATTTTTAAGCACATAATTAAAAGAATTGTATTTAAAAATCAATAAAAACTTCAATTAAACTGATTGTGTATGTGTGCCAAGCTTTAAGCATATTTTAACCACGAAACTAAATAGCGAGATTTAAATATTTTCTTATTATTAATATGTTCACTGCTCAAGTAATTAGAAAATATTTAAATTTATTTTTAGGAACCTTAATTTTTTTCATTCCTTTTTTTGCAATTTTAACCGCATGAAAATAAAATAAAGAAGGTATATTCTAACTTTTATGTCAAGTTTTTTGACATCCTTTAAATAACGAAACTTTAAACTTTCATTGAAAAGGAAAATTATTTAAAAAAAGGAGCTGTTCGCAGAAAAATTGGATCATTGAAAAGAAACAAGCAATGACCTCAGTATAGCATTGGTGGGGCAACATTTCATTAAAATGTTATTAAAAAAGACACCGGTATAATATATTAAATAACTGGGCATTTAAGAATCCGAGATCGCAGTTTCGTTATAATGTGGAACTTTGAATTTAGCTGAAATGCACAAATCTTCTTTATTCTCTATGCTTGATGGTGAATAATGATGTTTGTTGACAGCATCAGCAAACACCCAATTGGCACCGATTTCGCTAAAATGTGTTCATATTCCGAGTTTCCTCGCAACAAACTGCGTCGCACAATGTCACTACCACATCAGCGCATAAAACGCAAACACGAAATTGAACATTTTGTTGATTGCTACATTTTGGGATTAAACACCAACGCGCCACAACATTACAAACAGCAACACATTTTTAAATCTGCTGATGACAATAAACCTGATTCATAATGCAGCTCGCACATATGATTCCCTTGATTGTAATCAGTCGATGTCATGAGGTTAGGAGGTCATTGTTTTCAATTTGTTGCGGAATGCCATTTTATGTGTACCCTTTGACAGTTGACTTGAGAGCAATCACACAATTGTCACAACAGATAAAAATCAACAAGTAACCGAAATAAAATATGAAGGTTTGTAAAATTTTAATTTTGTTTGAAAATAAAAAACATTATTTTAAAAAGCCCACCTGTTGTACATGAGAACATCCGGCTTCCACAATCTATGAGGTGGCACACGCAAATCTTTGACTCCTCCGTATTCTGAAGAGTTCCACCTCATGTTCATGTCATTCCACTCCTGGAAATATTTTTGATTCAATATTCATTAAAAAGAAGAAAAAATATTATGTATTATTTTTTTAAATGGCTCGTAAATAGGTGCAAAATAAAATAAAACAGCACAATATGAAAAAAACATAAACATCCCACATTCCTTTCAGTAGGGTGTATAATAATGCAGTCTAATATTTATTATGCATTTTGTCTTTATGAATTAATTCCTAACGAACCGCGATGCAGATAAAATTTCTTTGCACTCTTACGCCGTCTGCATGAGAATATCACCACGCCATTTGCATACTTCTGCAGTTGTTTTAATTACGTGTTTAATGAAATTCAACAGATTTCGTGTGTGTGTGTGTGTGTGTGTTTCTGTGAACAAAACGCAGTGCAGGATGCAGCGCAGGATGGCAACTGCCGAGTGCCGACTAAAGGTTATGCTATTAAAACGCTGCATGGAATTTGCCATTTTAAATGAAAATTATAGTGCAACTCTTTATGGTCCATTGACTTCAACAATACATGCTTTACTGTTTACGCAATATAATCGTTCGATATATATTTGAAGCGATTAAACTGACTAATCGATTGTGGTCTGCTCCACACCACTTTATTATTCAATTGGGCTGCACTCGCTTGGTACGTATAATTACTAATTAGAAATAATCAGCAATTGCATTGCAATATCTTGTGTGCAATTTGACCTCAATGTTGAATCAATCAATGTGAGACTAATTTTAATTAAATAAGCTTCCCTTATGTAATAACTTTTGTGATTAGATGCGTTTGATGAAAATTGCACACCCCAATTATTATTACAAAAGCAAGGATTTAATTAAAATAATTACTGAGCCTGCTAAGAAATATTAAATTAATTACATTGTACATTCTAAATATGTATTTTAAAATATAGACACTTTGACTTAAATCAATTATTTTGCCTAAACTATTTTTAGCTGTGAAACCGTTAATATTTCACATGAGTCTTTTTTTGCGAAAAAATTAAAACTGCATGACTAATATTCCTCTCTTTGAAATTTTTTTGTTTTTTTTTTGAATATTTTTTGCATATTATGATTAAAATTTAAATTCACTTTACTACATCATTCTTCATTTTAAATGCACACCCAACTAAATGCGGTGGCTTAAAGCACCCCACCAACCGAACGATGGATAATTAAAAATGCTCTCCCCACAGTATATTGTTTAATAATTGGACAGCCATTAGTGGTGCAATTTTGCTTCACTGCATTCGGCCACAATCCCTTCTCAGTTGGTGCTCTGAAAAAGCGCATTAAACGGCCACTTTACGTACAATTAGAATAAAAGCTTCTGCTGGAAATACGGTGAACGAACGATTTTTGCATTTTCTTATTGACATGCACTTTTCTTATTGATGCAAATAAATAGAAGATCTATGCATATTTGTTGTCGATATTGGTAGTGTAAAACTTTTGTTGATTTGAGGTACTTTTATTAATTTATTGTTCCAAAATTGTATTTTTATTTACTATTTTTACGTCTTGCCTAAGATATAGACCGCCTTTAAAAATGTTTGTAATTACTATAATACATATCTGAATACCAGAATTTACTGTTTTTCATGGAACACAATTAAATAATCCCAAAAGAGCTTGATTAAATTGTATTTCAAACTCACATTTAAAAGTCAATTAGTAAAATATTAACTAAAAAACTAACATAAAAAATTTCCAACCACATAATAAGTAGGTCACACTGTAAAAAACATTTATACAACACATTTCCATCAACTAATTGACGTCCATTTGAATGAATTGTGGTGTACACGCTTCTGAAATTGGCAAACCGGGTAATTTTGCATGACAACTTAATTGAAAATAATGTGATTTTCAGACAACTTTGACAAAGTAATATTCATCGTTATGTGCGGCGTATCATCGCACATACATAACGCATATATGCAAAGAAAAGGAAGAAAGTGAACAATTTGTCAGATAAACAAACAGCCAAACAAACAAACAAACAGGCAAAATGGATAGCTGGCAAAATGTTGTTTTGCATACTGCACATATGCTGCAGGGATAAATTCCACAAATTAGACATTGCATGCATTGTGTTGCCCAGAAGGGTTGCAATGTTACATTACAAAATGTTTAATCTAAATTCATGAATAGTGAACGTTTTGAATGTTTGTGCAGCATTTATTTGTATTGTTGTGCAAAATAATTCACATCTGATGTTGAAATGATATTCTTTTTTGATGTAATCCGCATTAAACTTCATTGAAGAGTAATTTTGAGTGATAGATTAAATACACAAAGTGCATTTTGAATCATTTTTAAATTGGGTCAATTACTGCCGAATGTTTGTTATTTTGTTCATTTCAATTTTCGCAAATTTCGGCGTGGATTGATTGAGTTATCGTTATCACTTACCCACGCCTATTTTTAGTGCGGATTTTATTCATTCAATATTTAATAAAGAATATATAAACAATACAAGCCGAGTATTCCAATTTTCACACACAAATATTCACAGAAATGTTTCTATAATTTGAACTTCACTGAGATGATCCGATTTACTATGATGACAATTGATTTTCGTTTAAGGTTATAATAATGATTTCTTCATAAATCTTAAGAAATATATTTTTAATTTGATTTGTGGCTTGAATTCGTCTTCAATTTACGTCACTTTCAATGGGAAATGAATTATTAAAAGAACCCTAATGCAATATTTTATTTTATGCCTTTAATTAATATTTATTTCACAGTCTATTTTCTCATAAGAACCATCATTTACGTCCCCTTATTAATTATAATGCATTTAGAATTCATGTATTCAAATTCAAAATAATGCCACCACAAACTCAATTGAAAGCTGCAAAATTACTGGATACCTGATACGAAAAGAGCGAACAACCAGTTGCTTTCTTTGCATCTCCCTTTCAACCATGAATCTGAACATGAAATTTCTCAACTTCCCCCGCCATACTTTATTTATTTATATGAATGAAAACAAAATAACACGAAGGTTATAGCGCAACTAACTATAAACGAAACGGGAATTGTGTACAGTTGTGACAGGCGTTGAAACACCTGAAACTAAGACCTCTCCCATTTGACTTGAAGTGCATTTTGTTAAGCTTATTAAATATACCAGGGTTTGAACAGTTTGGTGCATAATGCACATACAAGTAAGCATTTGTGCATTGTACGAAAACATCCACTTAATATGAAGTGGAGCTTTTTGAATGCGTTTGGAATATGTATGGGCACTTGGATTTGCATGCAGTTTTTGATGCATGTGCGTTATTCAAATTTCAATCATTTTTAATGAATGGAATGTTTTCATTTATGCAGTTTGAGAACTATTTCCTGCTCAACATGCTGGTTGTTTAAAAATTAATTTTATTCTAGGTTTTTAAACTTCAATGCACATTCATTAAAAAATATGTTTTCTGTGCAAGAATTTGATAAGCTTTACAGAGCTTCATTACCAATTTTATTTTATTAACCTTGTACAAATATTTAATAAAGGAAACGGTCTTACCAATTTCAGCCAAATGTTTGTAATGAGAAGTTGATTTTTTTCGTCCTGCAGAAATAATTATGAAAAATGTATTTTAATTAAAGTTTAAAGTAGTTTTAAAAAAAAATTAAAATTAAAAGGTCACACTTACCACATCAATTATCTGCATAAGTGTAAGTCCGAAGCTTAGTTGTAATGGATCGGATTCGTTGACAACAGGACGCTCTAGAACATTATAACTATCGAGCAGTGTGTGAAGTAATCGTTTTTCGTGTGGCCCACCGTGACAAACTGAAAACAATAGAAACGCATTTATGAGAATAACCCAATCAGCTTCAATAATATTAAATTATTTAAATTGTATAAAGATCCTAGACGAATCTTCCTTATTTGTTTCGTCTAAATATATACAATTTATTTATTCAATTCATCATTGATCCTTTTTTGCAGCGCATATTACGTGGTTATGTTCAGTTTCTATTCAAATTCTCTAATTGATATGCCATGCAATCGAAACGACAAATGCGAATCTCGAATGTACTCACATTGAGATTATTCAACATGGATTTTAAATCTTACTTTAAATTAAATCAGTAAGTTAATTTAAATATGGTAATAAGATCTTTTGTATTTTTCTCGTTATCCTAATTTTCTTTGATAATAATTTGAAATGCTCAAGCGCACTTTTACAATTATTTGAAATCGTTTGAGGGATGTTTAAATTCTATATTGTAATATATCGATATTATATGTTTTTTAAATTATTATTATTATTTGACTGAACGTGTTGAAGAATGAATTCACTGGAACTTAACTGATTATGAGTATTCCCGCAAATTATTAATTAGTTTTAATTCACAATTAAAATTTTGTTGCTTAAAAATTTTGAGATTTGTAATGTAATGTCCGGTTTACACGGGTATAACTATAGAGTACAGCAAATTTTCATTTAAGTTGATAATGCAGACGGATAACTTGGTTTTGAGTAAATGTGGCTTTAGTCCATTCGCCCCACAAAAATTATATTGAAATATTTAATTCACGGTTTCAATAATTTTCTTTACAATAATATAATAATTGTTTACAACTGATTAGGTCAAAATGTTTGTTAACATCACAAAATTACTAAAAAAAAATAAAAATAATTTATAAGAAGTTCTAAGGATTTTATATATGTAATTCAGGCATTTGTCAAAAATCAGAACGGTGTCAAAAAATATTTTATTTTTGTAAAAAAAAATACAAATTCAAAGCTCCAATACTGTAAGTGTACTTTTCCTATGTTTAAATCTTTTTTGACTAGACCGACTAGACGAATACTAATTTAGTAATTACTCAAGTCATCGCGTGTAGACGGTTGCAATTCATTTTTGGACGCGTAGTGAGTAGAGCCTAATCTTTCCTGCTCGACTTGTGTAAACTAACCATAATTAATATTTTAAAACGCAGATTATTTAGTTTATTCAAAAAATCCATGCGAACCTTCTTATGTGATATGAAATGAATTTTATATTCAATAAATTCAGTAGGTATTATTGAAGTATATGTACTTGCTAAAAGAATAATTTTCGAAGATCAAATGTTCCCCGCTTTAATACGCCTGTCAGTCACCTCATAAATAAAATATGTTTTATTATGAGGCAAAAAGAACTTTTAATAAAATCCTTTATGAAAATAATATGGTTGCGATTCAAAGAAAATATTTATCATGCAAATGCTTGCATATATCAATGAAACACAAAAGTTTTTGTAGAGATTTTTATTTACATTGTGCGAAAATCTTATTCACACAAACGATTATTTGACGCTGTATTGTTCAGAACAAAATGTTTTGGAGAAAATTGTGGGATAGCCATACATAATATATTAGTTATGACGAGTTCCGGCAACAGCTGTCTGTTCCGAGACGATGCTATAGGTATTTATGCAAAGAACCATGTTCATAAGGAAAAAATTAAAAGTTAAATTTATTGCTCTTGAGGTAAAACCTTTAATTCGGTTTAGATTTTGATATAAAAAGTGGCTCAATTTAAGAAAAACTCTATTATTGAGCTGAATTGAATATAAATTTCCTATATTTAAAAAAGGCTTACAGTAATTCCTTAAATAAGCCAAAATAGTACCAAAATCACACTAATTATCTACACCACGAAGCCCTTATATGCCAATCATGTAAGTAAAATCCAAATAATGCCCCACAAATGGCTACAATTAAAGCTTTTGTGCACACAACGTTTACTCTAAGCACACAAGTAGAGCCAAGAAACAACGTGGAGACTGCAGAGTACAATAAGCTAAGAGAAAAAAAATGAACTCATTTTTGACAAATCGTCACCCATTTCCGCACAATATCTGCAGCTGACTTATGCTTCCTCCCTGTTGACAACACCAATATGGATTGTGATAAATGATCGGCAATTTATTTAATTTAATTTTACTTTCAATCAACCGTCAAATAAAACGACAGAACCAAATCAATTCCGCAGAAAGCTTATGTGGCAGGAGCTTTCGCCGTCGCGTCGCACAATAATTGCTATAGCATCGCGCATATGCATAGTTAAAAGCTGTAATATGCAATGTCCTGGGAAAACCACGGCCACGTGCTGGTAAATTTGTATTATGCTATGAATATTTGAGTGCTGAAATGGAAAACCTAAACGCGTACATTTTTGTAATTTATGTTTATTTTAATATCATACGCATATTTAAATTACATTTGTCACTGGACAAACTGTCACAGCATGTCTGGGTGATGGCTTACAAATCGTGGTGGCCCAAAGAAATTGTGGATTGTGCAATGTGCAGGGAGTACATATTTTATTTGAATTATTGTGGTTTGGACATTAGAATTTAGATGGACATTTTTCATGCTATCTTTTGGATTGTTATTAATGCAATGCGAAATATGCAGGCCAAATGTAATTTCGGATTATACACGAATGTATAGTTGCGTATTTGAAATGCACATTCCATATTTTATTTCTCTGAAACACATTGCATATTTTAATCTATGCCCCAAAAATCATCTTCATTCTTGAAATATGCTGAAAGTAATAACTTTATCAAATGGTTGATTGGAGAGTATTGTCGAAAGTGGCATTTTAGAATGTGTGTAAAAGACAATGACGTGTTGGTCCTGCAGGTTGGTTAAGATATCAAAGTGCATTTCACCAAATTAGAGTAAATAACACAAAGAAAATTTATTCAGGGATGCAATTTGAAATAGTAGTTCATATTCTTCATTCCTTTGATGTAGCCACTCTGCTATTGGCAATAATCTTTCGATTTTCAGTAATAAATTTAAATTTTGTTCCAAATACCAAGAATAATTTGCATGTATGAGAATGGTATTAAAGTGAGTTAACAATCTTAAACATTTTGAAAGCACTATGGCAACAAATTGAGAACCGCTTAATTCATATTACAAACCGTACACCAAAAAAAAAAATCCAATCAAAGACAAATTTTTCAGGTCTCGTGATTTACACATCCCTAATCTCGTATTCTATTTAAGAAGCGTAAAATAAAGAAATTCAGTTAAGTGTAAACGAAGTAAGTAGAAAAGCAATAAAAATGAATGCCAGCATGAGCATAAAAGCGCCAAGGACATGCATAAAGCCGCACACGCACACGAACATCCGAAACAGATCACTGATATGCCCTCGATCTAGGGAAACAACAATCATTTGAAATACAATAAATTCGCATGAAGATGAAAGAGAAATATAAATAAGGCGCCTTTGAATGTGGTGTCACAGTTGATGAGGCAGAAAAGAAAAGTTTGCAGAAAGAAAAAAAATGTTTCCCTCATACTACACACACTTATTCAGCCCTCCAAGTCTACTTTCATGGCAATAATCCTGTGTAATTTCATTCTATTTAAGTCGCATTTAAAATGTTGGCGCAGCATCGGAACTTGAAGCTGAAAATATATTTTATATGTATGCCGCAATGTGAATGTGGAAAGGGTGTATCGTGAAAATGAAACAAAAATTAGATGAAACTGGCAGAAGATGACGGGCAAGCAAGGACTAAATAAAAGAGCAAGAAAACAAAAAGATAGACAATTGCAGACAAGGGAAATGCGGGATGTCTTCGGTGTATAATGATAATTGTGTTTTTGTTGGTGTACCCAAAAGAATGTTGAGCAATATCATAGGGTGTAGCTCGTAGATTAAGACTCCTGTGTTTTAGAGGACAAATAACGTAAAGCATAATGTGAGAAGTATTCAGCATCGGTGCATATAATAGCGACTATCACGACGATAAAGTACAAAATATATGTTCACCCATTCGTTTTCTCCGCCCTTATTGTATTAAAGCCAGAAGGACAGTATTAACGTAATGTTTTGGTTGTTGTCACATTTATTTGTTTTATTTTGCCGTGTGTCCTATTTCATAAGAATCGATTAGTTGGATTGGTTTTGTGTTGTTTGCTTCTGACGTTTTTCTATTTGGCTAATGATTTGCTGTTATCCTGAAAGGCTAAAAGTCCCTTTTCTTGAGGAAAAAGTCATTGTGACTATGGTTTTTAATATACTAAGTTAAGTGTATTTTTAAAAGATATTTAAAGGTCCTTTTGAGTTAAATTGAATGCAGAAGGTAAGATTTTCACTTTTTATATTAAGTCATACCTAATATCATGAAGTTTTTCAGCTTGAATCAAGATACATCCGTCGAAGCGGAATACATTCGGGGTAAGAGGTACAGCAATAAGGATATTACTTTACTCACAGACAGCCAGGCTGCGCAGAGAAATATAATATACTCAAATGCAATCACCTTTAAATTTAGTTTAGGTGTGCGCTAGGATAAATTAAGGTAATGCTCCGGTAACGCGAGGAAGTATTGAATTTCCTCGCTAGTGGGAGCTGCCACACATTTTATCGGGGCCGAACCATTGGGTTCCACCGTACTCAATACTATCCGGGAACGAATTAGGGCTGAAACAACCAAAACCTGTGCTAAAGCTTGGCATAGCATTAAAGACAATCAAAGACGCTACTAGGAAGCATACACAAACCAGAGCAAGGACAAGATCTGTGCGTCTTGGAGCAGGGACAGACTTATGTTGTTGGCTGTTTTTTCAACTGGCCACTGTAAGCTCAAATGGCACCTTCAGATCCTAGGAAATAAGGTAAATGATAAATGAAGATGCTGAGAATCTGTTCTACAGTCTCCATCCAGCACACTTCAAGATTTTATTACGGTCCTAATTAAAAAGCCTGGACAGGAAGGGGTGCTCTAAATACAAAATTATACTACGTGATGAGCAATAATAAATAACGAGGTACAACTATAAGGTTGGGTTACAGTTAGTACACTTACAATTTAGGGAATCCCTGTTGAAAAAAATCTTTAAAAGAATGGACCTAATTGAATTTCATGGCTGTATTTTAAAGTCCACATCAGCTTTTGCACAAAAGTATTATTTCTAAATGCTGCCTTTTTGCTTGTTCCCGTGAAAGCGTAATCGTGTTATCCCTTGTAGGGACACGTAGTTCGTTACAAATTATTATTATTTACTTGCACATTATGTCGGTATAAAATGTATACAAAATATTTACGCATAGAAGGTGTTATGTGTTATATTTGTGGGTGAGCTGTTGTTCTTCCACACCCCCTTAATAATAAACCATTTTATTTACTAACAAATAATGTAAATATTTACCCTGTTCAGCGTGTTCGCGTGGAACCTTAGGGGTGGGGAAACACATTTAAATGGTTTGTCGCCTCTTTTCACACTGCTTGTCTATTATATTGTCTCTCTTATCTTTTTTTTTTTTATTAAACAAACACAAGAAACAATGAAACCACTTCAGATGACTTTATGTTGGGAAATTAATTGTTCGTGGAGCTTTAAATCTTCAATTTAGTTCTGTACGAAAATTTATTACCGTATATATGTGCACGATTTGAACATATTTGAAGTAATTAATTTCTTGGAATTTGTAATGGCTATTCCCGCATATATATATCCAAAATCGCCGAAACGGAAATGTGACATTGTCAATTAAGCGCCCACATTCCGTTGCACGCACAATTTTAATTCTCCCTATATTCCCACTCACTCTTATGGGGCTGCTCGCATAACCACTAAGCCTTCGCCCTCCACACCATCAGTGCGGATCCAACTTGAGCGCAATATTTAATGCAAAATGTGTGAAACTTTTTAAATTAATTAGCTAATGCTGCAGAACCCCGACAACAATTTACAGCTGAATATGAAAATGTAATTTACATTGTTTGTATAACAGCGGAAAATCTCGTTAAAAATTACCGCAAATATTTGCATACATTTTTTATTTGTCTTGGGCATGTATACTTCACAATGTATAATGACCGCATATACTCCGGCATACCATTTTTGAAATGTGACACAAAACATTTATGTACACCGCCCATGCCCCGCATGAGATTGTTATATGTAGTTCGGGCTGCGGTAGCTAAATTGTGAAATTCGGATGGTGGGGGTGCGGTGCGGTGCAGTGCAGTGCGGTCGCTGTGGTGACTGGTGAGCAAGACGTGTCTGCGTGTTATGCGATCTCTTATTCTAGGATAAACAAGATGGAGCAAAGAAAAAAGTTGGGGGAACAAAAAAAAATTAGATATGAGGGGGCCAATTATGTATTTGCCAGCGGGATAATAGCGTCGGATAATAGAAGAATAGAATAGGAAGAAGGCGAAGAAGATGAGAAGCAACTCCAGACGCTAATTGTGGTCGACCAAGAAAAACTGAAAACAAATTTCGTCGCCGCTCAATTAATCTCAATAAATTTCATTGAAAATTTGCAGACATTTCTGTGCTGAGATGCGCTGCTACATGCGATGCTTTGAATAATCAGTCATCTTAATTGTATAAATGAACAAGATTGTTGGTAAACATTGAAGGCAGGCGAATTTTGGTTAAAATCAATCAACTGACATTATCATTTCGGAATTATGTGGATAGAACTTTGCAATTTGAGCTGATTAATGGAACAAGATCAAATACAAAGTGTGTTTACAAAATTATACAGAGCGTGGAAGCACTTCAATTTATCCAATTTTCTGTAAAAAAAAAATTAATTTAGATTTCAGTATAAAATTTATCAGTAGCTGAGCGCAAGGAATCTTTTCAATTAAAATAAATGGAAAAGTAAATCTTTACTTGATTAATGGAAAACTATAAATATACTTAATAGGGTAAATCTTTAAAGTATGCTTCGATAAAGGTATAAAGTTTCTCATTCACAAGATTTTGATTAAATAAATGTTATTTCGTGCTCACGAATGCGCTTTATTTCACATTTCGCTTTTGTACGTGTATGTAAAGTACCATTTTTATCACGTCTATATGCAACACACCTTGCAAAATGAGATGCCATCGCATAAAAGTGACGCGAAGGTAAAATTCATTTTCACTGTGGTAATAAGTTTCTTTCCGCAGCTGAAATGACGAAACCCACACCACCACAAATCTTGATGTAAATGCCATGCCAACCCCCCCCCCCCCCCCCCCCAAAAAACCCCTTCATTCCAAGAAGCACGTGCTTCTCTATAATACATTATTGTAAACGAAATAATAACGAACGCTGAGAACTGAACAGAATAGAAACAATTCGGATACGGAGCTGTGAATACATACCACGGTATATGAGCTTTTATAGTTACGTGAATTCTTGAGCTTTTCCCGCGCATACACGCGTATACCTAAACAGGGAACGCGCAACGTCTGCAAGACCCATATTATTTAAATGTGTATCACAACCTAGTTCTATAATGTGCGGGTGGCTTGGTGCGAGATTGTGTTTTATGCTTTTGACACACAGAGGTGTGCTTAGTAAGGATGTGTGCGGATTCCTACATCCGCTTCCTTTTGACCTAGTATATACATTGTGCACACGGCATGCTTGAATATCTGCATAAATTCTCGTGCACATACCGACACATATATTGCAAACGTTGTCGTGGCTTACGATTAACAAAAACTTCAGCCCAACGCGCGTATCAACATGGCAGAAACAATTATAACTGTCGTGACTTTTTAATTAATTTTTTTCCGCCTCATTTCTTAAAATTTGCTTTCATCCCTCTCTCGTACATACGAAGTATACCTGCGACATTTATTTCACCACCCATTTTGCCGCCGTTTTTGAATGCCTGTAGCCATGTAACGCCGCGCCGCGGCGCAGCACAAGAAGTGAGTTCTTTTATTTTGTTGATGCCTGCGGCCCTTATGCTTTTGTTACATTGCGAGCAAACTAATTACGACAATCATTTGCTTCAAGGAATTCATTTAACACAATTGAGAATTGAGTATTCAGAAGTCGATACTGAAAGCACTCTTGGTTGGTACTAAGCGAAGTAATGCTTTGTAAAGTATTTGATAAGATTACTTCCGAAGTAAATTTTATAAGTTAAGTTATGAATAAAATAAGTTGGTTGTAAAATTTGTTATGTTGTGCTCCTTCTATATAGAGTGCTGTCAGATTTTAATTACTCTCGCATAATTATTACGAAAAGAACACAAGGGAAGGTTTCATTTCCATTTTTTATGACTTGTATTGAGATTTTTTAACAGTAATTATTTTAATTAAACCAATCAAGTAGTTACACAAGTAATAAAAAAGTAAATCCAGGAGGTTGGATTTGAATAAATTGAATGTTTTGAAAAGGACTGTTCATTGCTCAAGTGTGTTTGAAAAACTATTTTCAGTATTAACTACCTCAATTTGCGACGTATATGTTGTCTTCAGATTTTGAAGTCTTCAAGACAACAAGAGAAGTTATAAAAGAAGACAGAAATATTTAACACACGTTCTTAGGGTGGAGCAAATTATGATGAAATATTGGTAAATTATAAGACCGTTAAATATTATAAAATATTAAAAGTATTTGAACTACAGAGTTTAAAAAACCTTTAAATAGAAATGTGTGGCAGGGAAAGCCACACAACAATTTATATACACTGAGACAAAACGACCCCACTTTTATAAATTTATTTTTATATCACTTTAAAGTAAAAATGTCAAAATAAAATTTATTACAAATCAGGATTTTGAGTTTTAAAAGTGTGGTTACATATGAATGGGATGTTCCAAAGTTTAAGCTAAAGTTATCGATTCCTTCCATTTTAAACAAATCTTTAAGGAAATAACTTGAGTAAAATCCAAAGTCTACTATTCAGAAGTAGTATAAAACACTTTTTAATTTATATACGACCCCAAGGGCATATAGAAATATTTGTAATCCGACTTTTTTCGGAAAAAAAGTTTATGATGCAGAAACTCGTTTTGACACCCCCTGAGTCCAAAAAAGTGGTCTAGAAAAAATTTGTAAAAGTACGTCCGTATGCTGTACGCCGTACTATAGAAAAATGGTCGAAAAAAATAAACTTCTAAACTACTGGACCGATTTGTATGAAATTTTTTTGTAAACTATGAAACAAAAATATAAGAATAGAATCTTCGATTTTTCAAGGTCAGATCCTTCAAGGTCAAGTTATTGCCAAAAGAATTTTTTTTCGTATAGGGGCTCAAAAATGGGTCCTACGATTTTTTTCATTTCCACAACAATTAATCTTCAAGGTATCTTAAACAAAACTGCATATATCCTATATCCCGCTAGATGCTCCTTCTGGCGAAAAAGGGGGTGGACAAGGACAAACCCCACTTTTCTATCTCAGCCACCTTGAACAATATCAAAAAAATTCTTTCAGATTATTGTAGGATAAAATAAGATAAGAAAATTTGAGGAACATTTCAAGGTCAAAATCGAAAAATTCAAGGTCAAATTTTTTGTATCTCAGCAACCTTTAATATTTTTTTAAAAAAATTTTCACATTATTGTAGGCTTAAATGAGACAAAAAAACTTGCTGAACATTTCAAGGTCGAAATCGGAAATTTCAAGGTGCGACGTACGGCGTACGGCGCACGTATCTCAGAAACCCTAACTATTTTTGAAATTGTTTTTTTCACATTATTGTAGGAATAAATAAAATAAGAAAACTTGCTGAACATTTCAAGGTCAAATTTTGAAAACTCAAGGTCATATTTTTACAATGAAAATTTTTAATTCAAATACTATATGTTTTAGGGTACTATGATGTTCTACATTATTTATAATCTCAATAAAATTACCAATTTTGGACAAAAATCAAGATCAAAATTAAGAAATTTCAAGGTCAAATTTTTCATATCTCCGAAAAGCTTTATTAAAACGTAGTAAAGCAACAGTCGTATATAAATTCACACCTCGCTCTCCCTGCGATGTAGTTTTTTTTTATATTTAAACTTTGGAAATTCATGTTTGTGGATCTTCACTACACTTTCTTTGATGACTTTAATAAAAGAAATGGAAAATGCAAAGGAAAAATTCGTTCGCTTAATTGCACTATTAGATTGATTTTTATTTTTTAAAAATAAAATCAAAATTTCACACGAATCCGTTAATACTTAGTAATTTTAGGAAACGGCAAAGCCAAACTATACAGCGTACGGATGTAACAGGAACACATTGTTACTAAACCACTCTATTTAATACGAGGTATATTATTATATTAAAATGTGTTACTGCATCATTACCTATTTTTTCCAAGAAATCGTCATTGCAGGAATCTATATACTCGTTAAGTGAGCAAAACTATTTATTTTAAAATAAACAACTTAATAATCACAACTGAATTAAATTTTATTCAAAACGTCATGTAGCACAAAGTTCACCTCATCAGCTGAAATTACATTAGTATAGAGTCAGTTAACTCTATCTCAACCCACATCCCACACCCCTCCGTCCTCCACATCGTGTTCCCGTATAATATAAACGTCTTTACTAATTTGTTAATTGCTTGAAAATACACATCACATTATATTATAGCCATAATGTTGATGGTAATAAAACCGCAGTGTTCATATCATATTTGCGATGCAACCGCACACACAATAATAATATTATGGTTAGCACTGAGGACTTACTTGATTGCCTAAATCTCTGAGGTAATTGCCGAACAGTGAACATAATAAAATGACAGAGAAGTCGCACGTCCCATTCTACAATATACATCGGCAGCCACGCCACAGCTTATACTTCTTAATTACCAACGATGAAATTTGAAAATCTTCTGCACAACTCCCCACACTTTATTTTAGATGATCACATTTCAAAAATTTGTAATATTTGTTCAAATTAAATTTTTTGTTTAGCTTGTAAATATTTGGAAATATAATATAATGCGATTTCGGGTATTTAGGTTGATTCATTACAAATAAAAATACATTTTCAGTTTCTATGGAAAACGAGAAGTCGTTATGCATTTATTCTTCACCGTATTCTTATAATATTTATTATCATTTTATTAGTGAGTCTTATACAATGTTGTACATTGCAGACGACATGACATTGTGAATGGGAGTACGCGTGGGTATCATACCCCGAAAGCATATGGATGCCATTTCAATGGTCACATACAGTCTCGGTCGGGGTGCTCTTAAAAACAAATTCCTATTATGCCAGCTCGAGGGTTATTATAAGGAGAAAGGGCTTTTACGAAAGCCTAAGTGTACAAGTACATGAAATAGCTGTATACATGTATTCACGTATAATATACAATAGCTGGGCTGTATGTGGCACAAAAGCATAGAAACAAGTACATAATAAAATTCTTGTTTTAAAATACGAGTACACATTTTCTATATGGGCGAATGCCGCATGTAAAGGCACGTACATTTCTGCAAAATGTTCTCTATCCCGAAACTATAGTTTTTGGCACGGGATCGCGCATGTCTCTTCCACTGCGGGATTTCCAAACTTTTCCAATTCCGATATGCGAAAATAAATAAATTGCATTTCATTGTGAAACTGCACAAAATTGTGGGATGTGTCGCTGGAAATTGGTTAAACTATTAAATGGGTTTAAAATAAACTAGAATCAAGATGAGCACACATTGTGAGAAGTTTAAGTAAATTCGGGAAACATTACATATAGGAATTCGCAAATCGATTTTAGTTCGTTTCATTTTCTTTCATTTACAGTTAGTTAACACAAATATCATGCTACTCTTGTGTAGAAAAATGCCGACTGAATAAATGTGTATAAATGTGGTCTGTTATAGCAACATTTCGACGTACATGCAAAAGATAATTTAACAAATGGTAGAAAATGGGGAGAAATAATTTCCTGGCTTCTTTGTCTTTCCAAATGTGTGTGACTGTGTGTTTGTGATATAATAAAATCTCAAATACGAACACATAACTAGTACAATAGTAGTTTATAGTCACTTGAATAAGTTTTGTAATCCTTTAAGATGCTTAAAAGACTGTGGCGGTACCCATGCATATCGGTTGAATGCGAGACACATCAGAAATCGCACAGCCCTAATCACAGCACATTTCTATAGCAGGAGCAGCACACATAAACACGAACATATCCAAGTGTGTGTGTGTGTGTGTGATTAGCGTGTATTATCCCACGTAAGCTGTAAGAGGTGATGAAAAACAGTTTCAAAGTTCTAAAAGGTTACTTCATAAGGATCCTTATAAATATAAGGTACAAAGCATTCAGCATTCACTACACTGTGATACTCGCATGCATGTGCCACCCGATTAATGGGACATGGGGTAGTAAACACCACATAATGCTGAGTAAGCCAGTTCGTGTCATGCAAGATTATGTGTATTTGTCTTTCATACCGAACACATATGAGGAAGATATTCAAAGGGTGTACAATGTACATATAGTCATAACATCGCCTTTATAAAAATTGACACGCAGACAGGCACTTTGTTGTACCACCAATGTGTCGCGGTTAAGCTGATTGATCCGTTTAATCTTAACACTCTTAAGTTTTGGTGTATACATTTTCTGTTTTAAGTTTTAATTCACTATCACCGCTCACAATGAAGTTTCTTGTTTAATTGTTTTGAATGGAACGTAGGTGACCTTTTGATTTTTTATAAATACACATCCCCAGTGATGTAATCCTTATAAAGTGAAATGGATTTTGCGACTTATGGCAAAATGAAGATTCTTGTTATTTAAATAAAATACAGTAAAAGGTTCTATTTTAAAACCACATCAAACTATTTATAAAGGTTTTATCTATTACTATCTCACAAGTTCTTTTATTAATGCCATTAGTAACATGTATATTAAACCATAATAACATTATTTTACTACGCTCTGTATGAGTGATACAACAGCATCAATGGTATAAACACCTTACAGCTTAATAGATTACAAATTATGATGACCCGTTGCAAAAGCTACCTTTACGGGCAGACTTGTAGGACCAAGCAGATTAGGGGGACCTCATCTCAGATGGGAGGAATGCCAAGATGCAAGTGTACTTGGAAAATCAAACTGGTGGATCTGGAGCAAAGTTTTGTGTCAGGCCAAGACATGACTACAGACATTATCCGTAACTCCAGTCTCAAAGTTCAAAATGTGTCCAACACAAAAAAACAGAATTTAATGTGTTTTACGGTAGACTTTGTGCTGGTTATATCAAACATCCTGCAGCAGAAAGAGTTAATTGCAAGGGACATCAGTTTGACGAGAGTTTTCGTTATCCGAAATTGATCCGGTCCTTCGAGGTGTCCGCTTAATAATGAGTCGACTATATAAAATGATTACTTCATTTTCGGAAATATTTTAAAATTTTCAAATACAGAACAAAACAAATTCATCTTTTTAGAAAATATTTCTAAGATACTTTTACGGCGTGGTGCTCTTTTTATAACCTTGAAAACAGTAATAAAAAAACTTGTTCAACACATTACATTTTAAAAAAATATGCAAGGCACATTTGTGCATTTTTTAGGGAACTATAATTTTGTGAACAATTATAATATAAAATTCCTTGCGATTTAATTTTTTAATTATGTTTTAGAAACATCTCTACATGCGATGTATTATTTCTTAAGTCTATATATAATGAATATACCGGTTTGGACGACATGTTATTTTTAATAAGAAAAAAAAAACTTCAATAAGCAGTTAGAAACTTTATAATTTACCGAAATATTTTAAGTTAGAAAGTTCCTCCCATGCACAAAATCTTTTGGAATTTAAATTGACAAAAGGCTCAAAGTTTTGTTGAACTCACAAAAGCTCGTGCATCCACAAGCAGTACTCCACTTACAAAGCACACCCACACACATACACACAAACACCGTGCAACCACATGTGAATCCTCAGTCGTCACATCAACTACATAACAGCCGCAAGGATTTGCAAATAATTTATGTGTAAATTGTTGCCTTGTTCGTTGTAGGTGCTCCCGAATGCTTAATAAACGCCATGTGAATGACCACTTAAGCTTCAAATGCTTTGCATATTCATTGTATACTCTTTATAAGAGAATGAATTGTTTCATGCACTGCAGGTATATCTTTTTATAAAGTTAGTTAGCAAAGAAAACCGCTTAGGTAATAAGTACATATGGAGAAAACGAACCACAAACATACTAAAAGTGTTTCCTAAAAGAATATTGTACAAAACACCGTTGTAGGAGCCAGTGGATGGAGTTGTGTGGACGTCATGTGTTATTTTAGTGTGGACTGTAGAGACCAAAAGCCACCATAAACGTTTTTGGCAATCAGGACAGACCAACTTTATGCATGAATTTATGAAAAACACATGTTTGCAGAAGTGGTAGCTCCTTAAAAATAAACCAAAATACGTTTCTCATCTGCATTCATCAATACACATTAAAACGTTGGGGTGGTTGGTGACAAATGTGCGCCTCATTTAACCCCTGCCTTCCAAAAATATTATTCATGCCACAAATTTCGTTCAGTTGGCGGCACATGACACCTTGTAAAATATTATTTGTACACATAACAACTATTTAGTGTTGTGATGTCGCATGCACGCCCCAATAATAATATGCAAATGCCGATTAGAATGCCCGCCAACGCAGTGTATGTGCACAAAATGTGCAAACCGTACAGGCTACCAGCATGCAAATAGCTGCGAATCCGTGCTAGTGATGCATTGCTATTGATTGCAAAATTAATTGCGATGTGCTTTAATTGGGCTCTTTCAACATTTGTGCAGAGACACACTTTTAAGCTCGGCGCATTCAAAATCAGATAAAAAAAATGTGTGGATTTTTAAGCGTGTGTGTGTGTGTGTGTGAGTGTGTGTCATCGCAATATATGGGTCAGTATGTATAAAGAAGATGGCGCTATTTTATGTATAACAGACTGGGTGATTATTAGGGGTGAATATAGTTTGTTGTGAAAATGTCGTGTCGTTTTTTTTTTGTGTGCACAGTTTGCCAGTTCATTGGACGCATGCACATACATTGCAATAATGCATGTGTGCTGTACGGTGTTTGTGTGAGTGTGTGTGCACATGCTGGAATTTTTATGGAACAATTATGATTTAATTATGTGAAACAACAAACTTTGTTGCAGTTGGACAAGCATATTATAAACGGTGTCCAGGGTTCAGTAAATATGTTTTAATGCAATCACAATTATTGGAATAGCTTGCAGTTGATAAAAGATCTAAGGGAAGTCGACTCTCGGTAATAATTAATCATTTAAACATCCTCATAGGTTTAGAGCTTTTATAGTTTAGTAACATTTATGTTGCGATTTATGTGAACAATGAAAAAGCATGAGTTTGCATAATTTAGTAAAGAAAAAAGCATTCAAATCGATATATATTTCAGACTATCTTCCAATAACAGTTATTTGGAGGCAATCAAGCGATCAGCAATGTGTATCATGTACGCAACGCAGCCACACAACTCCTAATATATAGCCCACCCATAACAAATGTTACGCAATCTCCAACGCCCAGCACAATGAACATTGAAGTTCACGCCACCGGTGTTTGCTTTTGCCATATTATACACACCGAAATATTTTCAATTCTTAGCGATGCGGATTATCTCAGCATCTTAGGCCTGTCATCCAGAAAAAATATTAATTGTTTCCTTTTTAATACAATTTTGGGGTCAACACTGATTATATCTGTATGATTTACCTTTTGCAGTTCAGCTACAAACAAGGGTCTTTAGGGATATGAAAGGGAAAATGATTTACGTCCCAACCTCCTCCACACCTCCTTAATTCAAACAAGAAATGCGTATACAACATATCACGCTTAATACAGTTTTAACAAAATGGGAATGAGGAGGCCAAGCAATATTATCTTGATGTATTAAAAGTTATTGATTTGAAACTGGACGCATATGCGAGTCAGCAGAAAAGCTCAATGAAATTTATGTATAAGATGAAACAGCCATGGTGAATAAAAACAAAACATATATTGCAAAGTTTTCGCTTTGCGGCAAAGTAAACTCACCAAAAGTTATGATTGCCAAACAGTTTTATAAAGGAGGGACACATTTGACATTGCCAAAATTGGAAAAGGTTCACAACATCGTATTCATCCGTTTTGAATATTCTTGTAGTACACACACATAGCTGCTTGCAGCAAACATTCAAAAGACAAAAAACAAGGATGTTGACCACATACTCGATTTATATGGCACTCGACGTATATTATTCTATAAATAACGATCCTTTTATATATGCGGTGGTTTTGTGGTTGTAGGTATATTGTGAAGTTTGTCTTCTTAAAATGCGCATGCACAATTGGCAGCACTATCTAATATCTTGTCTGGAATTGGAATTTATTTAAAGCAAAAAAGCGTATTGTTGATTTTATACACCCAAAATGCAGACAAACTCAATGGATCCGAATTTTAGTGTTTGAGATTATATCGTCTGAATTGTTTGCCTTTGAAACTTCGATTTTGCATTACCCATTAAAGGATTAAGGAGTTTTCGACATCTACTGCAAAAAAGGTTGAAATAACAAGTTGTTTCAATTCATTGATGTAAATTTATTGATATTTCTTTTAGAATTTAAATTTGAAATCGTTTTTTCTTTGCTTCTTAATTGTAACGAATTTAAAGTAAACATTTAACACAACTTTTTTGGCGTTAAGGAAAAATTGTGTAATATTTCATGCAATATTTTAAACTCTACTGTACTTTTGCCATAATTAAGAGTAATAAATAACATCACGAAAGCGTCTTTCAGCGCGCAGCATATAAATTTTAATTAGCTAATGAGAAAGCACAATTGCTTGTGGAGAAGTTTGACAGATATACTGAAGGCGATCAATTTAATTACCCAAACCTTTTTGTGCCAACGTCGAGTTTCTGAAATTTATAATTTCAAATAAATGAGTTAAATTTGTTTTATGTATCTTTCAGGATTTTCATGTCGAGCGCCATTGCCTGTGGGCATTAAAATTAAATTCACTTCCTTAATTTTCTTTTAATTTAGCAAGACGGAAGACTGGCCATGAGAAATTTAGAAAATGAGTTGATCAGGTCCATGTGTCAATTCTAAAAATAAACTTTCAACTTTAAGGATACTAAAGGAGCATACAATTAAATTGAATGATTAAAAAAATCCTCAGATTGTCACAAGAAGCGAATAATATCACCAAAAAGGGATCAATTGTCAACACTCATGAATCATTTCAAAGGCGACAACTTATTTTCAATACGAGTAAATAATTCCACATTTATAATACATAGACATATTCCATAAAATGTGAGAAAAGTTTCGAAAAGATACACCCAAAACAAATCTGTCTCTTGTGTACACACAAACACACGCATATTGAAATCGATTCCTTGACAATCTCGGAAGTTCGTCTAACATTAACTATGTATTCCAATAACATGTTGTATGTGCGCCATCGTGTTTCATATATTCGCTTTCACTTTACACACTTATATCCCGCTCAAGTTTAGTAATAGTTTCACTTAAATAGAGTTATTGAACAATTGATAGATCAAGTTCACCGATATTCCACTCGTGTCGTTCCCATTCGCCTCCACCGACTGTTGTTAATGTTTACCATAGGAGGAGTCCTTGAACAGATTCTTCAGTTAGATGAGTGTTTATATACACTTTATATTTATCATTTCCCTTTGATACCATGCAACCAGCCTAGTCTGTATCTCTTTACAATGGCCTTGTTTCGGGCTGTGTATTATTGACTGAGAGAAAAGACGGATTGAAGGAAGCTTTTCTGTATAGACAAATAGGTGGTGTTAAATACACAAAAGAACCGACTCAAGGTAATAAACAAATAAATAAAGGGAGGAGCAATTTATAGGAGTATGAATGGGACACTTTAAGATAATTCGGATTGTTGACTTACAATAGCTTTACTCTTGTTTATAAGGGTTTGCTAAGATTTTTTTTATTACACAAATTAAACTGTGTCAAAAGGATTTAACTGCAATTATTTTTTGATCACATTTCATTCATGTTTAATGTTTTTTTTGTCATTTAAAAATAGACAAAACTTTATTTGGTTTAAATCGCTTTCAACTTTTTTTCACATTGTCGAGACTTGTTGAAGGATGATTTTACCTTATCAATGGTTGTTGGCTTACTGGATAAAATCCCCGATTTCGATGTGGATAACGAAACATTTTTGGGTATTACTGTGAGCTCTCTTTGGATTTGAGATTCAATGGAAGGTTTATTCGCCAAAACACTAATCTAATAGACTATTTCGATCGGAAATTTCCAGATGAAATGTTAAAATAATGCGATTGCAACATGAAAATCAATGGGGACTTTAAAGTTTTAAATACAATGAACATTTTGAAATTAATTGAAACAAATGAAACCAACACTTGTGTTTTGACTGCAGAACATTACAAATCTCAGTTTTAATGAATACGACCGTTATTTGTGTCAATTTGATTTTCATTAAATATTTAGAGAGGGAAATTGAAAAATTGTTTTTTTTCGTTCATTGCAAAAACATGAAACAAAATCAATCATTTACATTCTATGCCACATTTGTTATTGGTTAAAATTACTGATATGGAAAGCCCCGTGAAACATATGACAAAGGTGTAATGCAATCAACGCTTTCTATTTTGATAAATTTATATAAATTTTCAACATTGAACAATTCTACTATACATACGAGTATTTGTAAATAAAGCATCTTTAGTCGTTTAATTTGTTTAATTTAGCAGACTAATTATTTTTATAATGATTTGTTGTTACATTTTGTTGTGTGGTTTTTTCAGAGCTGATAAAAAACACATCCGTTTCGTAAGCACGATGAATGAATATTTTTTAAATTTATGTTTCTATTCTATGAACAAGAATTTAATAAAATTATATTTGCTTTATTGGCAAGAATAATTATTATTCGTAGCCGCCATACATTTAACACAAACTTTAATTAAGGAATGGTAAACAAATGAATAGAAGTTTGTGATTTATTGTACAGGTCTGTAACACAATTTCTATAATAATCACAAATGCAAAACTATATTTACTGATTACTTCTTCCACAAGTTTATGCTTTTTAACATTATTTTTTATGACATTTTGCAAAGTATCGAGTGGTAACAAATTTATTTATTTCGCAGTGCTGTTTTTAAATTGTTTCAAGGTTCGTTACCAGCCCACAAACACTTCGTACTTTAAATAACATAAGAGAAAGTAATCAAGGGCGCTGAAATCTAGCGACATTGGTGGCCATTTGTAAATTCTCATTCAGTAATTAAAAAATAAAAATTAAAGTTCTACTTATGAATAATGTTTTTAACTTTAAATCATTATATTACGAATTGTGTTTATGATGAATTACCATTATTATTTCATTTAACATATTTAGATTATAGACATGGTGTAAAACACCATAATCAACAAGTTTTAATTGTTTGAAATCGCGCATCAGCGAGTGACGGCCCTTAAATATTGAAGAGAAATATTGACATGCCTATTTTTAGATATACACGAGTATTGTGTAGTCATTCATTTCCGGCCATTACAGCGACTTGTTTACGTACGATTTCGTATCCTATTATATGCAAAGGAGGGGGGCGGCGGCGGAGTTGTGCTTATTTGAGTTGTGTCGATTGCTCGTTATTACTGTTTTGCCCGCGCATAAAAAGGGCAATTGTGACTTATTAACTAAAGTACAAGTTAAATAAAGCTGAATGATGTTGAAAAAGCGCACTTTAAATGTTGATGACAGGGAGGGGCGATTGAAACAATTTACATTTTTTGAACGCGTTTAAAGTTTTTCATTCCACGTAGTTAATCAGACAAATTATATTCAGCGCATGTTACTTTGGTGTGTTGTTTTGATTGTTTGATTTAAAGTTTATTTATGTTAAAAAGTTTAAATTACACTGAAAATTGCACGGTGTGCAAACTCTCAAATTGCCGTATACAAACAACACAAAGGTTAATTGGGGTGCATTCAAACAGGAAACATTAAGTCAGTCTCTATTCCCACAGTATTAGTACACCAAACTATCTATCTATTTAACTATAATGTTGCATTTGAGTATGTGAACCCACCGATAATTTACAATGAACATGTCGACTTGCTTGCGGTTTAAATTTGTTTGGCATACGGTACGTGTGTGTGTGTGTGTGTTGATGGTTGCGCTGCGAGTACGCGAGTACGTGTACCGAAAATAAGTTACACAATGAAATTAGCGTGTTTGCCTAATTTTGCGGTGCCGCTTTTAATCTTCTTAACATTATTTGAATTACTTAAAGGCATTTATGCAAATAATATGCATGAACTTGGCGTTGTGTTACCTCCCGCAGGCTTCTCTCGGCGTGTGTGTGTGTGTGAGTGTTTGTGTATGAACAAGCACCGCCTTATGATGATTCAAATGCGGTGTACAACTAACACCTTAATATATTACACCCATCACTAGTCTAAACAGCAGACATGCAAAATTTGAACATGGCACAACTGCTGTAAGCACATCATTTAATGTGTCCGCCACCAAATGTAATTCGACTGTGCAGGCACACAGGCAGGCAGGCTGCTGCATGCAATTAGGTCAATGAAATTTGAGCTGAGCTGAGTTTGATTAATGCTCTTCGGGGGACGCCAAAAAAGGGACTACCATCCGAGATGTGTTCTTATCTGTTTCTACCTAGTTAAATGTGGACCACGTCATATATAAAACGATTTGATATGTGTAAAGGATATAACATAGCGTGCATGCAAGTGCAAAAATGTTTTTTGCTGGGGTTAGCTTGTTTTAGGCAGGTTGCCTTTCTCCAAGTGCTATCGCAAATAATCGGAGGGGGAAAAAGTTATAACATGACTGGTTGAGGGTTTCAGTAATAAATTCTGTCGTTACATTTTACTGTCAAACTAACCTTTCCTAATTCAATATTAGGATTCACTCATGGAAAATGTGATATGGAAAACTCAATACAACTAAACTTGAGTTTATTGCATTGTTTCATTAAATCCTTTATACATTTTAGTGTTACTCATTTTTATTAAATTTCTTATTATATTTAACATACAAAATATATTTCAAATTTTTTTAAAACTCATTGTTTATTTTTATTTAGGATATAAACAAATTTGCGTTAAAGTAAATAGCAAAAAAAAGAAAAATATTACACATTCATAACTTTTATGGCATTGATCCTTTCTTCCTTTAACTTCTCATACACCCTTACTCCTACGTTTTTAAGCTTTGTCTGTGATTTTCTGCACAAAATACTTTTATACATGAAAAATGTAAATCAGACAATTCATAAAAACGATATTTTGTTTCACATATGGTTTACATAACTTTATGAGCAAACCACACAAACAATACATGCTCTGAAAAGAAAAGAAAAATCATCCCTTGCTGACATATACCATAAATGGTGAAAGCATGTAAATTTAGTATTAAAATGTCGCTAGATGCAAAAAGCATTTCATAAAATTGAAATTTTCAATACGAATAATGGGAGAGAATATTGTGAACTGCATTTTAAGAGTTTATAAAAGAAAAATCGTTTTTAAACGCTTTACATTAAAATGCTGAGATTACATAACTTTTGTGAATTGTGCCCTCTAAAAATATTTTAGGGCATATTTGAATTCAAAATTGTGCAGGTATTCAAAATACGTGAATAAAGAAATTGTTTCTCATGCAACTTTTGTACACAATGTTTCCTCAAAAATTTTTTTTTGTACTTCGTGGGGTGTCAAAACGAGTTTCTGCATCACTAGTTTTATTTTTGAAAATGTTCGATATACAAAAATTTTTGAAAGCTCTTGGGGTTGTATATAATATATTTAAATTTATTAAAAAGTTTTTAGAACAATTATGTTTAGGCGTTTGTCTCTATCTTTTCTTAATAGATAGTAATACATTTGTAGTGTAAATAATGCAATAGAACATTTGGAAGCACAAATAAAAATCCGGTTTAAAGAGGACAAAAATAAACAAGCACACAAAACAGAATTTCCTTACTCCTGTAACAATTTTTCTACCCGCTTTCGTGGGAACGTGATGGGGAATATTAGGACAAATATTTGCTCTGCAGCTTGACATGAAGATGGTGATGCGATAAAGAAAAAGGGCGGATTTCGAGTCAAATTTGTGTTGAGTAGCTTTAACATAGAAGACGCCCGAAAATAACTGCAACAATGAGTTGAACAGCAACTTTATTTAAGTAGATGTGCCGCATAGACGATGGCCAATAACAGTATATAGAAAAACTCTATTCCCGTACATGCGGGTGGATGTTTTGAATTTAATATAACTGAATGTGGAGTTTCTAAAGTCCTGAAATTCACCAAGATGGTAAAGAAAGTATTTGACGTATTAAGTGGAAAAGTAAATTTGATTTCGTATTCGAGAATGGAAGTTTCAATATTGACAGCATACGTGTAACGTGAGCTTATAAGTTCATGCTTTAAAAAGTTCGGGCTTTTTGTACGGATTAGATATAAAAATTTTGTGTAAATTCAAAGTTCTTTGTATGTATTTTTGTACATACGTGAATATGTGGCAACTGGCAACATCTATGATATATATTTAATCTAGAAATAGCATGCATTTAAAAGGATAGTTATTTGTGCCAAATTGAGAAAGTTTTCTCATTAAATTGGTTTGTTTATTTTTCAATAGCAACACATTGCATTTAGCTGTGTCAAAATACCTTTCGGATAATGAAATGGGCCTTTTATTGTGTAAAATAATGTGTTAGATAAAACGCATTTATGTTGTATGATTTTAAATAATTTGCACATTTAAAAATGTATTGAAATTACTTTGTTTTTTAATAAATTGAATAAAAGGGTTGTACTTATAAGATTAGGTTTATATTGGTAATTTTAAACATCCTAAAGCTCAAGTAGTTTGGAATAGTAAACAAAAGGTAGAAAGTGACAACTATTTAATCCATGAGGGTTACTGAAAGTAATTAAAATGATTTGCATATGAATTTTGAACCCTTAAATGCAAATTAATCTACAAATTTCCATTTCAAACTTTGGCGAGCTCTTCTGAGTACCTTCCAACTACATTTATAAGCAATACGGTCTAGCCTCATTTGAATAGTCAATTATTTGAGTGTTCCCAAATAAATAGCTGCAAAATAAAACTTTGAAGCACTTAACATTTAAGACGTCGAATTTCTCCACTCGAATTTAATTATTTAAATTAAACATGACACAATACAAAACTGCAAATGCGTCACAAAGTTATCCGCAGCCATTTATATTTTAAAAGCTTTAACCAAGTTACACAAAACAACTTAGTGCCGGTATAATTGACACATCAACTTGCATTAAAAGTGTACACAATAAATTCGGTTCAACTGAATAATGTTTTTGAGCATGGCGCAATTTTAGTGACATTTTGTTGCAAGCAATAGCATGAATTGGAATTAAGCTTTTGCATGGAAGAAAAGTTTTGCCGCGTAAAGTAGCGACTCTTTGAGAAAAGTTTTGCATCTCAAATTAGAGTTATAAAGCGCGCGAATATCTTGGGGATTTCGACTTTCGTGTACACACGAAATGCACATAAAGGTGTGTAATATTAAGGTAAGTCTTCAGCGTTGTTGCATTTTATGTAAGACAAGCATTCGCATTAAATTTTCTTTCCATAAGGATGACTCGGTTGTTGTCAATAAAAGTAAATATATAAGCACTTTTCTTTCTCGCTTTATCCACAAAACACGTGTATGACAAATTGTTAGGTCCTTTGTAATATTATTAACTCCGAGTTGACAGATTAAAAATCAATTTATAAGTTTTTTGAGGAAGATAAAATTTGTTGTACACGTTGGACAAGTAAGTCCAATTCCATAAATATTCTAATTTAACTTTAAGAAATTCTATTTAAAGAACTCTTGCCGTTATTTATAAATAACTTTAAATTAATTTTACAAAAATATTGAAAAAATTACTCAAGATGACAGTAGAGTTGTCCGTTATTATAGGTTTAAAAACATTCTTTTGAAATGCTTTTAAGCACGTTCAAAATGCATGTACTCTTGCAATATATGTACATAGTAAGTTAAAGAGGACTTCTAGTACCATAAGTGTGATTTCGCCTTCAAGTTTCGGTGAAAAAAAGTTATTCTTCACAGTGCCACAATTCTTTTTTTGTGCAGTGCCCTGAAGCGTTATGCACTCTGGTTATGGACCTATACTCAATACACTCAGCTTCATCCATTCATTGCAAACTATATGTTATAGCTGTTATGAAGACTAACTCGTAAGAATAGATAATATGCAGTTATTTGCTGAAAGTTTTATCTTATGTGGTTCACACGCTATGGATATTATGGTCTGTTGTGTATGTAACTATTCCAAGTACAGTTTTTGTGACATGCTGCAGTTATATCCTTGCTCCACTTACAAATATGTGGTAGTTATGCAATATGCATGTAGAATGTAGATGCACTGCAACAGCTGCTAGAACAATGTTTTTTCATTTTTCATTTTTATTTGTGCATTTTGTGCATTATTTAATGTGAATTTGTTTGATGAATTAATGAATGATGATGAAACTGAAATCGGAATTCCGATGATGATTTATTTTATTTTCTTGTTAACTTTTTGCATCCCTATTTGTGGGATAAATTACAGAGAGTCCAAAATTTTTATATTTACGTAGTCTTTAACAGAATTGATTTAGAAACGTGTGTTTGGCAAATTATTAAATATTATATCGTCCCTCTATTTATTTTCCATTATAAAATATGACCCTTTTACTTTTGACCTTTAAATAAACAACAAGTTACCATTAGAAAATAAGTTTTTGGCAATAAATTTCCATGCAAATTTACATTTTTAAAAGGTTTTTAACTTGCAATTATAAATTATTATTACAACATTAAAGAGGACCTTAAAAAAGCTCTCATTGCATTCAAAATATTTTTAACGAGAATTCTGCAAAAAGAAATAAAAACCGACGATAATGCTCTCCATTCTGTGCAGCAAACGACTGCAATATATTCTCCTTTTAACAATTAACGAAACAAAAATGCGGGGGAGACCCATTAAATCCTGGATTTGCGAAAATATATGTAGGAATAAGTGCCACATTACCACAAAATGTAATATGCTTCTCACGTACACAATTACGATACATATACATTTAGCTAGATAAAAATGTGTAAGGTCCCGTTACGACTTACGTGTGATGCAAATCTTAGCTCCACAATTATTGCCGTTTATATGGGGGCATTCAATGTCACCATTACTACAATTAATACAAAATGTGTTTGTAAAAATGACCAGCACGCCATAGCGTGTAACGTTTTTGCTGTCGGAATGTAAAAAAATACGACGAATATTTGGATTTATTATTTGAGGCAGATTAACAACGATTACTATGTCCGGAATTATTAAAGCAATTACAACGGTCAAGCAACATAACCTTCAATTAGTGCTGGATATTGGTTCGGTGTAACAAAAATAAATCCGCATCTACTCGTATATGTGTGAAAGTGAATAATTTTTATGTCGGCAATTGGGAAAAATATGTTGGAATTTCTATATACGTGAGGGGGGTGCGATGGACATCATTACGACTTTCCCCAGACACAGCACGCCAAATAGCTTTCAGAATAATTGATCAACAATCTTCACGAAATTTGGTTTTATTTCTATAACTATAAATACTCGTGAAGGTATAACACGCAGCTGCTGTGAAGTTGAAGAGCGATTATATTCATCAATTCGTTATATTGATGCGGGGAGGATTTATATTGAAATTCATACGGCGAATCGGCGTACACTAAAATGATAAATCAGTGTTTAGAACTGTTCGTGGGAGTCACACGTGCTGGGACTTTGTAGAGTCAATAAATTCCATACACTGAGATCTGTTCAGCTGTGTGTTATAATCTCAGCTATTAAGCGCCCGCATATATGTTTTGTATTTATGTGTGGCACAGTAAATGTACTCGCATACAGGATCAATATGTTACGATATTGTGTTGAGAGCCGAAATCATATTAGTGAAATGTTCACGTCGCTGCTCTGCCATAAGTCACAAATACGCGCATTTACAGTTTATGGTTAATCCGTTTTTGCAGCATGACGTGAAATTTAATATGAAATCCGCAAGTGCTTTCTTGTCTTCATATATTACATTAGTTTTAATAACAAATTATATAATCTTTATAGCATTTGAATCAGAAAGGATTAGAGTTGTTTAAATTTATAATGCCAATAAATAAATGACAATTTTAATTTTTTGAATAATTTTCGAACACAGCAGATTATGTATTTTATAACAAAGCAGGACCAAAGCCATGCAACCTTCATACATTAAATGTAAATGAAATAAAACAAAAATTATTATAAAAGAAAAATCTTTTGAAACGCATTTTCTCAGCGTCCGGATAGATTCTACATAGATAACTTACACAAAAAAAAAACGCACACACAGAGGAAGTAATGCGATCTAAAAGAAGAAAGCCCTTAAGCGCCCACTGAATTTTTCACCCTCATGTCACGTGCTGCACAAAGCCACACCGCACAGGGTAACTTATAACTACCAGCAGAGAGAATTGCGACCAGGAGGAATCAATGTTCTCAAGGGTCACATATTATAGTTTGCGTTTTGGCGTTGCTGTAAGCTAAAAGTAACGCATAAAATATTCTACAAGGACATGATAAAAATGTTATGCCGCGTCGCGTCGCGTCGCTTCGTCGTCGCTCCACTTTAAATGCTTTTTTGTTGAACCCATTGTATGGGAGTTTTCTGTGCGTTCACGTAGAAACCGACACTTTAGAGTTTATATATTACAATGAAGGTAATGCGGAAGGGATTAATGGTACAGTGTGTTGCGAAAACTCAAAGAGTATACACATTACGTAATGAAAGTGGCATTGTGCGGAGACATATACGCATTGCAGTGGATTTTTTTTTGCCTGTTACTCAAACACATTGATTGTGGTGGAGCAAACGTCTTTGGGGCATTTATTTTTTTCCCTTAATTATAAATTCATTTTAAATTGTTTGGTGGGCGTTGAACTTATTTCTTATTCACGTGTAGTTCAGTTTCAGGTGAATTTAATTGGGATTTTGAAAAAGGAAGATGAGTATAATTACTCGTGTAGAAGTTGAATCTGGTTGTGCTTACAACTTTATAATTTACATATGATTATGAGTTTGAATTGAGTTTTTGATTTTAAGAAACACGCAGCTAAAGAAATTTAATTTGGAGTGTTCTCGCTGCTTTCTTAATATTTAACGTCTTGTGTAAAATACATCAAGAGAATTGATCTTTTCAAAAGAACGTCTGTTAAAAAATCTTCAAAGAAATTGCTTATTCAATTAAATTTTAATTATAAAATTGAAATGTACAATTTTTAAAAATCATTCTTTTAAATAACGAAGCATTACAAATTTAAAAATAATAAAATTTGTGCAACGAACAATTTTTTCCCAAACAAAATGTGTCTATGTAAACGATAATCATGCGAGTGCACTTCTTTTCATGGTATCTGCAGCAATAATTTAATGCAGACAAGCATTACGTGCACTACATTATAAGTCTTCGTTTTTTGCAAAACGTCTTAAAGAGCCTGGCAGAGTTAGAAATAATTGTGCATTGCAAATACAACTATGCTTTCGTAGTGTAAATACGTTTGCAGTATACATACGTGCAACTAACTTGTGTATGTAGAAAAAAAATTGCAATTGCAAGCGAAACAGAACTGAACGATGATACATACTCGCATATAAATACAATTTACATAATGAAAAAATAAAAAGCTGAATAGTTTGCACATCCTTCCATGGAGCTACGACTCCTTCTTTTTTTTTTCTCTATCGTATATTTTCAAATGTTTCCACTTTTGATGTGTGCAATGTGCATTGTTATACAAACTTTCGTTGAATGGAATCGTCGCGTCACGTTGGGGTATAGACGTTATACTTTTTCTTCTTCGTTTTTTTAAGTTTTCTGCACCAAAGTTTCCTGCACTGCAAATTGTTTTTTGTATGTGAGAGCACTTGCAACAAGGGGAATTATTTACTTTATGGGTAACCCTTTGTTCAGCAAAGAACGAAGGACTTCTTTGTGTGTTTTTGCTACTCAGTGGCCACCACATTTCATGAATAATTTTATTAAAACTCTTTTAACTTAAACGTAACAACCATAAGGATTTTGGGGATTAGATGTTTAGGGAAATCTAGTAGTGTAACTCGTTGGAAGAAACTTTCGTATTTTCTAAATTCATTTTCAATGGAACCAAAAATTAATATAAACTAATAATTATTTAGATGAATATAACTTTATCTTTAAATATTTAAAAAGGAAATGATATCTTAGTTAAAGTAATCAAAATTTGAAGCATTTAATTTCTTTAAATAACAGTTTGGACATTTGCTTTGAAAAACTGTCAAAAAACACATTCTCAATCTTTTCAGTTTAAAAGAAAAAGTACGAAGAAATAATTGTTATTTTAAATATAATATAACACTTAATGCAACAATCTTAAAACAAAGCACATTTTTAATATTCATAGACACAATAAAAATGATAGTCTCAAATGTAAAATTATCTTAATTCAATTTATAGTTTCGAAACAGCCAATTCCTCGTGTAAATACTTAATTAGGTAATGAAGAAAACTCCATCCTAATCAAAAAACAATGAGTCATAAAACATGACAGCACATTAAAATGCCATAACCAGGATGTTAATTTGTGTGATTATTTATTAATCGGGACGGCTACTTGTTAGGATCCATCATGATGAATGATCCGGCACACACAGTTGCCACAACACGTACCCTGCACACACCGCTAGACTCCACCGTGTCATATAACAGGAAACGTAGCGGTAACGTTCGCCATTAAACCGTAATCTAATTACATTCTCCATAATGATATATAAAAAAGTTCGATTTTAGAGCTTAGTGGTTGTTGCGTTTGCAGTTCGCGTCTTTATTCTCTTGGCAAAACGTGACAACAGCACGCCGGCAAACAGGTGATTGTACGCTTTACGATAAAATCTATTTTTACATGCTTTAGCGTGTTTGAGGGTAGCACACAACCGCAATGAATTGGGTTGGAAAATGAGGTTGTTGCTGCACAACTCGGAGTCCGTTAGACGTAATATTTATCATTATTATTATTGTAGGTTGCTGGTGCACACTGCACAGAGTGATCCGTTTATGCGACGTAAGACTTTAAAGGTGGAATAATAAGTATATTAAAAGCTAAAAGGATTTGGGATACGTTTTTTATTTTACTTTAACATTATTTCTAAATAAAATAAAATTTAATGACCAGGAAAATGTATTTCGTATGTTTTCACATCAATAAATCAATTTTATGCTTTTTTCTTTCTCAAACCACAATTTTTTTTCGCAGTTTTCAATTTTTTTTCAAACGATTTTAAACAGCATAAGGAATTTTTAATAAGTTAAGTCTTTAAGTTAATTTAATTCACAATTCCTTTTTCCCTTTGAAACAGAATACTATAAAGGACTGACTAATGTAAACTTGAGTGTCCTAAAATAGGAATATAATATTCTCAAAAGAACATATAATGACTGCTGTAAAATCTTAAGTACTTTAAAAAAATTAAATAAATCATAAAATAGCACTAAAAAATTACAACATTGCACAATTATTAATACAAAATATTCAATAATTAATTATTTACTTCCTTCAATTGATAAAATGGTTATGAAATTTGTTATAAAACCATCAAATGTATTAAAGTGTCGCCTACAACAGTAGTACGTACGGCTTACGAGTACATCAGCGAGCATGACACATTAAATGTCTTGGCATCAGTCTCTAGCTTTATACAGTCTGAAAGCACAATGTCGCCTTCGGTCTAATGCTCTAAACGCCAACAAAGAATCCATTTTATTATATACATGGCGTCACCTTAATTCAGTTCAAGTGTTTACACAGCATTTAATTAAAGTTAACATTGATTGAATTTTATTTTAATTAAATTTATTTTGCGTCATCACAAAATGTTGGCGTATATATTATGATGAGCAAAAAAAAAATGAAATAAAAAAAATGGTTTGGTTTCATCTGATAGGAGATGTTGAAGAATGCCTTTTTGGAACGATCTTTTCAAATTAATGCGAATTATCTCAAATCTTGCTTTTCTTCAACGGGCTTTATACTTAATCGGTGTCACTGAATTTTAATTTTTGTTAAAGTGGGGCGAACTTATTTATGCAGTGTTTCGTAGGGGGATGAGTATAATTGAAGGGAGCACGAGATGTCATCTTACACATTGACATATAACATAAAACAAAAATTTTTAATTTCATTGCAGTTATTTTTAAAGAATAAATATTTCTCATCAAAAGCAGCATTTAATAATGCAAATAATGGTTTGAAATGAATCAAACATGAAGCATAGAAACCAAAATATCGAATATACTTACTTACAATATTTTCCTCTAATACTTAGTTTATTTGTACAAGCAAAGAAATGAAATGGATGTGAGATTATTTACAATTTATAACTCCACTAAGTAACTGACGCTCATAAATTTGGCGAGCTTTCGTGTATACATTTTTACCATGCCTGACTTTTATATCCCATTCAAAACGTTGAACATTGTCAGTGTATTCCCACCTAATAGAATGTTACAGTGTGTATATCCGTGTGTTGCCTTGAGCAGTGAGCTCTTCATTTTCAATTGAAGAGAGACGCGAATTAATTTATGTTAAGTGATGTGCTTTTAAGATAATGACTCGATGACAGTCTAAGTTTATGTACGATCTATTAAATATTCACTCAAGTACGTCATTGAGGAAATGTCGTTGAGATTGTAACTGAAATTGGCGTGATTTTATGGTGACGAGGTGCCATGGCGGCTTCACTTAAAATTAATACTTATTGACTGTAAATATAGCAAATAATTGGCTTTGTTTATAGTCACAAGTTAAAAAGAAGTAAAATAAAAAATGCATTAAAAATATTGAACACAATTAAATGTACTTTATTAATTGTATTTATGGTATTAAAATATTTAAACAGATCTAATTTATTTGCTGTCACTTAATGTATATAGCTTTTTATTGTAAAATGCTGGTGCCAATAAACCTTGGCGCACAAATTGTGCTCCTTGTTTATTTACAAACGTCCACAATTTAACGATATTGCAAACAATAAAGTGGTAAATTGCCCATGAACGAACTGAGGTACCGAAGTCAACATCCGACGTGTACCTAAAACTCTATGTACAGTCGCAACTCTATGCAGTCACTGTTCATTGTAAATTTACCCTATACGTATAATATTTTGTATTAAGCCTTGGGGCGTTTCAAAATTGCAGTATGATCATCGTTGTAAGCAAATTGGATGGTTTTTGCTTTTTTATGCGAAGCTCATCATAAACGTAATCATAATTCTAATCGTATATAGCAGACAGCAGCGAATTTAAGGAGCAGGCAGGCTTTAAAACACACGATGCGATGGATAAAAGACTTTTTAACCCTGGTTTGACGTACACAACGATGAAAAATGATTCTAATATTTTTATATTGAAAATGTAAGAATGAAGACAAAACATTTCGTCAAGCCTTTGGGATGGTATAAACGAATTTAGTTAAAAATAATGCGAATGCTGACGTTTTGTCATAAAAAATTCACATAAAAACAAAGTATCAAAGAGGCACAGGTATCTCTAACTGTTCCAATAAAAATGTGCACCAGATGTTGCCTTAAAGTTTCAGGGTGTTTACACAATTTGCACCCTTAAATGTAATCAATAAATTATTCCGCAATACTCTTAATATATATAAAAGCTTTTCTCCAAAGTTCAAATCTTTGTGGTCATCCTTAAATATAAGCCTATTTAAGTATGATACATGTAAGCCATCATTGAGGACTAAATACGTAAACCTATGTTATTAATTTCCGTTGTGCTTATGTGTATTAGCCCGACCTTCTTCAGATACTTTCTCGCACACCCACAATCTACATACAAGATACACTTCGAAGTTGGGACGATAAAAAGACAGACATTTGTGTGTTGTATTATTTGCCGAGTCGCACAAGGGTGCCCCATTTCATCCCCCACATTTTTATTATTCATCGATATTGCTATTGCAATTGGAATTTCCTATTAAAGCCAAGTGTCGCCAGATGGTTGCACTTCGCTTAATTTCGATATTGTTTCACATGCGGCGTGCATATAAGCTATACAGTCGGTGTCAGGCAACTGCATGTGTTTAAACTTTAAACCGTATACACAAATGCTATCGGTATTTGCAGCTGGAGGTTACATTTACCGGTTTTATCACAATGAAATGAATATACACTTTTTATCGTGATTTGGTCGCTTTGTATAGATTTTTAATGAAAAATTGCAGATGGCACAAGGATTGCAAATATGTGCACGGGTATACAGTCAATAACAAAATGTTTTATTTTAAAATTTATTCTATTGTGTGAAACTAGTTATATTATGGTAAATTAATGGGGGTTGCGGTGTTTTTATTTGATAAAATGCGATGGATAAGCACCATTTTGTATAACCTGCGTCAGTTCACAAATACAAAAAAAAAATTAATTAGTTAATTTACAGACTATAATATTTGCAAATATTTGCACTTTTATTTAAATTTAAAAATGTTTTGTTGAAATAAATCCCCTCTGGATGGAAAAATAAGAAATGTCAATTAAAAAAGGGATGAGTGTTCCATAGTTGGTTGGAATGGTTCGGGCATGATGACATAGGTTTTTATATTTCCAAATTTTTGTTTGAATTTATAATTGCAATAATTCATTACTTATTTAAATGTTTTATTGCAAACCAACATTATTCCCGTTGAAAAAAACGAATTGAACGCCACCATTGATCATGTGACGCCATTTTAGCATACTTAGAACAACTATGTTTAAAACTGGTTATATTATAACCAATTTTATTGAACCTCTTCAATCAATGTTAATAATATATTTGATTACATTTAATTACGCCCCGTGCTTCAGTATAACTCCTTTCCAGGACAAGTAAAAGTGCATTATATAGATTAAAGATTTTGGTATTTCGACTTTTTTCTTAAAAAAAGCTGACGATGCAGAAACTCGTTTTGACACCCCATGAGCCCAAAAAAGTGGTCTAGAAAAAATGTGCAAATGTACGTCTGTACGCCGTACGCCGTACTATGGCGGAAAAAACAAAATTCTAAACTACTGGTCCGATTTGTCTGAAATTTTTTTTGTAAGATATTAGAAAAATATAATATATAAATATTTTTTCAAGGTCAGATGCTTCAAGGTCAAGTTATTGCGAAATCGAGCATTTCTTTATTTTCACAATGATTAATCTTCAAGGTATCCTAAACAAAACTGCATATATATTATATCCCGCTAGATGCTCCTTCTGGGGAAAAAGGGGGTGGACCAAGGCAAACCCCACTTTTCTATCTCAGACACCTTACACTATATCATAAAAATCAGATTATTGTATGATTAAATAACATAACAAAACTTGCTGAACATTTCAAGGTCAAAATTTTTAAACTCAAGGTCATATTTTTTTAATGAAAATGTGTAATTTGAAAACTGTGTGTTGTAGGGTACTATGATGTTCTATATTTATGATATTCTCAATAAAAGTACCAATTTTGGACAAAAATCAAGGTCAAAATACATAAATTTCAAGGTCACATTTTCCATATCTTTATTAAAATGTAGTTAAGCAACAGTCGAATATAAATTCCCACCTCGCTCTCCCTGCGATGTAGTTTTTTATTATAACATAAATATTTTGTGAAATAGCTGAACATTCACTACTTTTTCCCAGTTTTTGAGAATAAGATTACCATTGAATATTAAACCTTAGAAACATAAAAAGTAGATTCCTTTTCGATTTTAATTTTCTCCTGGGTTTAATTTAGAGAAATAACCTTTTTTTTTGGCGCCAAGACTGAGTATAGCATTCAAAAATCGAAGTTGAAGACCATTATTAAAATATATTATTTCGTTGGCGCTGCCATTGCTCTCAAATTACAGTCCAAATATTTATTAACGTAATATTTGGTATTTAAAAAGCGGTACAAACGCTGCATAGTGCTTTTGTGGTTTCAAATACGATTAAAATCGGCCAAGTACGGCCATTTTAATTACGTCTTCTCAAATGTCCCTATTAATTCTGTTAAAGAGAATTTTGTATTTTGGAATATAATACCAGGCTTAAGGAATTTAAAAAAGAAGCAAATACCAATCCACTCTGGAGATTTCAAACATATAAATGCAAGATCATTTAATGTACTTTAAAGCCAGACAGTGATATAATCATTTGAATCTCACAGCAATATCTAAGTACACGATAGTCTGTGTTTTTGGTAGTGAAAAAAGTCTTAACAGCACAAATGAGTGTACTGAAGTTTAGCATACATCCTGGCAACGTCTGCAATAGTGCTTGCTCACCACTATGAACCAATTTTACAATGAATTTGGGTGTGTGTGTAAGAATGGCACGAATGTGTACGAAAATGAAGCTAGGAAGCTCGTGTTGAAAACTGATTTGTCTAACTTGGAAAAGCAACCAAGACAAACAAGTTTTATGACTTTTACTCCATATAACTATAAACGAGTACGCCTTTCGTACATAAATCCTTCTGTTTTTGCTATATGTTGCTTGTTTCAACTGTTTCTGCTTCCGCTGGTTCTAGTTCGTTTAGGAAATGAAAGCTAAAAGAAATGTAAAAAATTGCACCAAACACCATTCACCCACCTGCTAGCTTTACGTTTTTTTTTCGTTGATGCAATGTCTAAGAATGGATCAACAACTTTACGAATGGTTATAGGTCTCATACACGTTGTAGCAATCTCTATCTAAGAGAACTCATGCTGTATACTGAGCATCCTTCTTCTCGCATAGTTGATTATTCTACTTCATACACCGTCAGCATAAACGAATGCCTGCGACATAGAGTGCGCTATCGCTTGCGATCTTATACTCATCGATTAGTTTAGTATGTATCCTTGTAGATAAATTTGTGTTATGTTATTGGGCTCACGTGCCTAGCATTTGTTGTCTGAAGGTACGAACTACGAGCATTTATTCATGCATTCTTGTTTGGTTTTGTGACTTTCGTCTTTAAGGAAATTTATTTTGATCGCATAAATTTTAATAAAGGACTGCTGAATAAGAGACAATAGCTTTCCAAAGTATATATAAGAAATAAGAATAAAGGAATTTATTTATCAAATCATGAATTTGTCATTTGCATAAAATGTCTGCAGTAACTATTGAAGCACTGGAATACAAAAGTCCATTTTGAAAAGAATATAAAAAATTAATAAATTTTGTAACATAACTCATAAAACATGACTCATAAAAATTTAAAAAGTGCTTTAGTAAAATATTTCGTTAATTTAAAATTTAAAATTTAAAATACAATGAATAGTAATATTTAAATTCAAACCCCTTAAGGAAATGGTAAACATTTTAAAAGCTTGAAGCAACTTCAACAATTTTTGTTACATTGCAACTTATATTTTTTAAAGTTAATGTGACATAAAATCAACTCCTGGCCAGTAAAAAATTTAAAGCTGTTCTACAACATTATATAACAAATTCTTATCTCCTGTTACTGTCTCGCTATATTTAATATGTGCTTTATCAATGTAAACCGTAAATGCAAACCATAAATGAATAATATTTACCTGAAGGCAACAATAGCAGCAGCCCCAAGCCGAATGCAATGCAGGATGCAATTGGTGACAATAAATAGAGCGGCTTGTTCTTATGCATCGCTGTTGTATAACTGATCGACAAATGCATATCCGTTCTAGTTTTTTTTTTGTTTTTTTTTTTTCACGAAATCACAATATATGCAGCACACATATATGCAGTCTATCTCTGTGCACACGAGACGTTATGTGTAACGAAGGCTAAGAGATAAATTTTTTTTTTACAAATGACTTTCTTTTCTCTTTTTCCTTCCTCCCCTTGTTTCATCAGTAACACATATTCAAGATGGTAGCTATACGTGTGTATATCTTTTTGATGCTTTCTCTTATACAATATTATGAATGTAGCTGTATAATATTTTTCTTCCTCCTTATCCTTTTAGCGCTAGCTTTTACTTTACTCTTCGCTGCCGCTTTGTTCACTCACAAAAAGACGTGCAGCAAGCACATAGAACTGTAATGTCTCGTGTATAGTAGGGCAAAATATGCTTTTTTCGCCACCCCACTTTTAAATCACAACTGACAAGCACAACGCGCCTCTCTCACTACCGCATATATACGAACGCAATTTTTGCAATTTTCATGTTTCCATCCATCCCTTTATTCTAGTTCTTCATGTTTTATATGCTTCACTAAGAAACACACACACACGAACAACACACACTGCACACACGCACACATGCACACATGTGCAGACGAGTGACGACACGAACAAAGAGAACCAGAACAGAAATTTAATATGAATTTGAAGACAAGTTTGCTATGGCAAGCAGCACACATTTAACACGCACACATGCTCGCGACTGGCAATGTGTGGATTATTGTATGTAAAATTAAAGCTTCAATGCTTTTGATAAAAAGTGTTATTTGTCCGTTTGAGAGCACTCTAACATAATCACTTAGTTGTATATAATGATTAATTTTAATTTTCCCTTTATTTAGTAAAGCAAATTTTTATTGAATCCGAGCAGATGTACTCCAAAAAGCGAGTGGGAGCTACTAATAAATTTATCTTATTGAGATGTTTGTTCTTCGGGGAGTATTTTAACAACAGCACAGTCTAGTTAGTCTCTTGGGAATTATACGTTGAAATCATGTCGGGTTTCTGCAGTTTAGTGTTTATATTATTATGGGAAGTTATTTAATATAATCGTGTTCTTAAGTTTGATTAGTAATTAACACCCTTGTCACAATAATTTCTCTATGCAGGTAGTTTAATATTTAAAGTCTATATTTGATTATAAATTCTATATAAGATTTTGTTAACTCTGAACTGATCCAATTGCTAATTCATTTTGTGTTAATTTTAAGCATTAACAATATTATTGGCACTTGCTTGTACGTTTTACTGCAACTAATTTAACTAATCTAAGTTATTCTTGATATTCATGTAAGAAATACTTTTCTTTTTAATCCCTATACTGTTGTCTCGTATTCGTTGGATTTTAAAATTCAATTGGCAGTTAAAATGTAATGATTAGCCTCTAGTTTTTGTTTATTACGACAATATATGCCTCGTGGCTGACAGCTTTTTGCACACACTTCAAAACTTTTCGCAAAGCATCAACTAATAGCTTACTTTGGCACTACCGGCATTCTGCAAATAAATAAACAAGCAGTTTGTTCCAATTAAAAATAATTGCAAATTTTATTGCTTTTAAAAAAATCTTCATTTTAAAATCAAAATAATATTTAATTTAACTTTAAAAATTGACAAAATTTCATTTTTCAAAATAAAAAATAAAAAACGCAAAAAGTTTTAAAATTTACGAACACTTAAAATTTAAAAAAATACTGTTAATTAATTAATTAAAATAAAATAAAATAAAATTTTAATTCAAATGTTAATTGATTAAGTATTGTCAAAGAAATATTGTATTTTCATTCAATTTGTCTCCTCAGCTTAACGCACAAGTTTACCACGTCCAAAACTTTAAAATTGCGTTAACTCTTCTTCAGGTCTCTTTATTTCATATATTACGCTCATTTTCAACCATTCCCTTTGTTTAATCGAATGAGTGCTTTCTTTTGCAGTTCGATTTATGAATCACACCGATTTGAAACCAAACACCAAAACACGCACACACACAAACACTTCTGCACAACAGCACGCAGCAACTAACGAAGACACCAGAACACAACGCACCACATCTAACAGTTAACGCAAAAGTCAATCGAATGAACCGAATAGAAGTCAAATCGAGCGTATAACGGAAATCGAATCAAAACACTGCTGCACCCCAGATACTTTTTATTTTTGTCTTTTTTTTGCAAAAAAGTTTTCCTCGCTTTGGGGAAAAAAAACAAAAAATTATTGTCTTTTCAGCTGCGTACTGGTGTGAAGACACTCTTCGATAAATTCAAGGATATGTAAAATATCCATTCTGTCCTTGGCCAATAAAACAAACAATAAAATAGAACGCGACCATACTCGAACTGGATAACGTACTGAACTGAATTGGTTAAATCCTTGCACAATATATATTCGAGTTCGCCTCGGTGATGTTTTTGGTTGTGATGATGCCTTAGTTATTCTTGGTGCTTTTGCGGCCTCTTCTTTTGAATTTTGAATTCATTGGTGCTGGCTGTGCAGCTATAACCGTTTTTGGTGTAGCGGCTGCGCCATGCCCGCCACCCTACATTTGCTGCTGTATGTAGCTTAAAACAACACACCGGCATTGCATTGCAGAGAATCAGTTATATGTATCGAAGCAGCACACGCAGTACCACACGGGTGTTATAGGGATGTACAAAAGCTAAATTGCTGTAAATATACATAGGTTGTGCGGAAGCTGCATTGGATGGCGCAAGCGCTGATGAGCCATGCGGCAGAAATAACCCCAGCAATTGCAATTTCCCCTTAATGGTAAGAAGAGTAAAAGATTTGGAGAAATGAAATGTGATTGGGGATAATATGTGTGTTGGCAAACACTGTGCATGTAAAACAAAAACAGGTTACCAATTTAAGACAACTCAAAACATACAGGTTTTAATATAAAATTAGTAACATGAAGCTTTTTTTCCTTAAAAGTTAGGATGGAAATTTTTATGTATTTTAAACAAATATGTATGTAATGTAAATATGCAACATAAAATAAAAATATTTAACGACATTCTCATTAACATATGCTGCATAATTATTCAGATAATAAGTCACAAACTTTTAGAGATTAATTGTTGATATGCGAGAGATAAATCCCTTCATGAATCATGTTGAATTTATTATGCGAGTCATTAACTCGCAAATCATAAACTTTTTTGGCTAATTTGATTTAACATTTTTCGTATCCTATGGAATTAAGAGAATACTTTTTTCAATTATAGTAAAATTCATCAATGAATTGATAATAAAGTCCATTTCAAAAGAAAATCATTAAACTACAGTTGAGCTTCTATAACTCAAATCATTAAAACACACAAAAAGTTCAACTTATAGAATAAAAATACTATGGAACATTTAGTGAAACTCGATTTGGTTCGAAAACGAGAGCCAAAAAGCTTTTAGTAACACCCGCTTGAGTTATCGAAGTTCGACTGTATTCTATAACTATATCACATATATTTTATTGACATGAAGACTCTGCAGTCTGCACCTGTCATCGCAACGCATTGTTGAGTCGGTTTATAATGCAGGCTGCGGCACAAGCAAATTATTCATTAACTTATATTTTTTAAATTCTCATCGCAGGTATGAGTATGTATTCGAATTGATAACACACTGCCGGAAGAGCACGGGCATGTATTATAATTTATACACGAAAAGTTTCTGAAAGGAAAATTTCATTAAATCAAAAACTTTTACAAAGATACTTTTACAAAAATAAATTTATGGCTTGGTTTGTAGAAAAGTTTTAAAACTACGGAAATGTATGTACAGGACCTTAATTTAACCCCCTCATTTTTTAATTAATCACCACTGAATCTAAGCTATGATTGATAGCTTTAATGGAATTTGTCTAAAAATTCCATTCATAAAAGAAGTGCCATAATTTTTGATCAAAATCTTGAAATCAACCTCTAAAGAGAAATTAGGAAAATAAGTCTTTTGATGGCAGTGCGACATATTAAACAATTATGAAATGAATATTTATTACAGATTATTTCCAAATAGAACCCGTTTAATTTTTGGACTCCGCATTTTGCACAACACCATTCGACATAATCGGTCTGTGATCGAATTGAGAGCAGAACAATTCAATACTTACAGCCCCGAGGGAAAATATTTATACAAAAACCTGCATTCATTCATTATGCATGTAACACTGCATGCAACTGGACTGCCTTTTATCTTACCCCAATATGCATTTTGAAAAAAAAAGCAACAACCACATATTAAATTGAGAGCATGCATTATTTAACCTACATTTTATGGCGTCAATGTCAAGTTTTGTGCGGTACAGACATGGGAATTATTTAAGCTGATTAAATTTGCAGTTGACACTAAGTTGAATTATATTTTCCCTTGATGCTATTAAATCGATTTATTTATATAATACGAACTTTGAAATGTCACAAAACCAAACGGGTTTTTATAACATTTACATCTTTATACGGAATAGGTTAGGGTTGGTTAAATATTTAGAGATTGAAAAGTGCTTGAACTTGACAATTTATTGAATCTTTAGGAAAGTCCGAATGATAAACCGCAGTTTGATAAATTATAAATTAACTTTCATCCCATGTCAATAACGCAATATTATATAATATTTTAAATCTTTATCGGATTGGGAATTTATCATCTTCATCTTACGTAGTGTTACAAGTTGGTCCACCTGACACAAAAGGATGCTCCAGATAGTGCGATTGTGCGCTACGGTCCACCTGTTTGGTATTTGAAGTTCTCTTGCGTCTTGGCCTATGTATTCCTCCCATCGAGGACGATGTCACCCTTATCTTCTTGGTTCTACAAGTTTACCCACAAAGGTAGCTTTTGCAGCGGGTCATCGTAATCCATTCTGACTAAATCCCAGCCCATCGAACTTCATTGATTTTACTTTCAAACGCAGCAGTAGAAGAAACTTCTGTCCTATTAAGTGTCCACGTCTCGGAGACATATGTAAGAATAGGCAGGATCATAGATCGGTACGGTCGTAGCTTCGAGCTTGTACTTAAAATTTCGGAAAGGAAAATCTTTGATAGGCTATAAGTGGAACAAATGTTTTATTTATAAAAATCAAACACAGTCCTTTGTGTCATTGCATCCTTAATAATCATTTATTTATGCAATATGTGATCGATACAACTGCAGCAAAGATAAATCGTTTGCATTCAAATTTACGCTATCTACATCTGCACGAAAAACGAAGACGTATTCCTTTTATTCTTTGAAAAATTGCCCTAAGCGTCTTGCGTTCATTATATTTGGGTCCGTTTTACATATTTGCGTATCGCCCCAAAATTCGCCAATTAAATTCTTATTCCAATATTTGTTTGGCGGATAACAATTGTCAATTAGCTTAAGTTCAAAGTTAAATGAGGCCGAGACGTGTTGGGTGGCAAAGATGGGGTGAAAAAAAAGCGAAGTGTACCCAGCACCGTGTATTAGTCGACAGGCAACGACGACCCTACTCAACAACAACGCACCGTGAACACACACCAAATCACTGCAACAGAAAAATGATCTATAAAGTCGACTAAAACACAATGTTCGTCGTAACAATTTCGTGATTGTGAAAGAGATTCAGCCTTCTGTTGATTTATGGGGTGTTGCATTGTTGGCACACACTGCAGGATGTATAGTGTTTCAGATTTCAAGTGACAGAAAAAATAATATTCTTCCAGCACTGTATTATGCTCGTACATACATATTTTGTGTAATGCAGCATATATACGGTTGTAGTTATGTTCAATGTTTGTACACACATCCTCAGCCAAGAAATGTGCTGAGGTAAGTGAATTATTATGCTGTGTCCTCGTACATAAACTTTTTAACAATGTTGACTGTAAAGAAAATTAACGCCCCAAAATTACGCCGGAAGAAATTGAATTTATGGGTTCCCGATTATCTTTTGGTGTATGTACTTTGATGTACTTTGACTGTTTAAGTATAGACGTTGAATTAATTGATTATCCCTGTGAAAGTTGAGACGATGCGGTAATCTTGCTTCACACATCAACTAATAAAATGTGATTGGAGGAAACTTTGACGCTTTTACGTTACTTTAAATTTAGGGTTTATAGTCGATTCAGTTTTTTTTAATTGTTTTCCTTAACATGCGATGCTCCTTTTGATAAAATGTGTTTTTTTACAATAAATAGAATGATGCAGTACAACATTTCAAGGGTCACGAATAGCAACGTAAGTTCTAGCTGTTTATAAAACCAAACATATAAAACTGTACCTTGAAATTTTGCAAACATTTCCAAGATTTATATAATGAGGCTTAGATATTTATGGATTTTTGGTTTAAAATTATAGTGAAACAAAAATTAACGACCAAAATTTAAAGTTGACAAGCTGAATGTTTGCTAGTTATTGTCACTAAATAATTAATATTTAATATTTTGGATTATAAAATACTATAAAGGATTTTCGGGACTTATAATAAATTCCCTTTTAGATTGAAATATTTTTATGTTTTTCGAATAACCTCCTTTACATTTTGACATTAGTAGACCTTGAAAGCCACATGGCGGTTACATTACGAGATTGTACAACATTTTTAATGACCCGGAAGCTGTTAATCTCATCAATCTTAAAAAGCAACAATGATCTGGTCACGTACAACGAATAAAGGACAAAATAATAACCAAACGTTAAAAAAAAAGAAAAGGTAGAGTAGGAAAAACGCCAATTGGAAAACCGTTAAAACACTAAAGGATTTGGTTGATCGGTTAGTTGACCTGGCCAGTTCAAACTTTAATAATTTATAAGCGCCGTTTTAAAACCACTCTAGTACCCAATCGTTTAACCGTTCCTATTCCCACTCAGTGACATTAAAGAACTCTATACCATTTGCAGTTTTTATAGTTACGAGACCACTAACACTGCAGAGCTTCTCACAGTCTAATACCACTCTCTTGAATTCTTTCAATTGTGTGAAGTGAATTTTGGTCTCCTGCTTATTTGTTTCACGCAGCTATGACACGACTTATTATGAATTCCCAGTCTGGAGGTATAGATCCCATTGGCGAGTACCGCCACAATCCAAATTGGATGAATTCAGTGCTTGGATTGACTATCCGTTAATATTCCGTTATTTATTACTGCAGCGTTTAGTCAAGGAAGATCAGTAATCGCTTCTGAAATTTGAGATATTGAAGACGGGATCGTTAGACAAAGACAATTGAAGGTGGATTATACGAAAATCCCCGTCTGTGACACCATTCGTTGATTGATTGACCTTGAAAGATGGTTGCACTGAGATTAATGTACATAACGAATTAAACTGTAATGAAAATCTATCCAGTCGTTTCCGAGATGTCTGTTCTGATATTTTCTGTTATGAAAAAACTCATTTCAATTTTGTCTTTGAAAATCTCTCTGAGTGCAAATTAAAGCTCAGAACGTCTATTTAAAAATCAATGTATGGTCACAGTGACCCCATCACCTTTCATAATAAAGGACACATACAAAGCTTGAAAAAACCATTCACATCTCAGAATTATATGCAAATGTCAACGCTTCAGAAATGCACAAAACTGTAAAACTAAATAAATGTAGGTACACATGTGCATAATGCTTGTTCATGTACTTTATAATGTATTCAGTGAAAAGAGAGAATGTTACAGATGAAGAAGAAAACACTGAAAGCATCTCCATTCAAGGAAAAGCTTGAAGGTAAATTATGGCTGCAGAGTGCAGACATTCCCATGTGTCCACAAGTTACTTGCACCCGCACTTTTGAATGTGCGCCTTTTTTGTATGTGCTTTAAGTACATATTATATACTGGCACACACCACCATCCTTCTTTCATCTTGTACACATTCCACTAAATACTTAACGGCACCGCCATTGTCTAGTAAAAAGCCTTGCATTTTTACATGATTCATGTGTTTACATACGTCATAGTGTTACATGCTGCAACAAAACAAACTTTTGCCACACGGCACACACTCCTGGCATGGCATGGCGCACCGGTGCACGCCATAACACCGTGGCTGCATTGTGGCAGTCTTGTAATTTACATCCTTTGCTGGTGATTTGCGGGTGGGTTTTTTTTTTTTTTTTGTACGTTATTATGTATTCAGCACATTTTTACTACAACGTACGTAGGCAGACTCCTTTTAATCGGTCTTTGAACTGATACTTGTCTTATGATCTAGAGAGCGACGCAAATGGTTTTCATTCATGTAATGGAGTGCTGTTGAATGATGAAGTGCTTTATATTGAAAATTGTTACAAGTTATTATAAGTATTTAGGTACAAGGAATTCCTTGAAAGAATATCTGTGAAATTTAATCGATATGTGTAATGTGAGTTTGGCAAACACAAATAATGGATTGGATTGTTATTGCTGTGTTAAATTTTTATTGTCATTTTTTGTAAGACATTGGAAATTTTTTAGATATTTAATTAATGATTTATATTTTAAACTGTGAAAAACAAACTTTATTTATAAATTTAAAAAATTAAAAATAAAATAATCTTCAACAAAGCTCAATTATAATAAATCGTTAAATTTTTTTTTTTAAAAACCTGTCTCAATTCAAATACAATTTTTTTAAGCTCTCCTTTCGAAATCAAAATTTAAAAAAAAAATTTTAACCACAAATAAAATACAAAATTGCTGGATTATAATACAAGATTGTTTTTTTATACCTTCCCCTTTTCTCAATCTAACTGACAGCAATTTAAGGAGTAATTTTAAACACATTTAGTACTCGCTCTCCTCCACAAAAATCCTTCGCATTGCGCAATTTAACCGGCACATTACACAAAAGGGGGATGCTGCAGAGTAGCATTTCCCCCCCATCTGCAGCAGTATAGGAGCAGCAGAGAAATAAAAGCCCAACCAGACAAAAGCTGTACACGGGGTTCTGGTAAAGAGACAAACTCAAATCTATATTGTGCAAGGATTCAGTTCAGTACGTTATCTAGTTCGTGAATGGTCGCGTTCTATTTTATTGTTTATTTTATTGTTCAAGGACAAAAAGGATATTTTACATATCCTTACAATTAATCAGAAATCATGCACACACAATTATCGCGTTTGCAAATTTAGTGCACAGTGGTTCATGAATTTTTAAGTTATTTTAATTTTTCTCGACGTGGTGTGAACACACAACATAAAGCACAAAGAATTTCGTTTCCTTCAAACGGTTATTTTCTTGTTGCTTAAATGCCTCTTGGTTTTCCTTTTCCCCCGGATTCGGTTTCATCTGTTTCGTACTCCCTCCTCTCCTCTCTCGCTTCAGTGGTGTGCGTAAATCAATAACTTTTCAGTGTGTTTGGCAAGTAGAAAAAAAATAAAGGATATATGAAAAAATATACGAACTTTTAACAAGGGATGCTACAGCTGCAGTAAAAAAGAGTATACTTATCGCAGTGATAAATTGTGAGTGTGAAATTGGGCTTAGAGTTTTTAAACCAAAAAAATGTTTTAACATGTCTCCCGTTTAACGATCACGTTAAAGTGTTGCACGAGCACAAAAGCCGCGCACGTCCGTTTATATTGCGGTTGGATTTTTGTTTTAATTTAAATCAATTATTCAGATTAATTAAACGAAGCGAAGAAAAGTTGTGCGGTGGTGTTTCTTGTAAGTCATTTCAACGTTGCGGTTCCCCCTTATCGTCATTTTGACACTCTTGTGTTTTGGAAATAAAATCTCTTGGAATTACTAGTTTAAGGAAAAAAAAAATTTGGAGTGGGTAGAAAATCATTCTATTTTAGTACGAGTACGAGTATGTGGAAAAATATAAAAAATGCCGCCTAAATGTATTTCAGTTACACATAAATAAAATATCGAATCGAAATAAATAAATCTCTTCCACCCCATTTTTCTGCTGGCATAAACTTGCCAAGTGCAGACTCGACAGAAAATAAAATTTAATATATTGGTATGTGTACGCCAACAAAATGAAGAGATGTGCTACAATGAATAAAGATTTTCCCGGCTCTGGATAATGCGCTCGTTGCAAATGCTGGATAATAAAATGTATTATTTTGTGCAAAAAAAAAAATGTTTTTTTTTTGTTGAAGTGAATGTAATTAAAATAAATTTTTCGACCTAAATTTTAATAATTTGCACACTTAAACTTTTTTGGTAATTCCAGCGAAAAAGTGAACTAACTACATGCAAAAACTTTCATTACAACTCTATGGTACACTCTATTTCTTCTTCTTGTCACAACCTTTACAAACTTTCTTCTAACTTTTTCTATGTAATCTTTCTACATACTTTTCCACAGCACCAAACAATTTTCATGCTCTATACCTGGCCACAAAAAGACGAACTTACTTTTTTCTAAAACCAACGCATCGCATTTTCTCAACACACAAAATCACACAGACAATAATAAGAAGATAAATTAAGTATTATGCTAAAACAACACTAAAATCCCGGGCTCATGCTTGTTTTGTGATACGTACATCTTTGGTGATTCCGCGAAATTGTTTAAATTGATTTTTAATTGAAGAAAAAAATTGTGTGTGAGTGTGAAAAAGTAAATGTTAATACATCTTTGTGAACCCTCAATTTCGTAAAAAAAATATTTTTTTTTTTAAATTGTTTTTACATTCACAGCTGCAAACGTTTGACGTGGTGGGTGGTGCCCAACGATACGCGTGTGTGTAATCTTGTGCGATATATTATACTAGGGGACGTGTTCGCATATGTGTTCGTGTCGTTAAAGTGCATTGCATATTCGCCATTACATATGCATACAAAATATTGTTTGCTCGGCTCCAATAACTAGAACGGATATGCATTTGCCGATCATTCACAGTGCAGCGATGCACAAGAACAAGCCGCTCTGTTTGTTGTCACCAATTGCATCCTGCATTGCGTTCGGCTTGGGTTTGCTCATCTCATTGCCAACAGGTAAATACACATATCATTATAAATGAAATGTTTAAAAATATTGTATTTTTCTAAGCGTTACAAAAATGGTGTTGCAATATTTTTAGTAAAAATTATGTGCATCGAAACTTTCGAATCGATTTCCGTAATATTTTTTTGCAATAACTTTTTATATAACTATTTAGAACGTTTTTTTTTTAAATATTTTCACATCAATTTTCCAGTGCATTGAGAAATTTTTATAAAATAAAAACCTAATGAGAAATTTCGAATTTTAAATATTTTATTAAAATTCAAAATTTCTACATAATTTTAAACATCCTTTTTAAAAACATTGTTATGTATATCTATAAGTAACAATTACGGTAAGTTTTTCAGTAAAGAAACCTTTACTTAATTTTATTAAAAAAATCGTTCTTTATTTATTTTAACTAAATCAAAAAATTTACAAGCAGTCGATCATTGCATTTTTCATTTTAAATGTATTCTCAATTTTATCTAAGCAAGAAAATATGCAAACGAATATAATTTTTAATTTAAACATAGTGTAATAATTTTTTTAACTTTAATTAAAACTAAATACAACGTTTTGTAATTATAAATTGGAGATAATGATAATTTTAATAACAAAACACGGTAGTCACTGTAATTACTGTAAAGCGTGGTAATTTTGTGTAAAAGTAATAAAGTACCGTGAGCTGCACAAAAGATGGATCATCAAATAAAGAAGAGTATTTTTCCATTGAGGGGTCAGTAACACTCCATAATTCAACTCACTGGAGGACCCTCTGTTAGGTGATAACATTTCCTCTATTTAATTAATACAGAGTGTCCTATAATGACCAAAATCCTTACAATTTAAAGGACGCGAAGTTTGATGTTTTTTGTTTTGTTACTTATATTTAATCACAAATTTTGTGTTATGACAATTTTCACACAGAGCACAAATTTGTCAGTCCACACAGTATTTCCAAGGGTGTAGTCTTTTTGTTGTTAGCAAGTACTTAAATGTTGTACTTTTTTGTCTGTCCGCTTGAAAGGGATGAAATATTTCTTGAGTAGGGTACTTCAATGTATAATCTTCTAAGAAATGAAATTGACACGTTAAGTAGCTTTTTTGCTAAAATATTCTTCGTTTTCAATAACGTAAAGATGAGGTTCAAGAAGTTTTTGGGATCCCTCATACATAGTCAAGAGCTGTGACGCCCAAAAACTGACACCAACATTTGATTGATTAATCCGATCTTGTCGTAAAAGCACGCACACACGCAAAGTAATATTGCCACTCGAATTAGATTGGATGGTCACCATCATTTAAAATGAGTATGTGTCGCTGTTATTTTCATTAATTTTTATTGTTCAGTTTGAAAAAATCACTTTTTTGGTAAAAAATGCCGACAAGCAATAAGTAAAATGTATTTATTCTTTTAAATTTAACTAATTTTAAAAGTTAATAACGTAAACATTTGGTATTGTAAAGTCATATAGATAATATTCATCAAGAAATCATACATAACAGGAAAGATATCCGTTACAAAAACATCACCAGAATATTCCCCTGCAGTTATAATTCACATTAAAATTCATTACATTGATCCTATGTTTTCCATTTCAACATCCTACACTGACGTCAGCCGCACATATCAAAATATTTCTACGAAACGGAAATGAACAGTTGCTCATCATTATCCCTCTGACCATCATCCGGATATGATGATATTCACTCATCGGATGTGAATGAAATGAAATATTGGGTTACCTACGAAGATTGCGAGACTTTTCACCCAACAATTGGACACATATATTACGAAGAAAAGTGGAGTGCGAGTGGGAGGAAATTCGTTGAAAGTTGTGCTGGCATGAAAAATCATTCAATTATGCCTCATAAACATTATGGTATATAGGCGGGCGACATCTGCCCTCTATTGACATTCGCCATATCGTAACGACCTTTATCCTTTGTTTTTATTTGATTTTTCTCTGCATATATTTAATCTAATATAATCATGATTCATTCCCGCACCAATCTTGAGTGCTTTCCTTTTATTGCTCGCATATATCTGCAGTACGTACACAAACCCACATTATCCGTGGCAATACACGGCCATATATCGCTTTAAGTGCAGCACAGCACACAAAGTCAACAGTAATGGTGTACTCTATCAGGACAAACGTTTATGTTGCTGCACTGAAACAACGAGTCTCGCGACGATATCGCATCATTACTGAGATGATATATGATTTGCTTGCTTGTCATAAATATGATGTGTGCTTATACGGCGTTGTTGCCATTACACTTCTACTTATTATGTGTATGGTTATGATTATGGCAGATTGTGCAGCGTTAAATCCGTAAAATATATAATATAAACCTGAATACTCAGCGGTTTGAGTCTCAAAACGTTCAATCGCCGTGTGCGTTTTTTTTAATGCACTCAACTTTCACAGGTAATTTACAGTTTGAATAGCAAAATTAAATTGAATTGCAATCAATGAGTATACGCAGTGGGAAAACGATTTATGAACCGTGATGGAGACACTACAGTGGGATAAATTAATGGTGTCGAATTTAATGCGTCTTTAAATGGCATGTACTTAAAATGAAATAAATTTCACTCAAGCGGTTGCACTTAAAATAATTCCATTCGGTGTAGTTCTTTCACTGCTGTCTGCTCTGCGGTTTTACTGTGTTTTATGCGCGCACACTTTTCCATACAGTAAAGGGACACAAATGTAATGACTTCCAATAAATTATGAGTGTGTTACTTTAATAGACCGCGTTTTTTGACATTAAATTTTATAGTTATTGTATCAGAGTATTTAGAGAAACTGTAAAGTGGTTTAAACGTTTATTTTTTGTGAGATTTTTTTTTATTTCGGGTGAGCATTTTTAAGAACATGAAACTTACGAGAAATGCCATTTTGTTTAAAATAAAAATGGCAAAATGTTTACAATTGGTGGATCAGTTTTCGAGCTTTTGTACACATTTTCAGGTTTTTATTCTTTCTAAAAAATTGTTATTCTTTTATCATAACTTCCAATATTTTCCGAAATATAACATTGAAGGGAGGTATGTACATTGTACACACTAAAGATCATGTTTTTGAAATCGTGTTGTTTTTTTTTAGAAAAAAAACATGACGGCTTTTCGCATTACTGAAGTGCATTGGGTCGTAATAAACTAAAATAAGCTTTTGCGATGTCACTTGTCACCAAGAAACCCCTATGCAACCCGCATTTAAACCTCCAACACATCCATTTCTCACACAACTTTCCACACCCAATGTATTATACTTTTTGTATATTGTTTTCATTACGACATGATGGCAATTCGCAATTCGCCAATAAACGGTGCCCAACCTCCCTCAGAAAAGCGATTGCTAATAACACCCGGGTCATGGAGGTAAAAGCTACATAAAGGTGCATACAGCAAAAACAAATTTATCGATAAACATTCAGTGCAAACTAGGGCATGACTCTTGGAAACACGGAACTGTTGAAGTGGTAATTATTCAAAGCAGAAGAAGTGTATAAAACCAGAGAAACACCACCAACTTTGTATATACCAACACACGATGTAGGTAAATATGTTAAGTTTGAGCTTCTTTGTGCTGTGCCGTGTGACTTGTTGTACTCTTGGATGGTACATATGCATACTCGCAGTGTTTCAATCGTATTACGTGATTGGATATTTTTTGTGGCACAATGATTGCCCTTTAATATGGAAGCAGTTTTGTATTTGATTGATGATTTGGAGAGTCCGTTTTTTCCGTCCATAAATCGTGGCGATGTTAAAAGAAATGCACACAAAATCGAACATATGTAGTTAACATGTTTTAGTTAGTTCTAATAAGGAAATATTTTAAGATTCGTTTTTTCTTAAATTTCAAAATACTAAGCCAAACAAATTCAGCACAAAAAATTTATAGTTTTCATAACAAAATTAAAACTGTCTTTCAATTTTAATAAAAGTCATTTAAAAATCTTTCTCAGAAAGTCACAAAAAGTATTCTCGAATTTCAACATGCAGACATTTTCATGAAAATCATATAATTGAATTGAATTTCAAAATACTTCACTTTAATTACATCTTACTAGGGCCTCCTCTGTCCTAAAGACTCAACGCCATTCAAGATTATCTTCGTTAAGATGAATTTAATTGCCCACAATTTCATCTTCCGTCACTCCAAGACTACACTTTAATTATGTATAACATTAAGGATATAATTCTTCGTCTCCTCTTTTTTCTCCTTTTTGTTTAAGCGATTTATTTTCAAAAAAGAAATGGGGGCGGACCGGACGACTAAAAATCGTTATCCCAAATTTAAAACAAAGAATGCAAATTGAACGCTAAAAAACAAATTAATTTCGAAACTAATTGAGTTTGACTCAATTTGGTGAGAACCTCCATCCAGGACGAAATTTAAATGGAACGATTATAGTTCCTTTTTATGTGAATTGGTGAACAGTGCGTGTTTGAAAACGTATATTTAATGGTATGGAGGGAAATAACTAGGACGTTGAGTGCTTTTCTATAGGTACAGCTTGTTTTTGTTTGCGCTGTTAGAAATTTGAGAGCAACCTTTCATCTGTTAATTTATGCTAAGCCTCGGATGTGATTTGAGTATAACATTTCTTATTGAATAATTCTCATTCTATGCTTTTTTGTTCTTTAACGAATATCATTAAGCCAATTAAGTTTGTTTCATTAGTTTTTTGATGCAAGCTTTTTAAGTATTAATTATTTGGTGTAATTACAGGGACAAGAAAAATGTTTCTAAAAGTTTCCCTAATTTAAAATTCTAATTATGTATGTCAGCATTACATATTATGTCCCATTACGTCACTGAATTATTATAAAATATGTAAAACAACCTTCGCAAACACTGTGTAATAAATCAACCAATCCCTGGTCTCAACATTTTACCTTGAGTAAAAGTAAACACTCAATCATTAATCGTCCACGTGAATGCAACGCAACACTTCTATTACACAATATGCCCTTCTGACCTATATGTGTCAAAAATCAGTACCAACGTCCGCCGGGTAATGGCAATGTTGTGCATATTACAAAAACTGTATGAATAAAAGTTGCTCCACATGGGATTCAAGCACAAAGCGATGCGCAGTAATTCCCTTAAGTTCACACAAACTTTTTGCAAGACAAAAAAATTGGTCACAAGGTCCTTGTGTAAAAATACAAGTTTGCAGTGCAGATACCTTCGCCTCTACCTTCAACGTTAACCAACCAATTCATTTTTTTTTTTGTTCGTTTTCGCTTTTTCATTTTTTTTTCTGCATCGTTTTATAGTCGTTTTGTAAAGAATATATGAAAAGCTGAATCGTGTACAATTTGCCGTGTGTATGACATAATATACGGCTGCAGGTAAAAGCATAAAACAACTTCATCAAATTAGAAATGCGCATATATCGGGCAATTTTCCAGATGTGCAAACACCGGAAAATGCTGCAATAAAATTGTGTTTATTTTAATATGAAATCGCTGGGACGTTGGGTTGTTGTGTGACATTGTCTTTATATCAGCTGGCACATCGTTGAAATGGATTGTTTTTTGTTCTATGTGCATAAAATATTGACTTTGTTGATTTTTGCATTCTTTCAGGGACAATTTTTTTTTTTGCGGGCGTACTTTGCTAAAAAATTTAATTACACAATGTACACTATTTGTTGAGGCGGAGTAAATTAAATTATTAACAAGTTCCATACTCTTTGAGAAAGACTCATTGCAGAATTCTTAATTAAGCATAATTAAAATAAGAACGTTCTGTATTAAAAATACTGCAGAAATAAATTTTAGGTGATGAATTGTTTCAAAATTTTTTTTTTGCAAATAGTGTTGATGCTTTGCAGATTTTACACTATGTTTTTGGGTGAAACGACTCAAAGTATTACAAAATATGATTACTTCTCAACTTACCTGTGCATGAAGTTCCCAGAAAGTATCTTCCTTTCAACTAACTTTTTTATTTATAGCTGGAAAATTACCAAAAAAGAAGAAACGTATTGTAAGGTACGGTTTGTTTCTCGTATTTCAAGTCAACCATATTTGTTGTTTAGTTATTTACTTTCATGCTAACTGTGGCAATAAAGTTTTATTAACGTACAAAATAATTAAAATATCGAAATGAAAAAGATGCATTACAGGAAGAGCGAGGTGCGAATTTGTATTCGACTGCAGCTAAACTACAATTTAATAAAACTTTTCTGAGATTTGGACTCATCAAATTTTTCTTGTCCTATTAAACTACGAGTATAACAAGCAAGCTATAACAATTACAAAAAAAATAATTTTGAAAAATGTTGTTCTTGGAATGTTCGGTAAACACTTTTATTTAATCAAGAGCGACTACAATGTGAAAGAACATTTTCTAAAATATTTAACGTTTTGGAGATATAAAAAGTTTGACCTTGAACTCTAGGACATTGACCTTGGCAGATACTTGTCTACAATAATGGGAAAGATTTTTTTTATATAGTGTTGAGTTGCTGAGATTCAAAAAGCGGGTTGTTTTGTCTTAAGGATTTAAAATGCTGTATCTGCAATTGTGTCGAAAATGAACAAAAACGTAGGGTCCGTCTTCGAGCTACCATTCATGCGAAACAGTTTTCTCTGACCTTAAAGAAATAAAAAGGAATTAATTTTTTTCTTTAATATTTTACATAATATTTTCATAGAAATTGGTATAAAAATTTCTGAGATATTACGAAGCTCTCCAACGTACATTTGCACTTTTTCTTGACCATTTATTTTGGACTCATGCAGTGTCACAACGTGTTTCTGCAAAATTATTTCTTTCCAAAAAGTTCAGAATACAAAAATCTGTTTATATAAAATATACAAACATTAAAAAATTAACCACCGACTCACTTGCGTCCTTTTCTAAAAGGCTCATAAGAAATGAATTACTTTTATAACCAATTATACAAATAGCAATAGTTGAGATATTACGATGCGGTTACACCTCGTAAATTATGAAAATATGAGCAGTGAATAAACGTCATGTTTAGGTAGCGCAGTTAAACACAAATTAAATGCTTATCACGTTCATTTTACTACGTGTGATCAAAATCTCAGCCAATATCCTACCCCCGTATATGTTAACATCGAGATGGGGAATTTGGAGTATGCGAAAAAACATGAACCAATACCTAACTCCAACCCTCCCATCATTCACATTACGTGAAGTGGCTATCTAGTGTAATTAACGACCATCATAAATGTTTCTCCTTTCTGAATAACAATTAAATCGGTTAATCCCGAGTCTCGAATTACACAGCCAAATAAATTAAAACCAGATTTTTCTTTTGCACCCCTTTTTTGTGGTGCGGCCATTTATAACCGCCGAATATCCATTGAAGTACATCAATCTATAAAATGAAATCTATATACCTTTATTATACATGTGAGGGCTGATGTGAGGGTTAAAGGCTGTTCGGGAATGTGTATTGGGAGATGGGGCCGAATAATTGATCAGCATCCGCCTCACGCGTGCGAAAAGATCGAGTGTTGTTCGTTTATCCATCCATTCGTTACATCAATGTGTCTTATTTATCATGCTGCCTAAACAGTTGTGCGGTGGCTGCAAAGTGTTAATAAATGTTTGCGTAAAAATGCGTTGAAATATTCCTCCCTTTGTCACACCTCACTGTACACTGCGTCACATGTCACATTTACGCGTCACACACCTCTTCGCGGAAACATCGAAGATATCTGCATCGCGAACGAGCGCTGAGTGGATACTTAATTTCACTCTTGTTTTCCATTATCCCAGCATACAATGGCACACTGAATAAAACTGGAATGAACAATGCATTGAAGATATAAAAATCGCATTCCAATGTCAGACGAGGCTCTTATTTCACAATGTCACACAACATTGTTTAGCAATGTCTTTAGTAAACTATATCCTTTATTTAGTTGTCAGCTGATATTGCTTTAAAGAATAGAGAACAAAAGCATTCTGCACCTATAAAAAAAAAGCTTGCCCATAAAATGGTATCATAAAATTGGATAGATGGCATAGACATCATTCTCGCAGAGTGACAACTCGACTTGATTATATAAATGATAGTGCAAAGGTTCATATTTACTACCTAAATATATAAAAGCTCGTTAATACTCAATGCTTTGTACCTGATGCTGCGTGTGCTTGTACTTTAGCCTATATACCTGATAAAGTGTGTAATGCCATCAAAATGGGTGAATGAAAAGACTGAGTGTCCTCGAGGGTCGCATACAACCACGGCGAGAAGCCCCAAAAAATAAATGAAGACAAACGGTTAAAAATGTACGTTACACCGCCTCGATATAACCGTTTTACAGCCTACCACCCCTTTTGCCATGTTGGTTATGCAACGCATAAAAAGAGTCACTTAATAGGACAATGTCGACGCATGCGAAGGGATCAACCGCACCGTCACATAACATGATGGTGAGTTGTAAGTTTTGCAACAATATACACGCACCTTAGTTGTTACAGGGTGAATATTGTACACAATTTATTGTATTCTATATTATACATTATTATGTAAGCGTTAAGTGTACCCCTGCATTGCGCAGGTTTTTTAATTTGCCGAAACGTTACTTCGACATGGTCCGTTGTACAGCACAGCATCCAACTATGTTGTATAGACGCTCAGTGCGGCCATTGGGAGTTGTAGCTTAATTAGAAATATTTTGCAATTAGTTTAAACCAAACGAGTAGGTTTATATTATAGGGACAGATTAAGGGTTTATACTCCAGCGGTGCAAAATTTCTCATTTCTAACACAAAATGGTTTTCAGAAAAAATAAAACATCGTCTGAAGCTGGAAGATTGTTAAAATGTTTGTAAATTCGTGGGTGGTGCATCATTTAGGTGAATAACAAAAAAGGTTTCAACCGCAAGAGAGTCATTAAAGCTCGACGATGGTGGTTGGGAGGATAATTAAGGAATTATAACACTATAGTGCAGTTTTTATTACTTTAATTCAAATACAATTTGGGTTTTATGAAAAAACAAATGATGGCATAACTTTTAAATGCTTTTTATTTTGTAACGAAATTGTAATCATATTAAAATATTTTTTAAAGTTTTTGAACATTTCAGTGATTCAACACATCACTTTTAAATTATTTAGCTTTGGTACACTGAGAAGAATATATTTAAATATCACTTGGAAGTTGTGCTTATGCATCCTCCTTATAGTCCGAACCTAGCTCCAAGTGATAACCACCCGTTCCTGTCTATGGCGAACGATTTTGCTGCTGAAAAAATTGACACAAGAAAGACTTTTGCTGTCCCTGTTTTTTGCCAATTGAAATGAGGGCTCCTATGAGAGCGACATAATGAAATTATCCTCAAAATGGGAACAGTTTATCAAACAAAACGGCGCATATTTGACATAAATCGGATGATGCTAACTATGTTAAATCAATGAGTTTCATGCAAATAATGAATTTATTTTTACCACAAATTATATTAAAACACCGAATTTGATTTGGATTTCTATAAAACTACCGATATTTATACAAAAATAATTAATATTTACATGATACAACATCTTCAGTGTCCCTAGGGGTTTTGTAGGACAAGCATACCTTATAAGAATTACTAAAAATTACCACAATTAAATGGTTTTATGTGATTTCGTTTTCTCAGTGTAGATTTAACCTCAATGTGATTTGAATAAACATTGTTTTACCTCGCACTCGAAAAAGTTTTTAATAGTTTTGCAATCACTGCACAATCCTCAAAATAAGTACATACTTCAAACTTATTATACTTCAAGAATACAAACCTGACTAAAACTTAATATAAAATATATTACAAAGGATATTCAAGTTTCATTCACAGAAAATAATGTTTTTATTGTACAAACGTTTAATTACTTTACATACCTTTATATTTTCACAAATATTAATCATTTTTCATCATTTATTAAAGCTTATAGAACTTGCAAGAGCGCATTAATAAAAATACTTACTTATAAGTTATAACTTCGATGTACGACAAGAGTTTTCTTTAATCTGCAGAATTAAAAAAGCTTTCGGTCGTATAATATTCTTTAAATAGCTTTGAGCTTTTTTTTTTAAATCACATTTTACTTACTTTGTCCTTTACGAGAACTTTCGAGCGCGGACTCGATTCACCACGATTTTTATCTTAAGAAAATAATATTAAAAATGTCTTAATAGAAAACACAACATATTAATTAATTATAACCCACAATAATACTTAAATTCGCAAACTTTTTAATATAAGAAAATCAATTCAAATAGTAATATGTAGAAACATATTAAATTGTTTATTTCCTCGTAAACAGTGCAAGAAGAATTTTGATATAAATCACGATATACCATTACAAAATCTCAAGACTTTCGCCATTGACCACTCCAACACATTGCAGCTGGTATGGTAAAACCGAAAACGTATCAATCTAATGAGAAAACTTTTCGTATTTGGCACACATATCGATTGAAATAAGATCAAACACTCACTCGGTCGCCCTGAATTCCTTTTTACATTTTTTAATTCCAAAAATACCAGGAGCTTGTGCAACAGACATTATACATGTAGGAGTACGTCTGCCGTACAGTATGTCATCAGAAGTTTTCAACGGATATAAATTGGCTTCTATCACGTACATAACAACCTTGTCGAAAATTCTTTTTAGATACACTCGAACGTATATGCAATTCAGCTTTAATGAAAGAAGTTCCGTCTCAGTGAGTTTCTATAACATTCATGTACCTAAGTACCTACATAATTCAAAGACATTTCTTCAAATATGCGAGTATAATACATGTGGAAAAAAATTAAATAAAAGATTCCTAAGTAAAGTAAACCAAACGTGACTTCAGTCCATATCTCAATTTAATTGAAAAGAAAGCATTGCAATAAAACTGCATTCACGTACTTGATGAATATGAACAACAAAATATACTCCAGTTTCAAAATGGATGCATTTCCTGCATTTCATATCGATAATTGCTGGTATCTATTAAAACTACACCGCATTCCAATTATTCAACCACCAACATTCATTTTATTGAAATATATTTAAATTGACAACCGACGAATGTCGCATTGTTAAATCCTCCAACAACAACGATAAAAAAAACAGAATCCCTATAGAGAAATAAATCAATGAGATTAATTAACACACACAAAACTACATGGCTGGTGCCTGCGTACCAACCCTACCAGGTACAATAAAACTACACGAATGATGAATCCATACAGCGACACCATCTGGTGTTTAATTTGATTGTGCGACCGTTGCATGTTGATTTTGGTGTTATATCGTGGAGTGTGTTAAACATTAAGTTAATTCCTGTTAATTGAACTGAACGCTGGACATGCGATGCGACAGGAAAACTTTTCGCCGTAGTAATCCCGTCTATATAGAGATAATATAAATTAAAGTGTTAACAGTCCGTGAAGTGGTTTCATTTTTGCACCATTGCCACATTTTATAGCTGGGGGTTGTTTTGAAAATGTAGTGATTCAGTTCGGTGTGATTATTTAATGTGAGGATTTAGGTAAATAGGATTTATCTAGTGAAGACTGATTGCAAAGGTGTTGGCTTCCTCATTTCCAAACTATAAGCATTCCCGTACTCTATTTAAGAAATACTTGAACAATTAAATTTTTAGTCATCGTCATTAAATTTGCCATTTTAAGAAAACGTCGCATTTTACAAAAAAAAAAAAAAAAGATTAAAAAAATAAAAATAGTTATTGTTGCACATTTTTTTGTTTTGTTGCACATGAATATACTCGTGTGTATTTCAGGCTCTCATGTTATTCCGCTACGTATTTATATGTATGTAAAGTGTGTCATTAGGACTCAGGAAAAGAAGGCGATAACAAAAGGTTTTAATTAAGATTTTTCAACACGTTAGTGCCTCTTTACAGCATCCCCCGCATGCTCGTGTTCACTTCATTTTATAATAATACTATGTACCAACTTATGAGTGTATATACAGTGTGTGGTGAATGGCTTCAACTTCTGGTTCAGTGTTCTCGCAATGAAATGCTTTCACATATTTTCTCTTATATTTACACTTTTTATGTCTAAAAGTGTATTGTGCACGAAATAACATCTCGTGAAAGCTTACAAAGTGTGTGTCTGCATAGTATACGGGTGTGTTTAATAAAAAGAATATCAAGACAATGCTTGAAAAAAATCGATGGAAGAAAAAATGAAGCGATGAGATGGTATTTTATACAAAGTTTCTTTCCATATTTGCATAATTTTAAATGCATATTCATACAAAACTAATATTTACCTGTGAAGAGGAAATTCTATACACACTACCGTCTAACATCAATAATCTACAGGGTGATCCTGGCATTATTATTATTCAATGAAAAAGTTTAAAGTAACAAAAATTCTTTCATTAATTTTTTAAGATTTATCACAGACAACTGATTAAAAAATGGTTTTCTTAAAATAAATTTAACTTAAAATTTATTTATGATACAATTTTGTTACACAACAATCTAAAGCTTTAGAAAACGGTCAATTAACTAGTTTATTTCCCATAATAAAAATCCCAAACCCCAACTGCCAAGCTTACTTTTCAGTAAATAATTTTGTTGAAGTTGTGATAAAACATTAATGGGCTTCAAAGGCTGCCAAATCAAACCGCTTCAATGCACTCATTAACGTGTTACACTATTGCATAGACACATTGGAAAAAGAGCTGGTGCAACTCCAACACGGTATTTCAAATTAAACTTTAGAACATTTACATCAGAAGTTACAAAACAAAAAACTCGCTACAACACGACAGCATTAAATACATCCAAAATGTAAATCCGTTATATGCGCCCAAAGTTAGAAAACTCACGATGGGCAAACAAAATCCAGCAAACACAAAAAAAAAATGTTGCAACCAAAAAAAAGTGCAGACGAAGCGACAAAAATTAGCATGAAATTCATTTGCAATCTGACAAAATCCGGATGACATACCAGAAACGTTACACGAAGAGTTTAATAGGAAAGCCCTTTCGGGTGAGGCACTGAGCAGTAAAGCCATTTATCAAATTTATCTTTTTCAAAAACTTCTCTATTGTCCTAATTGTGCCCGGGCCACAAAAACAAACTTCCTTGCCATAAATGGGAATGAGTGGAATAAGTTGAATGTGTTTTTGTGTGTAAATCTAACATTTTGCTGAAAGTGTGCACCCACTCCCTTGCCCCAGTGTAGGATGGGACTTGTTAAATTTATTTTCAAGAGGCCTCTGTAATATATGTAAATAGTTTCACTGGGTTGCATATTTCCATCAAGTGTTGTGTAAGCTATTAAACTTATCAGGAATTCGGAGCGACTCCATTAGGTTTTTATAATAATTTTTGTTGACATACATTATTTAAAAATAAAAGTAATTTTATTCACATAAATTTATTTATTGTCATCACGCTTTTCCCAGCATAAAGAATTCATCCACTGTGCATGTGCAAATAACATTTCTTATAAAACGGCAGTTACCGTTAAATGCAAGCCCACTCTTTTGGCTACATTATTATTTGGTTAAATGTAGCCATAAAGTCCCCAACCTCTTCCATTTACTGCCGCACACAGATTACTTCTTATTACACGTGAAGCCAAAACGTAAGGGCTTCAAACGCCCGCCCTATTGCTGCATAGGTACACATTTATACATTTTCCAATTCCACACAATATTATTCGCCATTAAGTTGTGCTAGCTGCACCATGCTATTATACCGACAGTGAAATAAATATAAGCATAAGACGGTTGCGGGCAAATACGAGAATTAAGGATTTTGATTTTCATTGTTATTCTCTAATAGGGCATACACATCCATATAGTTGTAGTACCTGAGAATGGTGTCTGATTCAGCTATTCCAAACACGTACATGCGTTTCGTTAAGACGATGCGAATTATATAACCTGCTATATTGTGGCGGATTGAGGACGAAGTAGTCACGCACTGTGTGGAAATGGATACGTATAATTTGCAAATCCTTTACTTGGTTTTTTCTTCTTATTTTTAGATTGGAGATTAAGCTTTAAAGAAGCCATCCTTTTTTTGGGTTTGAAAATGATGATTATTCTGATAAGTTTGAATGAACTTTAATTATAAAAAAAAGGTAAATGAAAATTTAGTTTATTTCAATAGAACAATATTTGGTTTACACAGGGTGCCGGTTACTTTTTTAATATCATATTATACCAACACTGAACGAACTACAGACCCAAAAGTAATTAGTCACACCGTCCGTAGCACTAAGTAGACAAGTATACAATTATTGAAGAACGTTTTGAAATATTGAAGTTTTAAATATAAAGTTAGTGTTGCGAGATGTACAGGGTGGATCATTTTAAAATGTATTAATAAAAATACGATAAAATGTGTTTAAAGAATCAAATTTATCATTTTTGTTTAATTTTGAGTGGATTCCTCAGGTGCCTTGCAATATCTCATCCCCGTTAGTCCAATTCTTGAGCACAATTTGTAAAATTTCATAAATACTGCAGAGCCATCTTGTGGCCAATCCATTAATAAATATACCGAAAAATACAGTCAAAAGCAATTTTTTTTTGCAAATAAATAATCAAAATAGACTAAAAGAAATATCAATAGAAAAAGAATATTAAAATTGAATTCATGCTGAATTGTTTAATTGAGAAAATGTGTTTAAATATTTATTAAAAATAAAAAATGAATTCAAATTCTCAAATCACTTAAGCAACAGGCGCTAATTACCGAGGTCCTATACAAGTCAACCCATATTGTACCCCTTAACCTCGGGTGGTTTTTATTGACACCATTTCCAAACTGTAGACTTACTAATAAATACATGTGGATTAACAGTTACCACTATATGCAGTGAAAACACACTCATATGTGAAATTGATTTCAAATGTCGTTTTCCACACAAAGTTATTCGAGCGACAAATAAATAACTTGTTCCCTCGATAATCGAATTTCGGCATGGTCTCGTGCTTAATATCAGGCAATTGCAGAGTCAATCAGCTTTAATTGGTGCCGTTGTACTTACAATGAAAATGGATTCTACTTTTTATATGACGGCAATTGGTAGGTTGCGTTGCGCTGAATCGAGTCCCATGATTGTAATTAGGGTTAATTTTTAATTAGATTTTAGACAAACATGATCATTGATTTTATGTGGAATTGATATACTATCTAGAAACAATGTTGTTTAATGTAGTTACAGAATGGGAATTTAGCCTTGTTGTCCAAATTGCAATTTGTCGATGAATTGTTTGAAAACAGCGCCACCTATATGTGCACTTTTGCAACTTAATTAACATTTCTTAATTGAGCGTCCTTGCATTTTCGTTTCCTCAATATTGAGGGTTCCTTTTTGCTGTTCACATTACCACTTTACTTTGCACGTTGTATTTTAACGCAATATATAGGGAAAATTGGAATAAAGTGCTGCTGAAAGTACTTATACGAGTGTATTAAAAGGGATCCTTATTGGCAATGGGCTCATGATTTATGAATGGAATAACGTTAAGTGAGGTCAACACAATTAATTAGTCTTCAACTTTTGGTACACAACTAAAAGCCTCAGATGCGATGGATGTGATAAACATTGTTCTTTAGACCTTTGGAGTAAATTATACTACAGTTTCATTTTTCCCATTTCTGTTGCTATGATGATGTGGAGACGAAACTTTTCTTAAAGATCTCGTGTACTCTGTAACACTCTTTAAGTGGACTTGTGGTTGTGCTGAGATTACTCTCGGGAGCCAAAATTATAAAAGATTTTACTGGGGGTGCGTCAGCGTATACACCAAATGATAGAGGAAATACACAAACATTTATTTATTCGCTTATACCCACTCGTATACGCACCGACAAATGTAGGATGCGGCATTACGGCATTAAATAAAAGTGACAGCGACATTTGCCTTGCTTACGCAAAATAATAGGATGTTTGAATGTCTCTCGATTAAATCGACTGTTTAACTTTATTTTATGTTTGCTGCGGGTCTGGATAAATTTAAGCTCCTTACGTCTCAGCACGCATATGATCGCATTTGTATAATGCTTAGGTACGTGGTTGTAGGCGCAGGAAGCGCAACGCAGTCGTGAAATCCTCACTCACTCCTCACTAATTTATTAAATTCTTATCCGCATTTCTGTTGTCATTTTAATTAGGTTCAATTAAAACAAAACGCACCACCATGGAGTTTTCTCTTGAATAACGACGACGTCCGTCTTTATACACAATCTAATGAAAAATGTCGTCGTCTTAATAATTTTGTTGAGCTGCGACAAAAAAAAGTTTGGTCAAGTTCTCAGATGCTTTTTAACTGCGCTGTTACATTTCAGACCATTTCTGCACACTAATGTATACAAATTTAGGATACTGTCGTTGAATAGATTTTTAATCTTCATCTTTTGGCCCTCCCAACAAAACAAAGAATCTTTGCGACACGCTTGCGGGATGGGGGTGGGTGTATCTCGACATAACTTGCGGTTGTCAAAATATTTAATTTTGCCCCTTTGATTGCGAAGAATTCATTTTAATTAAAGGCATACTACAATTTAATGAAAAGGGCGTAAGGAAATAATTATTATAATTGTGAGGGATTATTTCAAGTGGTAGCCTTTTTAAAATGTTTATGTTTTGGGGGCAAAGATTTCAACAATGCAGCAAAATTACATTTTTTGTTGCAAATAATAATGGCCATTTCTTAAATATGAATTGCTTTTATCAGCTAACCACCGATATTAAATGCTTTCTACTAAATAAATAATTGTTATGTAACATATTTTAAAGAATTCAAAAACAAAAATAAATTGTGGAATCCTTTTTTAAATTAAATCACACTCAAAAGTCAAATCATATAATGAACTATTAAGCACTTATTAAATAAGTTCAACATCCTTTCGTTGCATAATACACTTTCCTTTAAAAAGGATAATAATTTTTGTGCCCTGTATCCGCTTTCATCCAACTTTTACTACAATAACAAAGCACGAACTGCATGGACTCCGGAAAGCTCTACAAAATGATTTTGCCTTTTTAGTGTACCCAAGAGATATTGCGAAACTTGAAAGTATTTGTGCCTACACCACACTCGTAATGGAAAAGGTTTAAACATATATTTTATGTATCAACAAAATCCCTATTTGTGTTGTTTTAATTTAATCTTTAAAGGATAAATTTATTTGAATCCCTTTCTGGGGATGTGGCAAAAGCTTTTTGCTCAAATTGATTTACTTCATTGCTATGATACACTTTAAAATATTTGTCAATACTGAAGGGAAGCCAATTTTTCTAATAATTACCATCAGTCCCTAAAATGACAACATTTAATTAAGGATTTTTCGAATGAAATAATTTTTTATATTATTTTTGATGAATAATTTTTGTATTCAATATTTGAAGATTCGTTCTTGAAGACTCCAAGGGCATACATAGACTTTTACATTTCGGACATTTTTGGAAAAAAAAGGAAATTTGACACCTCTTGAGTTAAAGTAGATGATGGAAATTTACGTCAGTGCGCCGTAGAATAATAAATAAATAAATAAATAATAAACCGTTTTAAATTCTACAAGGTCAGATGTTTCAATATGAAGTTCATACTAAACAACTGTTTTGTTTATATGAAAGCTCTATTCATTTTGCTCATTTCAAACAACGTTTATCTATTTAAGTATTCTAAGCAAGTAAATCACAAGCGGAAATCCCTAAAAGTGATCCTTTGGAGAAAAAAGCGGGTGGTCGCAGACAAACCCCACATTTTCTATCTCAGAAACATTTGAATTTTAAAATCGCAAAACTCAAATACAAACTGGTTGTATTTCCAAAACAATATTTTAGAAAAAATTCTTTCACATAATGGCTCTGCTTATGATAGAAAAAAAGAGATTGCAAAGTTTAAAAACCGAAGGTCATAATATAAATAACTCATTAACTGTTTGTGCTGGTTGTTAAATCAAGGTAAAAATTCAAAAATTTCAAGGTGACTTTTTCCATATCTGAGAAAAACCTTATTAATTTGGCTACAGTCGCATATAAATTCACACATCGATCTCCTTACGATGTAGTTTTTTTTTGTTTAATGCAAGATACATACTATTTTAATTATAATTCGAGATATTAAAGCGAATTTTTCAAGATCCTATGTTTCAACGATCAATAAAACTGTTTTTATGAGCAATAATTTAAAGCTCTTTAACAACATTTGATTTTTTAATAACACTGAACCACACTGATTTTATCAGCAGCATTTGTGTTAAAACATTTTTGCTTTCATACATCTCACATATTTTGTAAATCGATGTCCCATCTCTACGTCCCATGGATTTATGATGTTTGTGCATGAATAATTTACTATTAACCAAATGTACAAACATACGCGCTCATTTTTAGATGCACCCATCATCGTGAATATTATGAAATATGCGAAAAATCCTTCTGCAAAATGTATTAAAATTACTGCGGTTTTTTTGCGACCGTCTGTTTTATGTAATACATGCATAAAAAGTGTGATCATAAATATATTACATTCTTACTTATATTGTATGTATAATGGAGGACAAATTTGCTGAGCCCCCCCCCCCCACGGCCCACACACTCGTACGCATAGCAGCTATCATGCATGCATGAGCAATACACATGTTTTTGTTACAGCGTATCCACATTTCACATATATAGCATTCAATTTGTGTCCTTATGAAAGCAGCATAAGCTTTTGTCGCACATATACGCAAATGTGTTCGCATAAATAGCTATCATACACAACATATTCTTATACGTACAAATGTGTCTTCGTATGCTTTTTTATGTAAGCCGCAAATTCGCTATTGATTTGACATGACTTAGGGTATTTGTACGTACACTTGTTTACCTCGACAATGCTTTCATCAAAAATTCAATGAATATTTCAATCTTTTTATCATATTTCTGACAAATGTTTTTATTTTTTTTAACTTGCGATTATTTTGCTGCTGGTAAACATTTTTATGTGAGTTATAATCATAAATTTGTAAAACCCAAGTACGCGTGCAATTGCAAAATTTTTGATTTAAAACGCTAAAAGCTGCATTTCTTAAAAATGTGTGCCTGACATTATTATGCATTGAAAAGATATATCATTCCGGGCCATATAAATTAATAATCTAAATTTCCCGTAAGAAAAGTTTTTGGATGTCACATTAGCTCAATTGTCAGCATAAATTGCTGCACTTCCAAATCCATAACTGAGCTGGCATTTTCTAAATCCATAAACTTCAATTATATGCAAAGCAAGCGTATAAACGTGATGCTTTGGTGGTAAGAACTTTTGCAGCTAAACTTTGATGTAACATAAAAGAAAGTGACCTAAATTCGCATCCCTCGTTGTGTACCTCTCCGTCCTCTCTCACGAATTGCATCTCGTAAAAATTTAACATTTACTAACTTTTTATGGAAGTACCCACATTCACCCCCGATATCCGTGTGGTGGAGAGGTACATGTGTGTGAGCACCAACCTCTGTAGAGCAGGAGTAAGTTGTGAGAAAAGAAATTCGTTTGCAAGCAGTGCTTTTATAAGGGTTATAGAAGAGGAGTTTCACAATGTAATTTTGTTTTCATTCAAAACTTTATTTTACCACAATTTAGTTGAGATGTAAACATGCCATTTTGAAAGTTTTCGCCGCTTCTTTGGGGATTTACACCAACCCTAATTCGTCTTATTTAATTAACAAGGCCACCACAGTGATACACAAACCCATATAAACCATACACATAAATACAAGCGTGGCGGGATGGGTCGGGACTCGGTGCGGGGGGGGGGGGAGGGGGCGGGAATCACGTACCTAAATGGAGTGTCAACACTCGTCCATCTGAAGAATCAGTTCAAGGATCTTATGGTAAACAGCATGAGATGGGTTTGGTGTTGAGGTTGATATTGCATGAAGACGATGCTGAATGAGGACAATACAAGTGGCATATCGACAAACTTGATCTATCAATTGTTCAATAAAAGTGTACTTAAGTGAAACTATTACTAAACTTCTGCGGTACATAAGTGGCTACAGTTGAGACGAAACAATGAATTACAAGTGCTGTTGTCCAGGATTGAGAGAAATTGTTAAACTTGGGGTATTATTTTAGGATTCAAGTGGATAAAATTCATGCATTGAAATTATTATTATGGTGTTTGAAAGTGCTTTCTAAATTCTATTTGTTTTTTTATATAAATGAAAGTCAGTCAATTTATAAATTCCCACATTGTTTTTTGTCTTCTTGATTTACTGAAAGCATCGAATGCCGAATGTATTGCATTGTGCACAAAATACAAAGTCATGCGTTTATATTTACTTTCTTTGGGGTTGTGATGTTGCTCATAATTTACAAGAATTTCTGTTATTCAGCTACGATATTCTTTATTCGCCAGTTACATAAATAAATGCTGACCTTTGTTGACTGAATGAAGATATATCCATGAAACGGGATTCACCAACAACGTAAATCTTTTCCAAAAGTCAACATTCATCATTTGGTAATCTAAGGGCTTAGATGTGGCCTAGTTTCTATTTCAAATTAGAAAGCTGAGTGCGGTGTTGTCTTCCAAATCTCATATGATTTGAGATCATTGAAACTTGAGCTGTGTGTGTGTTTGCATTCAACATGGCAATTTATCGTACTTGTTTGTTCATGTGGCAGATCAGAATCTACTCGTAGTTACTTCCGAAACAAGGAAGTAACATATTTGTCCCTTTCCAAAATAAATATCATTTCGTTTATTCTGATTTAAGTGAATTATTGAGTTTTCAAAGCATTTGTAATTTATTATAAAATTTAATTGAAACACTTTTTGTTGCAAGTCCTAAAAATGGTGCAGAAAATATTTGATCCTGTACGTCCATACTCAAGTTTTAATATTAATTATAACGTCAAAAACAATTTAAATAAATTTCAAAACCTAAATCCTCTTAAAGTGCAGGCTTAGAAATTAAAAAACCAACAATCAAAAATTGTGATAAAAAATTAATGAAGTTGGCTAAAAGCTTTTAAGTAATCACAAGTCCTTAAGTTGCCATTCAGTTAAGCTAGTACAACATTCTCGTATATGCTAAACTTTTATTTAGCTCATTTTCACTAAATATTATGTACAACATACGTATAAGCATTTATGAACCTTCACCAAATTCATACAACCTCCTCTGCATTCACCCTCAATGAAATCGTTATCCTGTCAATGCCAGAAGTTCAATGAATTAACCAAAGCATAATTACGAATTCGGCAATAAATAAGAAGCATAAAAAACTTTTGTAATGTCTTACGAAGATAATTAAAAGGGAAAACTTTTGTTCACAGGGGTTGTTTTCATTCAATTTATGCTACCAACAAAAACTCCCACAGTGAATTGAATTGACCAGAGACTGTTGATTAAGTGGAATTTAGTTGCATGATGTATGTGTGCTTTTAAATGCGGCTCTGTTTATTTAAGTAACGCTTTTGTTTTTCGGTTCAAAATGCATTGCGCAAAATAATGCAATGAAATTGAAAATTTTATTTTTTCCAAATAAAACAATTTAATTTTAACGCAGGAGAAACATTTTTGATTGCAGATGCAAGTCAGCATGTCAATATTGATATAGAAAATTTGTGATTGTGTAAAATATTGATTGGTGTTAAAGTACACGGCCTGCATGCCGCAGTTGTGTGCTCTCTTTTGGGAAAATCAGCGTGCATATTTGCCTGTGCGGCATTTTATTAAAAGAGATACTATTATTGTGACACTCTATAGGGGATGCAGTTGCATTATCTGCAATGATAACGAGTGAATGATGTGTCAGTAATCAAAAGCAATGTCATCAATGCGATAAATAAAAATCGTATAACTTTTGTGTGAATTCATAAATGATTTTGTATTCACGGAGCCAATTTTGATTGCGTATTATCAGCTCGCTGAATTATAAGGTGTCAAGTACCTCCCGTAGTTGAGGTTTTTATTTGATACAGTGCACTTAGCAGATTTTCAGTGCTACAATTTTTCTATAACTTTAATTTTTGGTGTATGCGCAAGAGTTGTTTTCATGTTTTCATGTAGTGCACTTTTCAATTCGAAATGAGTGTTTTATGTGAGCAGTATGATGATACAAGGACAAGTAAATCCTTTCACCGTTTGAAGTACGTATTTCTTTGAATGTACTTTAAGTAGAATCCAATTTGAGTAGTACAAAAAGATTCAGAGAATCTTTAAGAAAACTTGTCTGTCAGATCTCAGAGTATTTGATACGATTTTGATAATTAAATATTTAAAATTCTATTTACCAACAATTTGAATTAAATTAAAATTTTTATTGCAATGCATTTAATTTATATTTCTCTTTCGCTTTTTAATTTTTATTTGAATGTTTTAAATTTTTATATTTTTGTCTATTATCTTCATACCGTCACTGTCTACATGAGGGAACTTTAGCAACTACTTTTATATAAAGGGTGAGCCAATAAGGGTTATGTTTGCATAGTTTCAACTGTTTCCAGTTTATCGACGTAAACAAGAGATTTCGCATCTCCCCAAAGAAATTAATTAAATTTTGTCAGATCTCAATTAGCAGGACCTCTTCGTGAGATAGGCAACTCGGCACCCTTTATACAGCTGTAAATAAATAATTTATTTCAAATAACATTTATTTTCATTAATTTATTATAAAGATATAAAAGCCACATATGCTATTGTAAATTGTGTGTGCTTTTGATAAGCTTTACAACTACTACACAAATAAGGCACATTGCAAAAGGTCTTTTCATTTATGTTTAATTACAACTATTGGCTTTTATAATAACCGTTGTCTCAATATCAAAAAAAAACAACGTTTGCATGCTCGTGTGAGCTTCAAACATTTTACAGTTGAACTTTGTGATTCACCACATCACATAAACACTCTCTCTGCAACGTGTCTTCAATTCGGCTTCCGTACACTGCACCATCAAAATGGGTAACACGGAAGCGGATGTTAAACTCTTCAACAACATAAAGCGATGGCTCAAAGTTTGCTCTAAATGTGCGATATCAACAATATTGTACAGCCAACCAAACACGCACACCCACACACACACACACACACACACACACACACACACACACACACACACACACACACACATTGTGCACAGCACACCAGCTAAATTGTTTATCTTGCCGCCCTCTCAACAATACCGTTCACATTTATACGTATAGGCACGTATATCGTGTAGTCAAAGCACGTGCTCGCATGTACTCATCGGTGGGTGGTGGCATGGTGGATGCTCTCGCTATTGTGTTGAAGCAAAATAAAATTGGCGCGGCGGCTGAATTGTTTTGTGTCCGCCTATACGTATGGAACTTTATGCCGCCTTTTAACGACTTTCTCGACATAATGGTGTAACAAAATTTTTGAAACCTTGTGAAATACTTGAATGGATTTGCGCTCAAACGCAAATGGAAAAATGTTATTAAGCAGCTAGATACCAAGTTAAAATGTGAATTTTTAAACAATTTCTGTGATTTGTTTTGGAAGCAACTTTGATGATTTTGATTGGGATAAACGGGCATTTTAAAGGTCAGATAGCTGCGGGTAATAAAATTGTTCAAATTCGAAAAGAATATTCTAAGGGTGGAAATTACATTATTTTCCTCGTCATGTTGTTGCAACATTTTAAAATTAGACAAAATGATCCTTATTTCGGCATTTACCAGAAAGATATTAATAACATGTCATTAAAAAAATGAAATAAGCCCCCGCATATTTTATAAAAAATGTTAACGATTGTGATGTTAAGCAGAAAAATCTGTACAAAATGTAATGCCATAAACGCTCATTCAGTCAATTGGGTGCCGCACCCCATACAAAGCTCTTGTCTATTGCCCTACATATATTTTTAATACATACGAAATATGAGATGCTGAATACATGCGTCTGGTGGGGACTGAGGAGACCGCTTGGATGACGCATGTGAGCAAAATGAATAACCGGAAAAGTTTGAGCGATAAACTCAATGAAATTTATTGAGATTAATTGAGCGAGTGCTTTCGTTATCGTCCATTTCGTATTATCCATTAAGGGTGCGTGTTTCTTATTGCTGGGCAAACAATCGCTTATTCTGTTCTTCCTTTATTCGGCATTTACTTTGTACATACTGCAGCAATGCCTGCTCCCAACAACTCCATTCCAAACGGATGCTGTATTTTATGACCGACAACTTTGCCTACAATTTAACGTGTAGAAAAATATAAAAAACCAACAAGAAACACCCAAAAAGGGTGGCAATGCTAATATTTGCGGTACTTTATAAATTGAGTTTTTTTCCCATGCAACTTTCTACAAACATCACTTAATTAATTACAATATTTTGTGTATAATAGAATTATTTGTTGTCACAATAAATAATAAATTCGGTGTTTGTAAATGAAACAACTTTCGAAGCAATTACGTTTATTTTTGATTAATGCTTATTTATGAATTATGTTGCTGCACCCCCCATTAAAGTGCGTGTGCTGTCTCTCCTTGAAAAGCTTAACTAATACCATATCCTATTTAAATATACCTGTCATGTATATTTTTCCATAAAAAGTGTTATTTATTTGAAAATAAAACCACCCTTAAAAGTGCCTACATGTTTTCGGTACATTTGAATTTGAAATTTAGGGATATACAAAAATCCCACGACACAGCTGCACAATCTACATATTATATGCCGTCTAAAACTCTATAAAAAAAAAACACATAGGCAGAAACGCTTAATGTATGCATGTATGCGGATTTCGGCAGCAAATAAATATTTAATGGATTACGCAGACAAAAAGAAAATTAAATGGAATGGAAAAGCGTGCAAAACTTGTTGTGGTAGGATTGTTTTTGTCCTTGAATACATCTTCTTATTTACTTCAAAATACAATTTGTAAAAATCTAACCATAGGTTATTTAAAGACTTTTCTAAATATTTACATTTATTTTTTTAATGCGATTGTATTAATGCTTCATAAAATGAAATATATGTCAAATTCGTTTGCCATTAAAACAAATAAGAAGCCTTTAATTAATATTGATTAGTTTTATAATCATAAATTAATTTTAAAACCTTGCGGCAGGGAGGGCTTCACAATAATTTGTATACGACTACAACAAAACTTCGTTAAGGATTCTATATACATAAAAATGATTTTATGTTTATGTTTGTGCACGTACTACTTGGCTGAACGTCATCCAATTTGCATGGGGATTGTTTTGTACTTAAAACACAACGGTGCTGCAAATTGGAAATTTCGACCAAAGAAATCAGTCGGAAATCGTTAAAAAGGCATGCAAAACATTAATTTGCTACTATGGTTTGCATTATTAAATTTGAGTTGTTGTGATTATACTTTCAAGGACAAAGTATCTACAGAGTTATACATTTTAAGGGATGAACACTTATTCTATCAAAACTAAACTTTCGACTTTAATAATTTAATAAATTTTAGACGTAAAGTAGTTTTCAAAGACAGCTAGTTCATTATAAATAAATATGCTAAACATGCTTTGCATATATTTTAGATTTGATAGTAATTTTATTTTTACAGAAAAAAGAAGATTAATGAAAATTCCATAAAAGCCAAACGGTTTTCTTCTGTATAAGTTTAAAAACGAAATTAAAGACATTATTTTTATAAGATTATTAATCATTTATAGTGTTTTAATTAAAGAATTTTCTGAAAAGAGTTTTGGCTATTCTTATAATTGAAAATGTGCCCTTAATTATTGTCTCCGAGTAATTACTAAAATAAAACATCAGGTCATTAAATAAACATTTGATTGGTATTTAAAAGAATTATGATTTTTTGTTTTAATTCATTTGTAACAAACTTAAAAACGAAATCCCTCAATTGTATTTACACACATTAAAACCCTTTTACAGAATGTTAAAACCATTCAAATAGTTGATCCAACTCATCACAATATAATCACATTATTAAGCAAAATGTCCTGAATATATTTACCGCATTTTATTCAGCAAAATAAAAACTCACATCATATTGACGTAACATATTACAATAAACACACTCTTCGCTCTTGCGGTGAAATAATATGGGTGTCGAGAAACCACGACGCTGCTGCTGCTGCTGAAAAGCTCTTTCGGCGTCATTGTGCAAAGCATAATCGTATAATGTTAGGTACTATGGCGGCTATTGTGCTCGCATGGGTGGGTTTTCTCTTAATATTTGCATAAAATTATCACATTATAATAATACACATTTCACGCCGTGAAAAGAACCCGGAAATTGTTAAACATCTATGGCAATTAACTCTGTACACTTAGAGACGCTACGTTAAGCAAGCACCATTTTTGCCGACTTCTTTGAACGCGCTGCAGCATATGGGGTGTTTGTGTGTGTGTTTATTTGCTTTGTTAAATGTGTGTTTTATAAATTAGGTAACAACAGTTATTACAATTAGCTTGAGGTGGGTGCAAAATGATGAAATTCACCCGTGGGTAAAAATATAAATACGTAATGTGTTGTTAATAAAGAGACTAAAGGGTTTAGAATGTGTGCAAGTAAGCAAACACCAGTAGCTATACTTGAAAAAATAATAACCCATTACAATTAAATTTTAAAAGACATATTCAACATCCCTTGCAACGTGCACCCCATAAAATTTTACAGTAATTGCATTTCCCAATGCGAACTTAACTGAAACATTTTAAAACTTAGGTACACGCTTCATTGTTGCAGCAAACTGCCAAAATTCCAAAAAAAAGTACCTTCACTATATGTGAAAGTGAATGAGGTAGCGCGTCAAATACCACCCTAAATCTCTTTCTGGTAATTATCCAAATAATTACATTTACATTAATTGCAACATCCTGCTAAAAGAACACAATTACAACAAAGTACTTCAGCAGGAGTGGATAGCTCGCGCTACCAAAAAGGATCCAACAATGCTTCTTTAATTGTTTCGTTTTTCGCTCATTCGTTGTTATGTACAAAATATAAACTCACTGCGTACATAATGTACTCAATACACTGACGTCAATTTTTCTCGTCTTGAGAGTACGGTGGCCGTAATATGCGACTGCACGTTCCGCCTGATCCGCATTGCCTTGCTATCCCACTGATAGACTTCCGTCTTAAATAAAACGAAATTACACAGCTATTATTTGCAAGGGAACGATTTTTCGCACCATCAAGTGTGACACAATGCTTAGCGGCTTGACGTTGCCACCGCTCGAGCTCCTCATTCCTCACTCCTTGCACATAACCATAATGTATACATATTTTAGTAGCTATATATAGCTGCCGACTTATTGTGTGATGAGAAATACGCAGAAAAGGATCTGCCTCATATATATTTATGTAGATAGTGGCTATAATATGAGAATTGTGTGTACATAAGTATAAATGGGCTGCTTTTACGTTCGTCGTTCATACATGCAGGCTGAGCGAATTATTTCATCTGTGTATGCCAATTTATTGTGCCTTTTTGGGGATATGTGGTTGACATGTGTACTGTATCGTACAAGTCTCCGCACATTATACGTATACACGCTGTACGCATTCTATAACAATCTACCCTCCCCCCCCCCCCCCCCACTAGCCCCAAACAAGCGCGCAATATATGCCGCAACACTCTTCCGCTTGTTCGCATTTTTATTGTCATCCGTTCAGCTTCCCGAATACACACACATATATACGTCAAAGTACATACATCTATTTTTCTTTCCAACATCACCCACCTACTCACCCAAAACAGTTCACGGCATGTTTTCAACTTGATTGTTGTTTTATTATTGTGGCACAGAATAGGGGTTTTTTCTTTCTTCTCAAACTCAAAATTGAGCTTTTATTTAATAAAACTCCAATCCATCGCATGTGCGCTGATCTCTATTATTTCCGTAATTTCCGGTACTAGGATATTCGACACTATGTCAATCAATAGACGTGGTGAGAATATGGAACATTGATATGGCACATCACATGTCAATTTTAATTACAAGCGAATTTTACCAAATTTCATGGTTTTTAAAGAAAATTGGCATGAACGTTTTTTACTTTGAAAGTTCAAATTTTGGCACTGAATTATTTGGACATTTTATTTAATTTTAAGGATTTTTAGAATATTATAGGGGCGTTTTATAAGCAAATAGATTCCCTAAAGATTTTAATTTTCAATTTAAAATAAATAAAATTTGCAATCGGACTAAAGTGTGTTTAACTTTTCTAAAAGTAAGGGGATATTAAATCAAGTTTCTCTGTATAGAAAAACATTTGTTTTAATAAAAATCAATGGAATAATCCTGTGCTGTGTTTCGGAAAAATGCATTTCTGTTTAAATAAAACTCCGTAACAAGAACTTTTTTAAGCTCGTGTAATACTTTTATTTTCATTTTTATTTTTTTATTTGATTTTCCAATTTTTAAGTTATTATAAAACATTAAATGTTTGTTTTAATACATAATTTATATTATAAAGTTAAAGTTAATATTATTTTAATTTTTTTTTTACAAATTTGAGTATGCAAAATTGAAGGCACTATAGATATTGCATTAGAAAAGCGTTTTTTTTTAGATTTTAAAATTAATCATAATAATATTTGAGTTTTAAGAAAAATCTTGATACCACATTTGCCGATTTAATAAGATTAAATTAATGTTTTCTTAGTGATGCAAAAATTATTCTTGTAGCATTATAGGGACTTTTTAAAGAAACTCTTAACATGCTATATTTTAATAATTTCAAACTTCAAGCAACCAAATTATTAGCATTGTTCGAGCACTTACGATACAGACTAATGTATTTATTATAATAACACACATTTTATTAAATTCAACTTTATTTTCAATGAACCTCTCAACTAAATTGCATACACGACTCACGAATACAGATATAGCCATTGTGTGGCAAAACAAATTGCTTTGCGTTGTGGCAAAGAATAAGCAAGCTGGTATTTCTTAAAATCTGCGCTCTTGTATCATTAAATGGTGGAAATTTGGCGCCAATTTGTCTGAATCTAGCTACATAGTTGTATACACAAAGAACGCGAATGTGGAAAATGTTTAAAAGTGAACCCTTGTCTGCATGTTATTATCTGGAAAATCGATATTTACAATATTGTTGGAACTTGTAATTAATTAGTAATTACTTAAGTAATTTCGTGCGATGCGGGGCCATTGTAAAATATATTGTGTTTAATCAGTCTTGCATTTCGATGTTCAAATAATATTTTATTTAATTATTAATTCAAATAAATTATATTTATCTGTGAAATTTAGATAACTAAAATAATTAATCAAAAGTCAAAACACTTCTACATATTTGAAACAATAATCACTTATGAGGGATGAGTTTCTCAATAGTACATATAAAGTTTAAGAACATAAATCTAATTGAATTATTAAGACAATCATCATAAGTGAAAGTTTAATATGTTTTTAAATGGATCACACAAAAGATGTTAAGGAACTAAATACGGGTAAAATTAAAATGATAAATATAAAAATAAACAAAAAGCAAATGACTTTCACCCCAATCTTGTACATTGTCACTTTAAATTCTGTAACATGTCCATTTTTAATTTGTGTATTAATATGGCGTTTCATTATTTATTCCAGTGTGTCACGGCGGCTACCAAGAGAAGCGCCTACTACATCATCTTTTGGACAGCTACAATGTACTCGAGCGTCCAGTTGTTAACGAATCCGATCCATTACAACTAAGCTTCGGATTAACACTCATGCAAATCATGGATGTTGTAAGTTTCAAAATAAATGCCCACTGTTTATGATGGAGCACCATGAAAATAATTGGATTTCTTTTGATGCAATTTTAGGATGAAAAAAATCAGCTCCTCATCACAAACATTTGGCTGAAACTGGTAAGTTGTTTTATATTTAAAATGAACGTTCATTAAACAAATGTTACGAAATTCCTTTCAATACGGGGAATTTTTATTTAACAAAAGTCCTTGCATAACTTTATATTACATGCATAGTTAATTAATGCAAATTTAAAAGAATAATACTCCGTCATGTCTGACAACTCCGCTTTTCAAAGCAAACACAACAACACAAATTCACAAAGCCTTTGTTTATCCCTGACGAGTGTTCTTAAAGGGTTTTCATTTCAAACAGTGCACCTAATTGTGAGTTCAGTTGCACTCTAGGGGCGATGGCGTGTTGGCAGCGTATTCGTTGGCTTGGTCCTTCATGTGAAATGTGTGCAAATAATTGATGCGTTAGAAAACACGTGCATTTCTGTAAACAATAGAGCTTGCGCAAGTAGGATGCACTTACGTACTTTTGTTACTGCATACAAATTGTTCATTTCATTGGACTTGTGTAATGGAATGGTGCAATGGCATTTTGTTATGTTGAATAATTACTCAAACAGTCAGTTGTTGTTTGTATTTTGTCTTCCTTTTTTTGGTGTTAAAAATCATAAATCATAATTTGATTAAAAAACGATTTAAAAGTTAACACAACAAATTTTGTGTAATTTCTCTGAAATTATTGTAAATAGTAACAAAGATTTTTACAAGAAAAACTTTTACTCACTACGGTATATACTCCCCTAATACACAATTCCTTAATAATTAATTGACATGTACGCAAAAAACAAATGTTATTTATTCTTCCTCTGCTTTTTAACCTGCGCACAAAATGTCAATTGGATCACAAAAGTTTTATATACCAGCACACCCAAAATGGAGCACTTAAAAGCAAGTCTCGCAGGATTTACATTATATCGTCAGATATCCACATTTCAGCAGTTCAAATCAATTACGTTCACCTTCCGCGGGCGTTACAAACAGAATCCCCATGGAGTAAATATATGGTAGGTTGCCGTTGCCATCACACCGTTCGTCCTTTTACACTCCTTACACAAATGCACACACACACACACACACAAGCATCTTTTCTGACTCAGCATTTCCCAATAAAACTCCCTGACAGGTTAACACGTTGCTGTCATCGTCACCACAAATCATTGTCAACAAGAAGGTGGAAACCTTTACATAATGAACTTGAGGCTGTATACAATTTTTCCGCAGTATATCAATAAGTACTTGTATAAAAAAAAGGAGAACGGAAATAGCTGGCTTAAATAAATTAAATTAAAACCAAACCATTGCAGTGTACGTCCATTTATGTGGGTTAACGCAGTGACATTAAATTGTGTAATCTTTGGACGTCGCGATGCTTAGCCTCATTAAACGAAATGGGAAGTGTTGGGAAAACGCAAATTATTGTTGATGAAATGAAAGAAAAAAAACTAATGCAAAATTGGTTGGGTGGAAATGGTGTGCATAAATACAGTTCGTAATGGCTGTAAGGGGAGATGGGAAAGGGTAATCAACTTTTGTAATTTCTCTATAATTTGAATTATGCAATTGGGAATAGTGAGTAGTAACGTACAATTTGTGATGTAATCAGCGAGTGTATTGTGGGCCATTTTTGATATTCAATTAGCTTATTTGATTTTTTCACCGGAAATAATTTGCAACTTGTTTCCACAATTCCAAGTAAAATCAAAAATGAATGTAACTCAAATAGTGGCTTTATCACGGTAAAATGTTTACAATTGCATAAGCAGACAAAGAATTGTCCAACCTTACTTGATTTAAAATAAATTCCTCTATCGTTCTTCTCCTCTTTATTTTGAAATAAATTCCAATTCGCCAGACTGCACAGGATGTCTAGTTATATAGATTGATTAAAACTTTGCATCTAAACCACACAAAAGCACTCTCTAAAAGCTAAAAATCAATTAAGCACTTTGAAGAATTTCTTTCTCAAAGCTTTTGCTAACGGCACCATTTCTAATTAGTACCGCACACTATACCAATTCTCGCTATATTTGTGCCTTTAACAATTTAATTTTTTTTTCTCCAGAACTTTGCAATTCGCTTCATTGCCTTGCCCCTTTTAAAAGTTCCATGGAATATTACATCCATCTGCGTAATTGCATTTGGTTTGCAGTGAAAACCCAAAGTGAAATCCTTTTAATGATCGTCCAATTATGAAACAATAAGCCAACATTCTGGGTGGTGAAAATTTTTACTCGAAACATGAATGCATGTGGACGCGTGTGCAAAGTTCAATGCATTGATAACAGCAGCACTTTTCGGAAAACGGTTCTCTTTGAATGCACAAAAAGCTTTTCGATAGACCGTTGCTGCATCTGTGGAAATTCTACGGAAATTCCATTATCTGCCATTTGATTTAAATGCAAAAGTAAAAGTACTGGGCCTGAGTAAAATTAAATTGCCAATTGCTTTTGCTGATTTAAAGTGGTCAGGGACGTTTGAACAGCAATTCGGAAAGGGCATTAGAAACTGTTAATTTCGTGGGCGCAATTTTCAGTTGTCCTGTTTTTTTTTAACCAAAAGTTAATCAAAAATAGCAACACAATCTCAAACTTAATCTATTTTTGTTATCACAGTATGAGTGGGTCGTTAATTATTGAACTAACAAAAATGATTTGCATAACATTTCAATTACCCATACAAATCCTTTTTTCAAAACGGAACTATATTTAAGTTCTCGCTATTCTACTGCACGCTTTATGCATTTTATGGATTTTCCCCCAAACACTTCACCTGAAATTAATTTTCACTTTACAAAATCTGTTATGAATAAAAGTGCTTTGACATAAAAACGTTGCGTCGCGCGTCGCCTCTCATTACGTGGGAAGGTACGAGTGCATAATGACAATGCAGTTAATGAAGAATCTTTTGAGTGTTTGTGCCCTCAATCAGTATTCAGTACCTAAAATGCAAATAATTTTCAAACCGCTTTACTGCACTGTAAAACAGTTGATTAAATTCGATGTGCAATCGCAAATGCACTCGAGATTGTTATTGCACCATTAACTGGTGCGACGATATTCATTTGGATGTTTTTTCCATCTCGCATTTACTCGCATATAGTTTGTATAAAAGTGTTGTGATAATTTGCTTTTGCATATCTGTTCAAAGGGTGTGAGCTGCAGGCGATGCAGTGGTTCAATGCTGCAGTAGTAACTTGTAATTAAATTTTATTCCCTTTTCATATTTTGCAGGAGTGGAATGACATGAATATGAGGTGGAATTCTACTGAGTTTGGGGGCGTCAAAGATTTGCGAGTGCCACCACACAGATTGTGGAAACCAGATGTACTTATGTACAATAGGTGAGTTACTTAAAATTTTCATTGTACTGAAATATAGTATGTAGTATTAATTTTTTTAATCAGTGAACGCTTAATGTGTGTATACTTTTTAGTTTTATTACATTAGTAACACTGGATAGTTAGGTAGTCATTTAATATTCACACACAACTGTAATACTAATGCAAGCATTTTTCTATGTACCATTACCGTTGTTTGCATAAATCGATGTAAGAGTGCATTTTTCGACGCCACTATAAAATATCAATCGATCAAAATGCAGCAATTTGAATCAATTTGTGCGAAATTGATGCAATTTGTAATGCAGTGTTCTGCTGACTCCATAAAAATGGATGGAAATACGTTTGAGAATAAGATTTAGGTTAAAAAATATTTGGGTTGTCCTCAAGCAATACACAGCCATCAATATTGTAGAACCAATAAGCAGTTACGATGCATGATTTAGGTTCACGTTTGAAGTTATGTAAATGTCGATAAATATGTGCTTGAAGTCATTTTCCTTAAATTTTTATATTATGTTAAAAGGATTTATTGTCCAGTAAAAATTAAAATGTGTAAAAATTTAATTGTTTCGAAATTAAGTAACAAACTAAATTCAAAAAAATATATTTAATTGCTCTTTTCAAAGTGATACCAGTCGGGGATCAATTAAGTAATAGTCTTCAAATAAATATCACCCACGTGAGCACTACATCCTTGTTTACAGGAAGCCACCGCAGGCAGCTGTACTTCGATTTCCGTTTGTGTGTAACGCAAGTTACAACTGGGTTAATTACACAATATTTCGACAATCCAAAAAAAAACAATTCACAGAAAACTTTAAACAAGAATAATTTTTAATTCACTTTCAATTACCAATTTTTTTTTTTCTTCCTCAATTCCAATCATTAATTATTTCAAAACGAACAAAATTTATTCTACCCCCTACTTTAATAAAACACAAACACGTCATTTTAAATGCCAATAATTAATGCAGACTCTCGCAAAAATTTAATTACAAATTCATCAATAATTCGGCGAGAAGCCTACGTTATATTCTGTCAGTACTTAACGGCCGATCCAAAAATCCACCCTAAAATTCACATTTTTCACATTATTCAATAATGTAACACGTCCAAATTATGCTGCAGCATCTTGTCAGCTTAGCACTCATGAATTATGCTTTCACCAATAATTCATAACGTGCCATTAAAGAATGTTTTGACTTGCCTTTTGCTTCGACGTGCCACAATGTATATAGGTGATGAAAATTTGATTTTATTTCGCATTCTTTATGGTATTAATTTATAATCAATATACAATCTCATTACATTGTAGCTGTTACTACGTAGGCGGTGTGTGCAAAACGTAAATTAACAAACTTTCGGTCATATATGGAAATACGTTTTAAAATATTCGATAATGCACAAAATCACTGAATAGGGATGATTTTTTTTTTGCAAACTTTCACGTTTGTCATGTGCCACATTGTGGTTCGGGTGGGATGAGAAAAAAGTTGGTGCGCTGTGTATCATTTTTTGGAAATTGAAACATCGTATTTATGTTGCGGGTAGCAGCTCCGCGACCTCCCTTTTCCATAGAATGTAATGAAATAACGTGACTCGCCGCATTTACCAGCAAATTGTAGCTCACGTTACTAAACTTTTAGTATATTTATATGTATACGAGTCAATGTATAATGTGTATCGTGAGTTGCAATGGTATTGGTTGAACACAATTTTTGTGAAATCCTGGACTTGCTGGTATTTTTCAATTAATCATCGCTTTTAAATTTGTAAATCGTAATTACGAAAAGCTTCTAACTTGCAATCAATTTGCGAGCAGGATTTAGAGCGTTTTCTAATGTCAAAACTGTGTAATGCTTATGATGGGGATTTTTTTTATTTTTTTTTTTTTTGAATTAAAGTAATGAAAAATGTGGCCAAAAATGAAAAATGTGTGTATTTAAGTAATGCTTTTAGAGTGATTTGATGAAATGAAAGTTCCTGGAACATTATATATGGTGGCTGAATTGTAAAGCTCTAATTTTTTTGAAAGAAAATATTGTTTAACCAGTAGTACTAGTCGAAATTTGTCAGAAACCTATCAAATCAGTTAAATGGATAAATGATATTGATAAGATGTCGATTTTGCGTTCGTTAAATTTTATTTTGATAAAATATTGTGACTCAAGATAAATTTATTTAACATTTATTTGCAAGGCGAACACATTTACATCAACATAAAAAGCCACATAAATGTCCAACAACTTCTTTACAATTTTATCTAAATCAACCTTGTCAATTTAATTGTAATTTAACATTTGTTGTTTTATCCCCCCAAACAACACCCTTTATTTCAATTCCAAGTGCACCCCCATATAATAAAATAACCATTCTTCAAAACAAAATTGATGGTGAGTATGAAACGGTTACAATAATCCCTCATATTCCATGCAAACGACGTTATACGCAAAAGCATTTAAATTCCATATTTTTTATGAGCACGTGATGTGTTGGAGACTGGAGTTGCTTTGAATATTATAGCACAGATTAATGCTTTTCTGTGCGCAGAAAATATCCATTTTATGAAGCTTATCTCGTAAAAAGTTTGAATGAGATAAAAAAAACAATATGACGCTTTTTATTTTATGTACTTCTTTCCACCAAAGTTGTGCACGCACATTTAAAAATGTCCAAATGTTAAAATGAATTTGATACACAATAAATAAGGCAAGAAGTTGAGCAATGCGGCGTACACACAGACGTCTATTTACATCAGCGATAAATTCAACCTATTTGATTAATTTATATTTTCCACCATTGAAATTGTAAGCTAGCTATACACAATACTTAAATTAAAGAGAAAGCATTTTAACAATCCAACACATTCAAGCCAGAAGCATATATATTCACAAGAAACGCACTGTTTTGTGTAAAAGTTTTTGTATTTGTTCTGTCACATTTATCCTTTTTGTTTATTCAAAGTCTAAATGATAAGCTTTTGAGCTTTCACTGTGATGAATAGCTTTTTAGTGATGCTGCAGTATATGCGTTTAATAATTCTTGAATTTAATTAAAGAGCTCTGTTTCTAGTACATTACGAATTTTTGTAGAAGTCTCTATCCAAATAACGATAATTTTTTTTCAAACGCTCATTCAATTTTTTATTTCATGGATAGCAACTTTTTCAACATCAATTTAATGTTTAAGGAAGCGAAAATTTTACATAATAATGTTTGACTATATTTACGTTGTCACCTTTGTGTGATAAAGACGTATTTCCTTTTAACAGGGTATTCCCTTTAAAACTTTTTGTTTAAATTCGATAATTTAGAATATTATTTTTACTAATTACAAAAATTAGGGAAATTATTTTCATTTAAAAAATGTTTAAAAAGGTCATCTGACTTTATTCACAACGTAAGTTAAGGTAATTCATATAAAATCTATGAAACACCGAAATTTATCATCTACAATATGACGTGCAAATCCCTAATCCAACTTCTGCCCGTTTTTTCATGTGTCAACATGTCAACCTACATGAAGAAACACATACCTCTGTAACATGTAGTAATAAAAGCATCATAAATTGTGACTTGAGTCACCCTTCCCAAAGGCGTCATCTTTAATTTGTTTTTCACTTAACTTTTGTACCAACACAACTCAACCCACCCATCCCGTCCCCCCTACAAATTCATATACACCTAAATTCGTTCTGCACAACCCTCATTTAGGTTAAGCTTTTCTCTTATATGCGCCCCTCTGCATGCATGTCACCATTTCAATTTACGCATCACCCTCAATACCATTAATTTAAAAAAATTATTAAGTTAATCAAGGTAATACACTGCACACATTCTCATGGAGTGCGTGGGTGTGTGTTGTAACTTGTATGTCGTAGAGTTCCTTATCATACTCACACACATATGAATGTTTAAATTGGATGCATAGCAAACAAAAATTTCCATTTAACTTTTAATGAATACAATGGAAAAGCTCGATATAATTGTGCACAGGATATAAGCAAAACATTTAATTATTTCGTCAAGCCGTTGGAAACTTTTTGATTAAATGGAACGATTGTAACAGCAACAATTTGGTAAACAATTTAATTACCAAGCTCCGTGTGTACAATATTGTACGAGCATGGGGTGCATGATGGTGTATTGTTTAGTCAATGTATGCGGGGTGGGAATGATAACGCTTTTTATGTGTGTGTGTGTATATCACATTTGGTTAATGTTTAAATTTATATATAGATATGCTATATTAAGCACAATTATATGTGAAATAATACGGTTTACATAAACGAGTAAAAAAAGTACATAAATAGGAAGTTAAGCTTATGTACAAAAATGGCGGACCGTAATGAAAAAGCTTATTGGATTTTGAAAGGCTGTAGGTGCGAGGATATTGTTGAAATTTCACAAATGTCTAAAAGCTTTTTCTGTTCAACTAGACGGTTCAATTAGAATGTTTTTTTTTGTTGACTGTTTAATGATTTGTTTATATTAAGTGTGTCTGCTTGTGAGCAATCAATAGGGGTAATAATCTTAAAACTTTTATATTAAACTAGCACATAAAAAAAATGTTCTTCCACGTGAGAAATCTGTATTTTTTTTACCGCAAATTTCTAAAGATTGTCCTTGCACTTTTCCTTCGTACAACAATTAACTGCATTTAAATAATTGGCCCTCATAATGAATCTTTTAAGAGTTAGTCGTTAAATAACATAAACCAAACTATCAATTTAAATAAACATTTTCCACAATACATAAATTGATTGTTATGGGTATTTTTTTTTTTTAAATATGAGGAAGCTCTTTTAGGATCACCTTTTATATAAAAGAGGAAGAAAAATTTCAAGAACATAAAACAAAAATCTATTTACATTTAAAGTATATTTATATTATTTAAAGGTAAAACTTTAACTTCTACTTATATCGACCCAAAACATTTAACCTCATCCCCAGTGAGTCACGAAACCCCAACTAATCAAAGATTTTCAATTTACCTTTCCGCAGTGCTGATGAAGGCTTTGATGGTACATACCCAACGAACGTGGTCGTACGTAATAACGGCTCATGCATGTATGTGCCACCTGGCATCTTTAAGTCAACATGTAAAATTGACATCACGTGGTTTCCTTTTGATGACCAACGTTGTGAAATGAAATTTGGATCATGGACGTATGATGGCTTTCAGGTAAGAGCTTTATATACAACTTTCTCACTTCAACACTGTGTCACCGATGGATGCATCGTAATCCCCCTTTAAAACATTTATGTTAAATGTTCATCCCCCTTAATACACAGTGTGTAAAGAGATTTAAAATCAATATGATGCGATAATTAAATTATTACCGCAAATTTTCGTGTGTAAATGAGTACACATGAGCTTTTATTTTCAATGGTTATTGTATCCTGGGAGCGATTAAAGTCCCACATGTGCATCGAATCGTGAACACAAGCAGAAACACTCGTGTGTATGATGGTATTGTGTTCTTAAATGAATGCAACAACTTTACATTATGTACATTAAACCGCATGGCATTTATGCATATTAAACAGAAATTTTATCTATAAGCTCGCAACCACATAAGCCACAGACTTTATAATGGATAAACTCCGTTTTGAAGGGAACGAAGCAGATGAAAAATCTCTTTTTACCGTACTTGTGAGTATAAGGATGCAGAAAATCATCAAGCCCGATGCTGCTACCGTAAATGTTTTCCGCTAGTTTTTTTTGCGTGCACGCTGTCACAAATTTAAAGAATAGCGGGAGTACTGTGTGAAAATGCTTCAAACATTGTCTCCACGCACGCCCTGCTCTACTTCTGTTCACTTTTAGTAATTGTGTTTATATTATCTTGTTTGTGCCATAAATTTTTATAGAGAAATCATTTTTACGTTATTTTTGCAACAGCAACAACAACAACAACATGCAAAAAAAAAAATTGTTCCCTACCTAAGCGTGTACAATGCATACGAGAATATCCACACACAATTGCTGCTGGGGAAATGCTCTGCTGTGCGTTAGAGCGCAAATGAAATTGCCCCTAAAGGGAATGATGGAGGGACTTTGAATGATTGTATATAGCGAGCATACACAAAGCTCAATATATTTGCCATTGTAAGAACACCCACCCAATCTTGCAATCACATTGCCACTCGCGCAGCATGACAACAAGTAACGATATAAAATGAATGTATACGTAGTTGTACGATGTATGTCGTGTGGCAAGGGATGAAAAAATCTAAAAGAAAAACTCACAAGAGGTAGTTAGTGTAATCGCTGAACATTTCCATCAAGTATAAGAAAAAGCAAAGCATAAAAATGATAAGAGCCGCAATATTTTTTTTTCTTTTTTGTTTGGTGTGTTTTCATTTCGTGTTTCACGATGTTATATGCAATCTGCCTTACCGGGAATCATTTGGTTTGTCATTCCTTTCATAAGAAACTAGAAAATTTGTGAAAAAAAAAAAAAATTTGTCGTGAAAAATAAAAATTGTTTCTGAGTTTAAAATGTTTAATTATTTTTTTTAACAAGGGTTTTTAAGAATGTTAGTCAGCATTTTGTGCACAAGTTAATTCAATCAACAGGAAATGCTTTAAGCTTAGATATAAGTTAATGTATTAAAATTATCACATTATGTTTGCATTTTTAAAGGGCGCTCCAATAATAATGATTTCTGATGTTACGTTAAATATAAATACCTATTAAAAAAATTACCTCCAGTTGGATCACCCTTTACTATTCAATATTTAAATTCAAATAAAACAAATCGATCGATCATTTCCCACATATAATGTACAGTCTATTAGTTTATTAAAAACTTTCGGAGACTTTCATTCACAAAAGCTCCCACACCCTGTGGTTAACCGTTTTTTTTAAACAAAGGCGAGAATTTGTATGAAGCCAGGCAACCACAATATAGTTCATATGCTTACAATTTGAAATTCTCCCAGTACTCACTTCATTTCAGTTTTATATTGTTTTTGCAATGATTTCACTCAACACAGCAAAAAACTAGATACGGACAACATTTGCAGCAGTCGCAACCGCTGAACTACATTATAGCACAGCGCGATCACTATAAATATAATAAAACATACATTTGATGACAGCATAATGCATAATAAAGTTTACACCATGGGCCTTCAAAAACAAAAGTGCCAAGCTACATAAACAATCTCCAATGCTACATATTATCATACGTACGATACAGAAACATAATATATCATAAATAAGCGAATTCCCAATTCACTGCGAATCGTCGAGCACACAGCCCAGCGATTGCACAATGTTGAACAAGGTCTTTATTATATAACTTCACCACACTTTCGTGCAGCATCACTAATCGCTATAAATATGTGAATGCGCTCGTATTATGTTTGCAAAGCACAGTAGTCGGGTACTAGAGCTACAACCCTCTCGATGGCCGCATCGCGCTTTGGCACACATGTGAATATGATCATACCGGCTACCACCCACCCACCCACCACCCGCAGTCCCAATGTACAGCGTCCCATTGTAGTGTGTGTGTATGCGAGTGAAACAAAAACATAATTTCCACTTTGACCCATTTTTGTTGTACAATTTACAACACAGTTTGTCATGTTTTTCATTATTCTACACTCAGTATTCTTTTCCAACACCAAGAATTGTTTTATTTACTGGCCTTCTGTCTCTGTAGCGTCCCCTTTTTTTTGCATATTACATGTACATTAAACACATGCACAAGCTGGGACATGTGCAATTTTGTATATGGTCGTACTAGCGCTATAACATGAGTCTGATGAATTTGTGGTAGGGACATGCATTTCAAACTTTGAATGAATCTTTATTTAATTATTTTTCATCATAGTTTTTGTTTTCATTTCATAATTTATTGTAAAAGAAAGAAGAATTTATTGCAATTTAAAAATTCGTTTTGGAATATTTAAAACTTCAACAATTTTAAAGAGTACTCGTAAATTCAACAAAAGTTTTTTATAAACGACAATTTCAAATTTTAAAGATTAAAAATTAAATTAAATCAATCTTTTTATGTATATTCTTAAGATGTAATATAGAAATTGTTTACATTGTTTCTTTAAAAAGAAATGTAAACAAAACTATAAATAAAATTAAACTCAAATAAATTAAGTAAATTCTAAAATATAAACTAAAACATATTTTTCTTTTAGACACTTGCAACATCCTCTAAAATAATTAATTACAACATGTTGCTCATATCGTTAAATCATGGAACAGGATAGGAATTGTAATTCCTTAAAAATAATTCTTACTTCATTTTGAAAACATCATATACAAACCCATTTTTTTCATAAAATGTTTCCTATTTTTTGGGCGGATAATGTTCTGTGGAGTTTACTCACTGAGCCACCATACAAAGTAAAAACAGATTTGCCACATCTTCACCCCCGAGCTATTGTAATGCATGTCACTGCAAAACATTGCACATCCAGCATCATTTCGCGTCCTGCCACATACAATTTATTTTGCCAGCAGCAGCTGAGGATAGCAAATGTTTCGGTTAATATTAAAAACATGCCATCTACTAAAACATCAACAAGCTTTCAACCACGCGCTGAAGGACTTCCAGCCAAAACTCTTTATTGACACTTTACATTTCTATACATTGCACATGTGCTGCAGCAAACAGGACTCGAAACATTTTTTTAAATAGAACTTTTTTGAGCACTCGAAAATTGTTTGTTGATGTTGGCTGTGATTCACAAAATACTCAAAGAAACTTACTTTATGATTTTAAGCAAAATGTGATCTAATAAGAGCTTCCTGATGGTTTTTGGAAATAACACTCATAATAATCAATGTATTGAGAAAAATTTAAATTTAGTTTTTGCCATTTAACGTTTAAAGTTATTTTTCATTAAATGTTGGCCACGACTAGCACTTCAATGGTTCATTGTGTGGTTCCAATTTTCCACCACTCTTTCAAGCATATCGGCCGGTATTTCGCAAATAACACGGATCATTGTTGTTTCCTAAGCTTCAACCATAAACTAAGTTTAAACCATTTCGGGTCTATCGACGTAAACGAGAGATTTTACATATCACGACAGATCCCGACAGACTAGGCCTTTTTTTTTATCGAACATTTCCCTCAATATAGCGATTGTTGCGTTAGCTGTATGGCATGTAGCGCCATCCTCTTGAAACCATAAGTCTAAGCTCTATTGACAAGCACTATAACAATTTCTAACTCTAAATCTATTTCGAAAAACATTTTCACATTTCGTAAACGAATATCGGGCGTAAGTTTATTCCTGATAAAATGGCAATGAATACTGAATGACAGTTGCGACACATAAGAACTGCCAAAATTGCAGTATTTTAAAAATTACCTCCAATTAAATCACTTTATATAATAAAATGTTTTTATTCCGTCATTGTGAAGAAAATTAATAAACCAATGCAACAATATTTTAGTAATTAACAACAGAATCCTTTTACATTTTATCTCTAATCTTTTGTGTTTAAACATTTTTTACAATAATTAAATGCACAAAGTTAATACACTTAAATAATTAGCCAAAAAGTGATCTGTCAAATTGCTCGTAATTTAACCTAATAAACTTTAATTGCTTTCACAACACAAAATGTGATACCAAAAAGAGTATAACCCAAAATATTATTCACTTTGGCACTGAAAGCTTTTGTGCTTTATGACCTGATTTCATAATCGGGTTACAAACTCTGAACTCATCAATTCAATTTTGCAAATTGTTTCTTAATCCTGAAATCTAATATATCAGCAAAATTGACAGCATCGGAATACACGTACGTCAATCATAAAGTGCATTTTTATATTCGCGAAGAATAACGGCGACGTCAAAATGAACAAAATGAGAAGAAACATTTTATTTATATAGTTAAATTGGAACACCATAAAGCGTAATATGCTTTCAAAACCTAATTAATTATTATTCAAAGCAAGCCAACTACATAGTTTGTACATAAGGGCTAACAACAAAATATTATCTACGTGTACGTACTTCATTTGCAGCTTATTATGAAAGCAAATTCAAACTTACCCGAGAACCAGCTTTTAAATAAAAGACATTGAACTTTTGCCGTTGTGCGCAGAGAAATTGATGGAACGCGCACGGTATAGGGATTGAAAGCGTCCCCCCATTAAGCACACTGTTTACCGGTTGTACCTTCTTGAGGTGTATTTACCCGCCCTCACGATCATTGTGTTACGTAAGCCTATATTCGTTATATGCAATTACATCAAACACACACACACACACACACATGCAGTCAAACATATTTACAGTGAAGGCACACTTCACTGCACTGTATTGATATTAATTAATTAACTCGTTTCAGCTTAAAAGCTCATGAAATTCTTGGGGCGCATACATTATCGGGATTATGTCATGCGGGCTCCAAAGAGCAATTCTCGCTGCTTCATTCATCTCGCATTTAATTCAGCCCAATATTCTCGCATTTACTTTAATACGCGCTGATATTGTAGAAGCCTTTAAACTTTGAATATTTAAACACACACACTGGGTAGATTTTGTATTTGCGTGTGTTTACTAAAAGTGTTTGCGTCCATTCTGCACAATTATTGGAAAACTTTTAGCCCTATACATATTTTAATGAAAATCCATTCATGATTTTATTGGGAATTCAATTTGGTAGTGGTTTTCATTGCAATATGTTTTGTATACCATGCAGAAATGCACATTTAATATGTGTTGAATCGAAATATTTAAGACATCATTAAGTTGTATATGCATATTTCATTGAATTATAATGCAGTCGGTTACGTTTTCTAATTTTTTTTATTACAACTTATTACGTAATCAACAAACATAATTAATGCACATAGGTGCATTCAACAACTATAACAATTGCATTCAAAATACAATGACAAATGATTCATTAGTCGGACGCACACAACTGTCTTCACTTTATACTCGTAGTCCGTATGTTACAATAAACATAAATACGGCAAGTGTGCGTGGTTCCTATGAAACGAGCACATGACTTATGTTCATGTAATTAACACGCGTAGGATTTAATTCATCACCTCCATTTTGTATTTGTTTTTGCTTCTCTTTATTGTTATTTAATGCATTTCAACACACGATAATACGTTTCATATTGTTAACTGTGTGCTTCAAAAAATCACATTGCTTTTAATTTTTAAGTTAAACTAAGAAGTGTAATTATTTACAAGATTGAGCTTTTTTTTACATCATTGATGCGACCTTAAATCAATTTATATGTGCAATAACAAAAGAAAAATCGTGTTTTAATTATTTTCACATTTCTGCCAAAACGAAAGTTAATTATTTCAAAAAATGAAAATTTACAAATGGATAAAAGCTTCTTCATGTTCATTGCAGGGAGCTGACACGTACATTATTGTTATTATCAGAAGCTATTTTCAGCATTATTTCATTTTGTGTTCACTTATTTTAGCACGCCAACACATTCAGAAATATCAATATTTCATGCGCGTTATTGCTTTATAAATTAAACACTGAGTAATGTTGATGAATATTTTTGGTCATTAGTCATTATATAAATTTCAATATGCTACAAACGAGTATATCAAGTGGGGTATTCCATTTAACCTTTTGAACTCATTATAGTTTGCACTTTTCGTTACTGTACAGTACAAGACGCGTCACGATATTTTCATGGCTGTATAGTTTAACATTTTATGCAAAGTGTTTTTAAAAACACTAAATTACCTCTAAAACGAATATATGTAAATACGAATTTTTGTATTTTAAGTTTAAAGTTTAATTATTACTCGAACCACGTATTTAAAACAGTGTCTTGAAATGTTTAGTAAAGTCTCGCTTGTGTGACGTGAATTTTTTAATATTTTTTGTAAATTTTAAATTAATTGTACCTATTTTTTGTGATTTTTTCTGTATCAGGTTTCGGCATATTCGTCTAATGTAGATTTTTGTCGTACTTCATATATTGTAAATCTAAAATCGCATCAATAAAAAGAAAAATAGCCAAATTAAATGCAAAACATCGTTCCTTTCGTTGCATTCTAATTTTATTCAGACTAGTTTTTTAATAATGTAGAGCATTATAATCTCCTAGAATTAAAAAAAGTGTTATTGGAAAAAAGTGTTATAAGCTTGAAGCATTTCGTAGAAAAACCTCTTAAAAATACTATTGTATAACATTTAAAACTAATAAGAAAGAATTGAATTTGTTTGTTGGAAGTATTGATAGCTCAGTTATTTTAGTCCTTAATATCCCTATGAATTTTTTCACACAGGGTAAATACGCGTATTTCAACTGAAAAATTCATTGTTATAGGTAATGTCTTTTGCAGTGGTTAAATGTTTTTTCAACTCTGTAAGTTTCAAGGTATTTCAGAATTGCATCTGCAATTATTTACGTTGCAAACTAAAAACAAACAAAATGCAACTGAAATATTTTCTTTAAAATAATATGCTTTCATGAATTATAAAGAACGTAACAAACTTTCAAATATTAGTGGAGTTTGTACCTCCTGTTATCCTTTTTTTTTGCATATACCAAGCTAACTTTGAGCAATTTTAGCGAGTAAATAAATTTTACTGCTCCTGCAGAACTGTGTTACTGCGCCAGAGGCAATTCCTTTTAAGTCATTTAATTTGCTGGGAATTTCGCCGAGCTTTGAAAATGTTTTAGTCACTTCCGTTTTGAACTTTCATTGTATAATTTATTATTTGATCATTTTTAACAATTCATTCAACAATAATGAAAAATGACCTAAATTTTATTAAAATTAATGTCAAAATGTTTTTGCTTGCGAAATATTGTGTTTTCGACACAAGGTTTAATGTCTCCAGGCTAAATTATTATTCAGCATGAATAAAATATTTAGTTTACACTCATAAATAAATTAATAAAGTTTAAATTGGTTTTTATGCGACCAGTTTTGTAAAACGAAATAGAAAATGGGTACATTAAATAGTTAACCATTTTACAAACATAATTTTGATTATAAAATTCTGCATAGAAAAAAATCTTCAGAAAGATAATTAAATGCTGAAGAATAAAAGTTTATGATGCGACAAAAAATAAGACGAATCACGTCGAACAAGGTGCAAAATAATGTGACACCATTAAAACCATATTGCGTCAAATGATTGCCTGAAAACTTTTTTTTTTTTGCACTTCTAATTCCCTTCTGAGGGAAAGTTTGTTGGCAGTTGGCACACTTTTCCTCTCGACCATATCGTTAGGAATGTGCTAGGCAGTAATCCAAAAACTGAGGTGCCATAAAAGCAAAATCTTGATGAAAGTTATTGATGACAATAGCATATTTGATCGACATCTTGGCATTGTGTTGATGAGACGCATGGGAATGTCATCCAGCACTGTATCTTTATAGTTACGTGCAGAACTAATCCATTTCAAAAGATGGCAAAAATATGATTTCGGGACGCATGGTGACGTCAATTCCGCATACATATAATAAACGGAGTAATAATTCATCGGCTTTTCTAATCTTTTTATATCACAGTGTCACACAATCTTTACACAACAGCGTGCATTGTTCTCCACTGGCCGTGAAAATGTTGTCATCAAGTGTCAATATAATGTTGTGAAAGTGCTGAAACAAGCTGCTACTATATTGCAGACGAGGACGTGTTTGCCTGTAATATACGTTGTGTACGAGTATAATACATGATAGAATCTCCGCATGTTGTGTGAATTTTTCCGGGGCTAAAATAAGATAGGACGCGGGCGGCGGCGTGTGTATATTATATCGAAAATATTACACGACCCAATAACTAAACCATCAGCCCTAATCTCTTGAGATGCTCGTGCACCGACGATTCGGCAAAATGATGTATCGATCTTGGTGGATGCGAATTCTTTTTCGTTGGCGCTGTTTCGCATGACGTGCTGGTTGGAGCCTTGTGTACATATACGGGGTGTTCGTTTGGGGGGGGGCACGCATCTGCTCCATTCTTTGATTTAGTGCTTTTCTTATACTTGTATTGATTGCTGAAAATTTGTTGTCCTTTATACACACATAGTGCTCGCATATCGACAATGTGTTGTGTTAGATTGTGTTTTTGAGAAAGTGGCTTCGTTTTGGTACAATACGCCCCAACTCGCAGTGTCACATGTCTTTCAACAACCCCCTCGTCTCGTGCTCTCGGCAGTTGTATCGCACGTTTGGTGTAAAACGTGTGGAACAAGTTTATACGCAAATGTGTTTCCGAGCAAGATTGATGACTTAGATGATGGCAATTAATCTCATGCCAAAAACTATCTCTTGGGTATTTAATTCAATATAGGTATATCAACTACATATACACAAAGAAGTTACAACATCGAAACATCAATCTTTGATATATTATGTTAAAACTTAATGTGATCATTGGTAAATAGTTAACGAACATCTGTTTTCTTTAGAAGTGATGTTACATAAGTCCTTTTACACAAACTATAGGTTCAAATTATCTATTCTTTAAACGCAAATACATTTGTTTATGCATTTAACCCGGGTTTAAATGGTTTTATGCCATTTCTGCTTCCCCTGAAAATACATCCACAGCCTTGCAATGGACATTGATTTAAACGAGTTTATTTTTGTATTGTTTTTCTCCGAAAGTTTTCAGCAATTTCAGGCTTTTATTGTGAGTTTATTTACAATTGTTGCGTTTTTTTTTTTTTGGTTTGCAACAGCTAAAACAATAAACGGCTGAAAAAAGCAGTTGAACAACCCAAGCATATTTTAGATATGCTTTACACACATGCAACAATATAATAACAAAGCCTGGTGAAAAGTAATCCCAAACCAAAATGTTTTTGTTGGGCTACTTTGAATATTTGTTATTCGTTCAATATATCTCTTTATTTGACCACTAGTAAATTTATATTTAACAAATCGAATTTTTCCGCCCACGCGTTTGTATTTTGGGAAATAACCAACTCTATAATTTGGTCAGGATTATATACAAATTGATATTCGCATATTTAAAAAAAATACATCCTAGGGAGAGCGAGGTGACAATTTATTACGGCCTGGTATATAATACATCGGAGGCAGACCGAGGCGTAGATTTATTAGAAAATAACATTGTAGAGCTTAGTAATTGTAGAACTTATAATAAAAAAGTTGTTTTTGACATTCGAATATTTATCTGAAATTTAAGTAATTTTATGATTAAAATTTATTAATTCACAATGTCAACTAATTTGTTTATAAAAATTGGATATTTTTTGACAATCGCTCTGATTGGCCGGAATTTGATAGACGCTCGAACATACTTTCTCAAAAATATTCATAAACGTGCTCCAGGGCATCATGGTTTTGATACGTTCATAAATATTTTTTGACAAAAACATCATCTCGCTGACCTATCAGAGAAGTCGTCAAAAAATGTTATACCTACATACATTTATAAAAAAATTATTAACATCGTAAACGACCATAATATTTAAATAAGAAAAAGGATTGCTTGTGTATATTTAAAATCATATTCTATTTATGAAGACATTATCACGACTTTATATTTTATATTAAAACAATCCACTTTATAATTAAAGCTTAGCAGTTATTTATTTTGGCTATTTCGACGAATTCATCCGAATTGTATTCTCGCGGTTCTGCATTTACAACGTTTAACCGTATGTATGAAAATGCCCCACAAACGTATACATTTCAATGCTTGAGGATATAAGCTTCAACAAATTGAGGTAGATATCGGATTTGGACGTGATTCAAGCACTCAGCATTCACTGCTAATGCTTGTTGCCTGCATGATTGGGAATTGCAACGTTTACCGTGGAATCAAAAGTGTCGGAAATATGCCATTCCAAATACGTATATTTACATATTGCAAGCAACGGGTCCGTTGCAGCACACATATCCACACATTATGCATTCACAATTCACTTTCAGCATACGTGCAAGTGCATACACATTTGTGAAAATTGTCCATTCAAAATTTAAAGTTGCATTGCTGAAAGCTGAGACATGGTAGTGGTTGACAACGTTACATCGTTTTATTTAACTTGCATTATTTATATGGTCTCATGTACTTCAAATAAATTTCTTATTCCTGCGTGTAAAGTTTCCATTCAATATAAAACAAATAACTTTGAGTGCACTTGATTTTGTTTAAAAAAACATTATTTTATAAAAATCCATTTTCCATTATTTTTTGGACACTTGTTTCTCACTTTTTAATTTCTTTAAGGTCAGAAGCTTTAAGATCTCATAAACGTTAAATATTTTTAATTTTTTTTTCTCCGCATTAATAATGCATTTAAAAGGTAAAAACACTTGCCCATCATTTCAAGAAATAGTTTAAAAACTCAAGGTCATAGTTTCATAATGAAAGCTAATCGAACACTGATTTTCTAGAATCTAGGGTATTAAAATGTTCTAATCTCAATGAAAAAACAAAATTGGAAATTGGGGAAAAACATTTTTAAAAAAAATCAAGGCCACATTTTTCATTCTCAGAAAATCTCTAGTAAATTGTAGATTACCTCGTACATACAAATAAATAATTGCACACGCCATACCATGTTTAAATGATTTGGGACAGATGTCCTTATCGTAGCATTTTAATAGCATTAAGCTCGAGTGAGTTTAACTTATATGGTCAATGAAATCCACTCAATGAGCAATTGTATTATTTAACTGCGACGCATATTAAAATTTAAATTAATGAGAACTTTGTTTGTTTCAAAATTAAACAATTAGACGACAATAAAATTAATTGTTTCATGAATCATAAGTCAAACAATGATTGTCAACAGTAAATTGTGTACAAAAACTTTCACTTAAACATGGTGTGCAATTCCGTGTGTACACACGCGCAAGTACAATAAAGTAAAAACTTTATTATGAGTTTACTTGACTAAATTAATTCAACAATATGAAAAATGAAGCCCTATTTTCTGTGAAATTTTAGCCTTAACTGCTTCACATTTGCTTGCAAGTAAGTCTTTGAAAGAATTTATACAAAATCTCATTTGCATTTATTTAAATAAACACACCAAACAATACTTTAACCGAGTGCCTCCGTCTATATATGCTTCAAATTGTGATTGAAGCCAGAGCATAGCTGCAGGAAAAAATTCTCCCCGCAGTAAAGTTGAAAATATCGTTAAAGTTTGCATCCACATATTGTATTTCCATTTAAATAATGCCATTTATAATAAAACACAAACGGATGCAAACAATGATTGAACTTTTGCTCATCTTTTCGTTTCTGCTTTTGTGCTATATGTTTGTGCATTCTGTCGAGTCTATATAGTCGCATATAGTTCGTGCAGCATATATCATTATATGGTAATTGAAGATGCTCCTCCGCACCGTCTCCAAATGTGTTGACCCAAATTATAGTTTTGCACAACCTTTGTGTTGTAAAATGGTAAAATAAGCCATTTATTTCATGATGTCTTTCCATCGCTTCAATGCACAACCATAATACTTATTGCACGAAATCCAATTTAAATCAAAACATCAAGCAAATAATTCTGCTCCAATTGAGAAAATGGGTTATGTAATAAATAAGTTTTTGAACGACAAACGGGGAAGTACGCGCCGACATGAAGAACAAATTGACAATTTTCAACCCTTGTTTGGATGAGAATTATATTATTTTGTTTTATATTGTTTCGCGTGAAAATAATCTATTTATATGTTAAGAGTATTTGGACTGACATTAACTCGAAACATTATTCACTACATGCGGATAATAATAGCAAAATTGTTGAGAGCAGGAATACTGCCTTATGTGTGGCGTGGTGTCCTCCTTTGGGTAAGATAAATTCGCATTATTTCTCCAGAGTATAAGTATGTGGATTTGTGTGGCTGCGAGTGGGATTGTGTGTGTGTGTGTTTGTGTATGTGGATGACCTTAACAAATAATGGCGAAATGGAAAACAATTTATGGGCAATATGGAAATGAAATTATTAAATATTCCATTTTGGGGCACAAGCCCAAAAGATGTTGTGGGCACGTCGCGTTGTTTGTTTGTCATGGTCTCCTTGCAGTGTTATGCGGAAATGTTGATAGGATGGGCAAAGGGAATGAACAATTCCTATTTGCATGCATCGGGTTAAATTTGAAAATATGTTTTCTATATGCCCAGGCATTCGGCCAACCAGCTGTTGTGCTATAGGAGAATATGTGTGCAGTGTGTATTTTCTTTTGGCTTTAAAGGACATGCATATGGTTGAGTTTTATTTTTATTTTTTACGATCCAATATACTGGAGTATTAGATTTTTGCATTTGCATTTTTTGAAAAATATTAATTATGCAATCACACGTTTTGACACTTTTTGACAACAACAAAAAAGTTCTACAAAAAATTATTTTCTGAGATGTTTCGCGAAAAAAACTGGCCGAATTTATTATGATTGAATTCAGTTGTGTTGTATAACATAAAATTTGGATCACATAAATTCTATGATTTCAAGGTCTAATAAAAATATATATGAAGAGGTCATAATATTCATATGAACTTTTCAGAAAATACTTCAGAGAATGTTATTACAACAGAACCATGATACTTTACTATGTATTTGCATTTATTCGGTTGCAATAAATTCACACGTCGCTCTCCCTGTTTTGTAGTTTTGTTACATAAAACATTCCGCATATATTTGCATGAGCTGCTAGCATTTTCCAATCTCCATAACATGATAACTTGTATAATTTGGCACCGACAATTTATTTTTGGCGAGTTTTTTTTTTAACAAAAGTCTATTTTCAAAACAATCCCCCTTTTCTGGTAATTTTAAATTAATTATTACATCTAATGAAATTCCGATTACGAAAAAAATTAATTAAAAAATGTTTTACCTGTTAATTGTTTTCTTATATAAAGTGAAAAAATAAAAAGTAATCAATTTTCATTGGACAGAAATTTCAGTTCTCCACTGATATGGGTTTTGTACGCCATTTTCTTTACTCTTTCAAAGTGTCCATGTCTTTGTCGCTACGCCAACCATTGTCTGTCAAACAAAGAAACCCAAAAAAAAAAAAAAGGCAATGATGTGGGCCACCCAGGGATCTATACATAATATAAGCGAACAATTGTAATACTCCAACCAGAATTGTTTTTAAATTCTCGTAGAAAATCTTAGTTCCGGCCAAGACTTAATATTTATTCTCAATATACATGCTCGTAAATATCGAACAAAAGATGCCATTACAGAGCTAATTTGGGGACAATAACAAAAAGGAATTATGTCTATTCTATAAAAATAACTACATAAATTAGGACATTGCAGACGACAATGGAATATGGATCCGACCAGACAATAATATAAAAATGACAAAAACTCCTTCAATCGAACATTTCGTTATCAATTAAGCATAAGCACTTTTTAGCATGGGAATGAAATCTGAGTAAACACTAATTAACGAAAATATGGCAATTAGAATATTCTGTTCGAGCTCGCAGCTTTCAAAAAGCACACTTCAGACACATGCATCCTACTTTTACATAAAACATTCGTACACAAGCACGTAAGCTTTTGGAACATATGAAGTAGTAATTTAATTCTGTGAAGTGGCCACAGAAGTGAAAAGGGTGAGTGATAACTGGTTTTTCATTTTGAATAATGTTAGCACCAGCTGTGGTTGTGCATTTATCTCTCGCGCGCCAGCCTACAGGAATTTCAAAAAAGTGGTGGCTGTAGCATAAAACCCGAAAATGGATGTTGTATAGTTTGCAAAGGGCATTGTATAGTTTCGGTTGTGGCTTCAGTCTGATTTAAAGAGCTCTCTTTAGAGTACGTCATTCAGTGCATGGTTAATTGGAAGGAAAAAAATTAACCTGAAATAAAATCTGGAACAAATCTTAAATCCTTTCGTGCTTTATATTACTCAACTTTGTGCGTGGGTTCAAACTAATATGTGAAGACCAAACAGTAATGAAGCGCCTAAAAGGAACATAAGAAAACGTTTTCTTACTGTAATATAAACGTCCTTTAAATCTGCGCATCACTGAATTTCAGTTTAGTCCCGGCCATTATTTATAACTTCTAAATATGATATACAATACAGCTCATTCATTGCCTATATTATGTCTCATATATGGTTCTAAAATACACCCATTTGTATACATTAAATGTATACTTGCATGTTCGCCATACATTGTGCTTAAAATACAAATCATGGGTTTTGTTAGAGATCTTTTTCTACTTCCAATGTCATATGTAGGATTATATTCTTTTTTCCAGCAATTTATTGTTGGTTCAAATGGTTTATTCATGATATTAATATGTTAGATTCTTAATTTTTATCCTTAAAAAATCCCTTGCAATATATTTAAAATAATAATGATTCTTTAAAAAAAAAGTTTTTCCAACAAAGTTTCATTCTATTGCACAATTTTTTTAAACAAAGTCCTGGCTTATTTTTATTTACGATCTGGACATATTTTTGATTGAGATTAGGCAAACAATCTATACACAGTTGAAACATAAACTAAATATTATATTTTGCTGAAGTGTTTGTTCATGCAATATGCAAAGTACACAACTGGGAGCAAGATGTGTGTACACGTATGAAAGCCCCAAGCCACACAAAACATTCAAATACCTTTGGAATAATAAAGATTCCATCAAGAATTTTGTACCCAAATCCACGCCATACAACTTACAAGTTCATCAGTTTTAAAAGAGGTCATTCTTTATAATAATATTGTCTTAGTACGCTGTGGAATTTTGTTACGAAATTTTTGAACAACTGCAACGTTCAACAAAAATCTAAATTTCTTATGTGCATAGTTATTCTTCCGGGTTCCAAATACAGAGATATTTTGCTTGAACTTTATGCTACGAGTGTGACAAACAAATTTATCACTGTTATGTGTTTTTCATAAATTTAATTACAATATAAAGTGAATTTGTTTAATTTTTAACTTTTTTTTTTATTGTAGAACCGCTTGTAAGTTAATTAGCGAAATAACAACAATTTTAATGCTCTAGTAAATAACAGTTTCAAAAAATTAATGACCAAATAAATTATTTTATTAAACCGCTTTTTTTTCGCGGTTTAATTAAAAAAATTAAACATTTCTGAAATTTCAAATTATCAAGCTGTACTCATATTTAGGTGTAATGAAATTTTTTTTGGCATAATTTTTAACTTAACACTAATTAAAATATTTTCAAAAAAATGTTCAAAAAAGACTAGTGACAAAACAATAAAAGACTTAGATTATTATAACAAGGAAATATAAACAAACTTAAAGAAAAAAATTAAGAAGAAGCGTGCACAAATAGTCAAATTTATTGATCCAAATACCTAACTTAAACATTATTTGTATAATTAATCGCGAATCAATATATGCTGTGAGTTGCATAATTTATGTTATCTTCACTTTGTAGACTAATATGAGATAAATCCGTCATAAAGTTTGTAGGCCGGTGATTACATCAATTACGTTATTGCGCAATTTGTGTAATAAACAATATTGAATACAAATTCCAACTTGTATGAATTAGCGTGTGTCATTCATTAATTTATCAAAATTCTAAACAATTTCAAACACATATTGGTTGTTTGCTGTAATGATTGATTAGGCATACACATGCTAATTTATCCAAAATATTTATCAACTCAGTAAAGTGTTGTACGTATTTTGCTTTGACTTAAGCAACAAAAAAAATTTGCCATAATCATTTGTGTATAACAACAAAATTGTTTTACATAGCTATCACGCAAACAATGCAATTCAATGAAAACCTCAATTTAATCGCAATCCATGCGGTGTGGCGTTTTAATTGGTTCTCGATTAAAGACAACCACACCTGTCATTATCTTCAATCGCAATTACTCGCCATGAATGGCGAACCTATACAACAACTTTGCCATCCTAATCAATGCAGCACCAAATTCAATTGCCACTCAGCATTATAGTAAACAAATGACACACGAGCCGTGGCAACACAAATGCACATATAGTTATACTAAAGAATGCCATTCGAATATGTGGCGAAGCTGCAGGATCAGGAATACAATTCCACACATGTCAGCCCTTGAGTTGATGTGATGATGTGAGGATATATCGTAGGTAATACAAACTTGTGCAGTACACACGCAGATACTACGCTAGATTGATGCACATATTGTTGGAATGAGCCAACCCGAAAGCGTTGTTCCATATTGTGTGCAACAGAGTCTCCGGTGCAGATATACGAAACATGTTTAATTAAAGCATAATGGCAAAAAGGGTTTCCGACGCTGCTGATGGCGAGTTATATGTTGGATATTTTGGTGCACACAAAGTGTACATTTACGAAAAGCATCTAGATGCTAGTAGACGACTACAGCATGCCATTCATGGCAGCCACACGATAACAGCAAGATCTGTTGTTGTTCAGTAATAAAACGTTAATTGAAAACGTTGCAGAATGTAACCTAAATGCAAAATAAATTAAAACTGACGCAAGAGTGCCCAGCCAAATGTCTTTGGATGCTGCTGCTTTACAATAATACCTATACGTGACTTAAGCTTCATTGAATTAAACTTACGATTTTTCAACATGTTGATGCATTAAGCCAAAAACAAAACGAGAAGTATAATCTAGAAATGAACAAGAGTGTATGTACGTAGTACACTTCTAAAATTTCAATTTACCGCCAGTGTCTCCAAGGACACTCGCGCCAATGTACATTGTACAAGAGAAACAGAAGGACTCATAAACAAACCACGTTCATTTCAATTGTGCAGCCATTGTAAAAGTGATTGCGATATTTGTCTCCGACGGCAGCTGCACGGCTCTGTACAATGTGCACGTATACCTACATACCTATTCTTTTGGAATTAATTACATAACTTTTTCATTCTTGAGACTGTGTCAATTGTAGTCATTTCGCAATTACTCACGACGCTTTTGACACATTGTAGCTACAATATTCGTTTTGTGATATACGCTGCTGATGAAGATCTTATATAGCTCTCGCGACTAACTGTACATAACAAATGATTTCTGCAAAGTTCTATTGGTGAAAGCTGAAATATGCTGAAATGAAGTTCGAGATTGTATTACCCAAAGACAATGGCATTAAACTACAATTGCGCCTTGGCTCTGTATCCGAGTATATATTTTCATAGAAACTGTTCAAAACAAATAATTGATGCCCTAATTTCCTGAGCAATGTTCGGTTGTACTCATTTTGACTAGCTGCTTTGTCTACACGCGAGTACAATCGTGCCCCTATCTCAAGCCCACACTTACCCCAGCATGTTTAACAGTTCGTCCGAAGTATTGTCAGCACATTTATTTCTTTTCAAAATACACATACGCTAAGTACGTATTTAAATAAACAATAATCCCATATGCATATTTCGTGTAATTGTTTAAAGCTCATTTAAAACAAGACAATGCAAATAAAAGTTTTCTATGCACAACAAAATAATCAGATAAAATTGAAAGACATACTTAAGCGCGTGTTTATTTGCATTTTAGTTCTGTAAATTTTGATGTCTACACAAATGTGTAACATTGTAACATATTATTTATACTTGCTCACTCCATCTATGCAGCTTAACTTATGTATGATCATTAATTGTCAACATTCGCAATTTATATTTGTCAACACGAAATGGCGGAGTCATCACATGAATTTTTGGCAGCATCTTGTGTTTATATTATTTGTGTGTAAGTAAGGAGAAAGAATAAGGCCATTTTAATGTATACACCACCTACCATATGGAATACTTGTGATTACAACTTTTGACGGGAAAAAAATTAATGTTGAAGACACACTATGGTCTATGAAAAATGTCAAAAATAATATTTATGTACATCGGTCTATCCTCCAGACGCACTGTTTCAACTGTAGTTTTATTATTATGTTGTGGAAGGATAGTATTCTAAGGAATATGACATCTTTTAGAGTTTTTTTCAAAGTCATGTTGAAAGCTCTGTCCAATAATACTGTGTGGGAGCTTAAAAACGGCTTTAACGATTTCAACCAGTTTCACAAAATATTTAGCCAAAATTGTTCTACGTGTTTGATTTCCCGTGGCGTGTAAAAAAAGCATTTTCCAAAAATATTTTTAAAACAGCAATAACTCGGAAGACATCCTTTACTTGTTAAGACATTATAATGTTGAATGTTGTTACTTTAAAATGTAAAACTGTATAAAAGTGCGATGTTAAATGAAAACTTATTCCTCAGAAACCATACACAATTTTCATTAAAAAAAATTGCTGAATTTTCTGGTAGAAATTCCATTTCTGAAATCTTACAGTTAAATCTTGGAAATAAAAAATAAATTATTTATTTATATTTCTTATATATAAACACGTCTTTAAGGAATAATATAAAACTTTAAGTTTTGTTGCATTCACATGTAAATTCTGCTTAGCTATTCCTAATTTATTATCCCTGTATTAACTGTACTCTATTTTCTAACCCTTTCTTCTTCATCACAATGCATCTAATTTACCAACACATTTCCGATTGAATAAATTCCTTGTAATTCTTCCAAATCGTCCTTTGTACTTCAATAATTCCCAACTGCTGCACATGAATTAATTTCCATATAATACGACAATGTCTCAAAAGTCAACTCATATCACAAAACACAATCTTAAACATTCCGTCCTCAATGCGAAAATAATAAACCCCCGCACATTTAGCACCAAAAATCAATACGTGAAATTGGACTGAATACCTTTTTAACAAGTCAACCGTTATCCGGCAGAAGCTTCATAAATTTTCAATTCTCAAAATTTTACTGTATAGTAAGCTATTGTAAATTAATGATATTCCTGTGTGTAGTTAAACAGGGGTAGGTATTCGGTGTAATATGTGTTCGGTTGGAATTTAATGCCAACTTTACAAATGGGGCCACCATATACACTGTATGTAATTACATTTTGGTTAAAATAACCCATAACGAATTGCTCTCTCGAATGGGTCTTTTGGATTCACGCAAAACCAATTCCAACTGTGTACATATAGTGAGTAGTTAGTACTTACTCCTACACAGATCATGGAATTAGAGATATGTATTCACGAGCAGTGTTTGTGCTATATGAATATTCATTTATTACACAATGTGACCCACAAAAAAAATGCTCACGAAAAATGTATCTCACCCCTTAGCACTTTAATTACACTTTTGAAAGTAACCGTTGGTGTACGAGTATGTATAACGATAAACAATCAATAAGGATTGCCCCACACCAAGCGATGCGCCGTTCATGGCGGGATGGTGTGGTTCTATTTTGATTTATTTAACAATAAATTTGATGCTGCTGATTGGAATCGGTTGCAATTACAACATTCTTCTGAAACAATTTGGCATTGCCAAACAGGGTGCTGTAGCTGCAGTTTCTATTCAATTTAAAATTAAACACATTTGTGAGCATTTGGCTTTTTTGTAAGGGTGTCAACTATTTTTCAAATGATCCAAAATAAAAGAGCAGCAATTTCAATGTATGTGATAATTCAATTTTAATGCACACTATTCGATCTGCAGTTCTCACCCTGCACAATTCTATGACATAACAACCAATTTTCACATAGAAATTAGAGCCACTGCACATTTTATCAAAGTTCGTATAGCATTATCACCTCCCGGAAGAGCGCACCTGAAACTACTACCATAGGTACAACACAGGCATGTTTTGTGGCATGTTTATAATGTATTTATATATCGTCCATGATATATATTTTGCTGGATAGCTGGTGATTTATTTACGTATAACAAACTAACATTTGCGAATGTTTTGGTTAGTAATTTGAATGGTGCGAGGGATTGTGCATGGAGTCGCTGTGTAAACACTATAAAATAAACATGAGATTTGGCAGGAAATGACTTTTGGCTTTGCCAGCCCCATTCAACAGTGTTCTCCTCGCCGCAGTTGCTGCCAGGTGTAATTTACTAATAACATCTGCTTTAATTAAATTGATATTGTCCGACATTGTTTTAATATGCAATTTAACTACTGAACATAAAATTATGAAAAGGGATGTGTATTGTGTATATTGTGCGTTACAAAATACAACATCCTCGCACGTAATGTGGGTTTATGTTGCTTTTTTTTATGTGGTGGAAAAATACTGCATTTTTACTGCGTCAGACTTTTTATTAATTTTTCTTGTTGGCTTTTACTTTATCATGCAATTTAAAAAAAATAATTAATTTTTATTGTTTTGAATTCTTAAAGATTTATTAAATTTCTAAACAGGAAATGATTTTCCTTAACAAAAGCTGACTCACTAAAAAATTTACAGAAGAATTTATTGTCTCCCGACAGAAATAACAACCCTCTAAGTTGATGATTATTAAGCAATAAACATTTCTCAATTCGAAAGCTATAACCATAAATTCACATTGAACTTGAGCTTGTGTGCTTCAGTTGAGTGTGTGTACTATTTGGCCATACATACTGGTTTACGTTTATAACAGCACAATTTGTTTTCCGTTGAATTGAAGAAGATCAACCGTATGGAATGGACACCGAAAAATACCGACTTCAGACATTGGGGATGGCAGCACCTTCTTGTCCTTTTTTGTGGTCAACTTTAAGGCTTAGTTTAGTCGGTTACAATTGTCAAGACTTAAAGGCTGAAGATGTGTATTGCTTGCAGATTTTATAAATGGAAATGTTGCAACATTTAAAGGTTTAAACTTTATGTTTAAAAAATTTATTTACTTTTTAATTATGTTTTAATGTTTTAAAACTGTTAAATTAATAGAATTTACATTTAACGATGGTTTATAATTTTTTCGGTTGCGGCTTTTTAAGAAAACGTATTTTATTTACTTGAAAATATTATAAATAATTGAGGTTTCTAACTTTAATGGAATAAAATATTTTACTGCTTAAAATTTCACGATTTTACTAAACCCCAGTTCTGTACAAAAAAACTGAATGAATTTTTCGTCAAAAATTAAAACAATTTTAATTACAATAAAAATGTTTAATTTACATTTTTGATGCAACAATTTATCATATTAAGCAGTCTCGTTATATTGTGTGCAACATTTAAATTAATCACTTTCAACACAAGCAAACCGCAAGTTTAAAAGTGCATTAAAATTTAAAATTCATTCGACAGTTTTATTTATTAAATTACAGTATTAATATGTACTTTTTTTAAACAATATTTAATTTGTTCTCTTTAATTAAAAAAATAATTGTTATTAAAAAATTTATAACAACATGAAGCAAGTAATTAAAATCCATTTTTTTTTCATTTCAGCTTGATTTACAGCTGCAAGATGAAGGCGGCGGTGATATCAGCAGTTTTATCACAAACGGAGAATGGGAGCTTCTAGGTAAATCTCATTAAAACTGTTTAATATTACAGAAATCATCTATAATAAGCTCTTTTCATATAAGGAAAATTATTAGATGTTTTAATTTGTGCACCCTGTAAAAATGCGATAAAGAATGTAAAAGAAAAACTCGTCTGAATGTTAATCTCTAACATACACGATAATAATCCATCACGACTTGAAAACTATAAGAACACGAAGAACTCATTGTTATGTAATTGAAAAGCAACTTGTATTCAGTTCACTTGACCACCTGTCAAACACACATAAACATTACTTATTGAAAGATAGGATGAGCCAAGAGAAAACGGATTAGGACAAACATGCAGCTAATAAATGCGGTTGTGTCTTGCTAATGCCTTAATTCATCACTAAGCTTCATTCATTCGTAGCAAATAAAATTGCAATTATGAGAATCTTACTGGGTTGTTAAGCTTAAGATGCGAGAATCAGTCATGTGTTCCGGTTTTTGTATGGAAAATAATTTGAATTAAATTGTGAGCAATTTTTGCGTAATGATGCAAACTAAATCGTAAAAACAAATCGTTACAGATGGTGAAAATTTTTCACTTTCTCATACAATTAAAAATGTAATCAAGATAACTTTAATTATTTATCCGAGTAGTGAAAATCTGTATTCTGTTTTTTACTTAAATTGTAAAATTTTTGATATATTTTTTCAGGTGTGCCCGGCAAACGCAACGAGATTTTCTACAATTGCTGCCCAGAGCCGTACATCGACATAACATTTGTTATTCTAATTCGTCGAAAGACGCTTTACTATTTTTTCAATTTAATTGTGCCGTGTGTAGTGATCGCATCGATGGCGCTTCTAGGATTTACACTGCCCCCAGATTCCGGAGAGAAACTTTCCCTAGGTAGGTGTTTTCTTCAAATGTAACGAGTATTTAATTCAATACCCATTTTACTCGAATAAATGAAAACAATATAGTGACTAACTCAACTTAACATATTGGCGGCATCCTTTTAAATTTAACCTATTCTAATCGATACGGTGTTTAATCAATATTTCAGAACAACAAAACTTTATAGGTGCTCACAAAAAACACATTTTTAATGAATGTGGTTTGTGTTATTAAAAGTGTTAAGCCTATAATCAATCAACATTCAACATGCTGCCAAAGCAAATTGTTTGGGTGGCAAAATTTGAGTGATGGTGACGCCCATAATATATCGAAAATGCTGCGATAAAATTGTGTTTTCATGTTTTACTTATTTGTCCCCACTTTTCACTGCATGTCGTCATTTGCGAAAAATACCTGCATATTACAATTAAGTAAGGGGGTGGAAGACATAACACCCTATACCTACATTCATCAGTTCGTCATTTTCAAATTCCAGATGCCTTATTTTTATGAAACTTTTCAATTTATGTAATCAAATAATGTCAATTTGCATTGAGACTGGGACACAATTTTTAACGGAGAGTTAAGTGCTCCCAAATGATATGATTTATTCGTTCAACTATTCATCCTTAAACAATGCCTTTTTAAAATACCTACATTCTTGATATTAATGAATGTGATTTAAAATACAAATTTGCTTTGTTGACTATGAAATCATTATGTGAAAATTCCATAAAATAAATTTCAAAATATTTCATGTAATATGTTTGTCATATTTTCCAAGGAGGACTTTTAAGGAATGCATAACTCTCTTGAAATAAAATATTACATCTCTATAGAAGATTTTTAATTTGGAAGAAAGTTGCTGATTTTCCATAAAATGTTATTAATTCATCATTCAATGAAATTATAATAAAAAGTATAATAAATTACATTTAATGTAAAATCCTATTTAAATTACGTTTCTTCAGGTTTTAAAAATTAATACAAATATTAGTAAGAAATAAAATTTATCATTTAATTAAATGCAACAAAACACAAAAATGTAATCTTGTCTCCACTTTATTCCATATCAATTCAAATTTGAATATTTCACACATTCATGTCCATCCCAACACATTTTTCTTGTAAGCAATAACGATATATTCTGAAATGAGATGTAACCAACTCAACGGGGGATAGAGTAATAACGAGCTTTCCTCAAAAATGTTTATTTATTATTGTGATAAAAGGCAATTCCATTTCCCAGACCGCTTTTCATTTCCGTCAGTCAACATATTCCCCTTTTTGGAATTTCTTGAAGTACATTTACATATATAGCTCTTGTATGTACACAATAACAAGCGATTTTACCGTAAATAAATGTGTATATTTTCATTGTAAGACAAGAAATGTTCGACGAAATTATACAGTTCCAATACAAATAATAATTTTTATAAATTTTTTAATAATATGAACATATAATTGAAATTTGTTTTTAAAACTCACTTTAAAACGGATATAACTTTCCTAGCGGTAATTTGATAATTCATTTCCACAAAAGATGCATAAGAGAAATGATTATCACTAAAATGCTAAAATGCTTTGAAATACGCCTACTCGCTAAATCTGATCGACAACTATAATCGGATTTAATTTCATCCAAATGCATTTGTCAATTGGAATTAAATATAGCTCAATTTCATAAATTAAGCGATCAAAGAATAGCATTTCGGATGTGACACAAAGCGATTGGAAATAATGTATTTCAATTATACTTATCAAATCATTGAACAATTGCTAGTATTTTATTGTAAGCTCACTTCCTGCCTGATAAATAATATGTTAATTGCACAACAGCGTATAAAACTGCAGGGATGTTCTAATTTTATGCAATTGTTGGTCAGAGTTGAGTTTAACTTCAAATCAATACAGTTAATTGGGAAAAGCAAATAAATCGCACTAAAACAGGAAATATCGTTATAATAATATTATTGATATTTATATAATTCTGTACATCATTCTATTTTTTTTTTATCAAACAATATAAAGACTCCTATGCACGGGTGTTCATTCCGAACGATTTACCAATACGATAATTAATTTGAAAAACAAATAATAATTGAAACATTAAGCAAGCAACATAAGAAATTCTGTCAAACAGTAATATACAATATTGCAGATTCGAAAAAGACAAAAATCTATCGTTGCTCCAATGTTCTACAATTATTATATTCTACAAAATTAGTTTTAAATACATTCACACCTCGCTCTACGTGCGATCTTTTTTTTGTAAATTTTTTTATCTTGCTTCTTTTGTTTTCAAAAATATCCCTATTAACAAATAACATTTCCAATTAAAAATAACCACCCCAACCCTGAACTTTACACCAATTTTATTTCAATGCAGTATAAATACAGAAGTCCTCCAAATTGCAACCAAAAAAACACAAAAGGCCAGCATTACAGTAAAACAATTATAGAAACCACTTCGTGCTCCGTTTGACACGTCCAAATCCATTCATCCATTCAGCAATTTTCTTTCATGTGTTTAATTTACTGCAGATAATGCAGCCCCTCCATCACTTTTCCTACTCAAAGCTAAAACAACTCAATTTCAGTGGTGCAGTGCACACATTTAATTGGATAGATATTCCAATAAAATTAATTAATTGATTTTATAGTAATAAAGGCAGATTCCCAGACTCACAACACAGCACTGCGCAAACAACAAAACAGTGACCATCGTCATATGTACGAGCATATATTTGTAAGATGTGCAAAAGCAAATAAAGCAACATCTGTATACGGTTTATATGGCCGCAAACCAAGTGATTAGCCTTCTCAACACTGTAGTCTGTAGCACCCCGCATTCGGAATAATTGGGGGGTGGATCTTTTGTGTATTTGTGTGTTTGCAAATGTGAGAAAAAGCGCAAGGACAAACAACATCTCCTCCCACATTCTGTATACATCTCCTACTGAAATAACACTTAATGCGACACATTTTCCATCTGTTTTTTTGAGAAGCGTGTTCACTGTACAGCCATCGTAAAGGCAATAATATTGCGGATATATGCTGCGGAATTCGTATATTTGGATGCACTGTTCGTGAGGGAACACCATGGCGTATATTCACTCTGTATAATATGTTGCTATTAGAAATTATGTATTTCTTTGTAAACATATGTAAGAATTAACACAGCTGAAAAAAAATTCCGTTGCAAATGTACGAAAATGTACGTTTTCATCGTTTCCTTGTGCTGTTGTTTTACGACCATAATTTTACACAAGTCACACTTTTGCCCCCTCCCTCCCTTCATAGCTTCCAAGATGAACATAGGTGGTTCTTTTTATTGCGAATTGCTTCTTGTTGTGCACACACAACGACGAATTATAATTTAATGTTATTCAGCTTTTTGGGTAGATTTGAATTTCTGCAGAAAATTGTGCTGTATTTTTTCGTGTAATGTAATGAAATATTATTTGTTTGCTTAATGTGTCACTTAAAAAGACAGATGGCTGGTTGGACAAACGATTAAGTGCAATTGCAAAAAATTAACATTTTAAATTAAATTTTTTTGTTGTGTTTTTTTTATGTTTGCAGAAGTAACAATTCTTCTGTCACTAACGTTCTTCCTTAATATGTTGGGGGAAACAATGCCGGCCACTTCCGACGCTGTGCCTCTTCTAGGTAAATACAATTTTTGTTTTTTTAATTATTTGTTAATTACAATATTTTGAACATATAAATTATTGTTTTAAACGTCATTTATTTGCTTAAAAGTGTAAAAATGCAACATTATTTAATCATCACATTTTAAACAGCCTATGTTTGTTTTATATAATTAAGAAAACAAATGAGTTTTAATTTTCATAATCCGCTTAACGACCACTTAACATTTAAATAGATGAATAAAATGAAAAAAAATCGAATAAGTGCTACATATTTGCAATTCCAAATACGTCGATAATTAATTTTTAAAGCAGTATAATCACCCGCATTTATAAACAGCACATAACTACAAAATGCAAAACCCTCTATTTCAAATTGCTATGTAAAGTATGTCTGCGTATTTAATGAAAACATATTGCTTCATGCATCATACCCATTGACCGCATGATATTTAAAATGAAAAAAAAGCACACATTCTCAAAAAACCGCATTCCATTTACCCCAAACTGAAAACCGCACAAACTTCAGCAAATACAATCCCTACGCTGTGCTTCATCATTGCAATATGCAGCCCGTACTCCACATCAAATCCCAAAACTCGAAACGGATATGCAAAAATACATATGACTGCGAAATGCGAATACCCGCACATACACTCAATAATTCTTGTCATGTAGTTTCCAAACAAATCTCAAAAGCCATTCAAGTCCCATTTATCAAATAAACTTAGAGCGGGTGTTTTTTTTTTTTTACGCGTTACTACAGTTAAATATATTCAACTTTATAATGTCATTCCGAAGTCTGAATACGCAGCTAATGGGTTTGACTGGGATGGCTTTTCATACTCATATGCCATCGATTAATTTTGCTACTTGATGACACTTATTCCATGCAATTTCCATTTTATTTTTAATTCAATTTGTATTAACTTGCCATTTTACGTAAAACATGAAGTAAATTAAAGAAAAATATAGTGCTTTTTTACTATTTTTAAAGAAATTTTTAATTTTTATTTAATGGATACAATTAATTAGTTTTTAATTTAAATGAATTTCATTGTTTTTACTTAAGTCGTTGACATTTTAGTGAAATTAAAAACGAAATCAAATTAAAATACGCGCACACCTAGTCTATACTGCTCTTAGAAGCAATAAATATATTAATTGCATTTTTATTTACGATTATGAACAAAAATAGCTAGATTACAAACTGCATTAAATCAATGAAATTATTTAAAACAGTCTAAATATACAACGCAAGTTGCAACAATGATATTTTAATTTCACAATACTTTGCGTCATATTTTTTGACACTTTCTCGCACATTATTATTTTCATGATAACTTTTGAGTTGTGTTCAATTTCCAATTTTATGGTTAATGAGCATGAAAGTTATTTCATTGTAAACAGAATAATTTCATCAACATTCCTAATCAAATTATTATTATTCATTTTTAATTGACCTTAAAATGCATTTAAACCAAATATTATGAACTCTCACAAAATACATAAACAATTAGTTATAAGATTTAAAAAATAATAAATTACGTGTTTTTGTGCAAAATAAGTGATTAAACCAATTATAATTTTCATTATTTAATTGACAATATAAATGTTGTGTAAAAGTCGTCGTTGCGCAATATTATTTACTTATTTATTATTTTTTATTACAAACTTAATATTTTTCAAAATTTAAATACAACTTTATGAAATGAATCTTGAACATTGGACATCATTCGGCCATTTTAGTTGTCTCCCTTAGCTAAGTTTACTAACGTGACTCTGTAAGAGCAACTGAGCCAAGTTCGATAAACTTAGCTAAAGTGGCAACCATTTGCATTGGCTTTTGATTGCTGCAGCCGTCATGGGATATTTTTTTCGAAAAAAAAAATTAATTATATAATACAACAACTTAACCGATAATACGACAATAGAAGACTGACGTTAAACAAAAAAAAGAACAGTGTTTAAAATTTATTGATAAATAGAAAATTTTAGAACATTTATTTGTAAATCAGACGTGGAAAGTACGCGACAATTTTTATATGACTAGTGAAACAATTTGATTACCTTTTTTTTTTTGCGTAGCTTTATTTTTATAATACCAATTCAAAGAGAGTTTTACAAACACTTTCACACACTTTAAAAATAATATTACCATTCAAAAACAGTTAGCCATAATTGTCTAATCAAATCACAGAAAAATTAATTAATTTTATTATGTTCAGCTTTCCTGGGAAATTTCAATAAATATTAAAAGCTTTTGTTAACCATTTTATTTTCTGCAAATATTTTCAAATACTTTACTTCAATACTAAACAATCGATTTTTATATATTCAAAATATTGAAGCAAACACAACAAAAAGTTGCAGCTCACAACATTACATCATTCTATATTCTTTACAAGGAAAGCAAATATTTTTACGTTAAATATTGTGTGCATTTTGAAAAGTTGTTTAAGATTGTGAAGCGATAAAGTGTCAAAATGTCAGAAACAACAACAAAATACAAAACATAAAGTCAAAATTCATAAACTTTTAATATCGACAACCGAAGCACAAAAAACGCACCATAATATTCTCCTCGCACCGCAAAACATTTTCGCTTTATGAACGCTTTAACCTTATATTACACTCCTCGTATAGCAAGAAATTGAAGGCTTTGTGTATACTTTAAAGGAGCTGCAATTTGGCTTATGAATTTATGCACAATTTAAACACAAAAAAATTACTCATAAAAATGCTGGAAAGCTTGTAATCCTTTTGTTATTATTTTTTAATTTGGGATGGTTTGCGTATTATACATGAATATTGTTTTTTTTATTTAATATATTGCAATGAATCAAGATAGCTTGCAAAAGATTATAATATTAGAGTTTGTTTTTGCTTTGTTCTTAAACCATTATCTGCCGAGCTTTACAGAATTTAACTTTCTAAGACATGCATAAGCTTTTAAACACACAAACTATTATCGTACTCGCAATATGTACTTTCTTTATATGCATATATGAGTATGGAAGTTAAATGAAACCGCACCATAATAGTTAAATTATGTCCAACTACAAATAGGTAGTTTGGTTCACCGATTTAGGGACTTTATTGTGCAGTAAAAAATTGTGAAATACTTAATAATACTTATTAAACATTAGGAATGGTATTTTAACGCTTCAAATAATTATTTTTAAATATTTTTAATGCTTTCTTTAATTAAATATAATCTTCAGCTTTTTCTGTATTACTTAAAACTGTACTTTATTTAGTTGCTTCATATTTTTTAATATAAGCTTTCTGAGCCATTTTATTTAATAAAGTTTTTTTTGTGATAGCAAAATTACACGAACTAATATGTTATGTTTTTTAAATAAAAATCTATTGCTCGTTGCTTCAATTTTAATCCTTTTAATATAAAATATTTCCATTTAAAATATATTACAGATAGTTATTTTTACAAACGATTTAAAATTTTAACTTTGCTTGCAATAATTTTTTATAAATTAATTACTTAGCTCTTATTTATACAGAATTAAAATAGTAAAATGATTAACAATAAAATTCATAAACTAATCACACCAGATAGGAAAGGTCACGATGAAGTCTGCAACAGGAAGCTTACAAATACCACAAAAATTCATATCAAATCGACATTTATCGATTGATGACGCACATACAAAACTTGTAAAGTTTAAAATCAAATAATAACAGTTAATCAGAAACAGAAAGAATATATTTTAGAAAGAATTTTCGATCTCAAGTTGTCATATTCTACAAATAGGATGTATTTTAAGGAATTTGTTTCATTTTAAGTAATATTCTCAGACCAATGTACGTTTTAAGGAAAACAGTAATTTAAGAAGTAAAAAAAAAAAAAATTTTTCTTCTTTCTCCTTTAAAAAAAACAATTTTATTTATTAACAACATTATCTGACTTAAAAAAAAACTGACGCACTGACACCGTACTGCCTTACTAATGTAATTTGAAGTTTTAAATGTTACTGTACCAAAGTGAAATCGAAAATTTATTTTATAATAAAATTTGAAAATCTAAAACACAGATAAATAAATTGCAAATAAATGTGAATGAGATAGAATTGGATGCGAAGCTCCTTCAAAGTGCTCTTGATAAAATTTATTTTATTGGTCTACTCTGCAGGAACTTACTTTAATTGTATAATGTTCATGGTTGCGTCATCGGTTGTGTCAACTATTATGATATTGAATTATCATCACAGAAGTGCCGATACCTACGTGATGTCCGACTGGGTGAGAATCGGCTTAGCTTAGCCTTTTTCTCTATATAAATATAATATGAATGTGTATATGTGTATCAATATAGTTTTGGTTGTTTGCTTGCTTTAATACCATCACTAAATTCCCCACTTTCCCTATTGCTTGCAATGTCAACTAAATCGAATTATTGTACAATATGCTTAACAATTCGTTCTTGAATTTGGACCCACATCATCGTGTTGTGCGTACACTTGTATAGATTCGCGTGATATTTCTCAATTGGCTACCGTGCATATTGCGGATGAGCCGGCCTGGACAAGAGACTAACTTGGAGTGTCCACCGCTTGGCAAGGCGCAAGAAAAGCAGCAACAAATTCAAAATGTTGAACTTAAAGAAAGGTTCGTCTCACCACCGATAAATTTTTTATTTTATTAAATGTGATATTTTGTGGTTGTGATGGTAATAGCCGGAGATTTCAACAGCATGGATTTGAATATAAACTTTTGCATTTTTCACATCGTCCCATTACAGATCATCAAAGTCTCTGCTAGCGAACGTGCTCGACATTGATGATGACTTTCGATGCAATCACCGATTGCATGGGGGAACACTACCCCATCAACCAACTTACTACCGCACCGTTTACAGGTCATAAATGTTAAAACAATTTTTTTATGATTTTGTTCTTGCCTTTTTCACTTAATTTTTTTATATCCGTGCTTTTATTTTGGTTTTACTTTAAACAGTTTACAGCTTTTTTTATTATTGTGTTAATCAAAGTAATATTTTCTTTTCGTGCATAGGAATTCTGTAATCTCCAAATAAATTAACAATATTGAAATATTTTAACAGACAAGGTGATGACGTGAGTCTGGGCCCAGTGGGTGATGGAAGAATACACGAGGCTATCTCGCAGACGTGTTTAAGCTCATCCGCCGATTATGAATTAGCGCTAATACTGAAAGAACTGCGTTGGATAACAGATCAAGTTAGTTCAAATAAGCTTTTCTCTTCTATAAAATATTCATCAGTGTTTTTCGCTGCAATTATTTTTACAACATTTTCAGCATCATTTTGTAATCGTCATTCTTTTTCACATTCATTTCCTTCTCTTCAAACATTCCACATCTCCCCCAATTAAGTGTTCGTATCCAAATGACATAAATCAACCCATTAAATTCAAATTAAATTTGAAAAAGTTGGACTTTTAAACAGTTACAAGTTTTTTAACTCTGAAAACGGTATCCAATCTGTAGCGGTAATCTTTCATCAAACTTTATTACACATCTTCTATGGGTTTCCACTCATTGGCCATTTCTGCGCCCCAAAAACAGTTCCGGTTCTATTTCTTGTTGCCATCATCGCGCAACATTGCTTACGTCACCATTTTGCAAACAACTCATCCCAACCAACATCTATATAAGCCACAGAATACCAACAGAAAAATCGGTACGGTCCACTCGCACCACCCCGCATTTCAGCACAATGCCTCAACTGCGAAATGTGGAAACCCTCCTCCCCACGCACGCAGCAGCGTCGCACAGCATCTGATCAGTAGATTATACGCTCATTCTTATATTGTATGTATACATAGCCAAAACCCCCAAAAGGTCGCACATTATTTGTATGTCACAACGTTTGCTTTAGATTTTACCCACATCCACCCTCTGGCCACCAATGGGCCCTTGCCATAGCTGTGTAGTCGCTCCTCCGCATAAGTGTGCGAGTGCAGAAATTTATTGGGGCAACACTTTACACCGAACCATATTTAATGTAAACCAGTTTTTATCACAACCCTAAATCAAATTAGACGATTTCGTAATCAGAATCTCTGAATGGTATTACTCAGATGACCTCCACAATTCAAATCAATTTTTTATTTATTTTCTCTCGTGCCAATTGCGAAGGGGTTTGTGTGCCTGCTTCTGGCAACATAATACGCTTGTTGCTATATACTGCAAGTATTATACATTTTAAAAAGCATCATCCGCAACCGATAAGAGCATTTGCCCATTTTAAAGCATGACACGTATACAATTTACATGAATGATATCAATTCTTGGGTGAAATTTTAAAGAGGCGCGTCGACTCATTGTTTCTGATATTGTTGCAGCATTTGCTGTTTTGGTGCGGCGCGCGGCCCCCTTTAACATTTTTGTTCCCGGACCCCGGGTGATATTTACTCGAGTTGGTGCGCCAAAAGACGGCTACTCACGAATGGTTCATTGTTTTTACGTCATCCGTTATTGAATCAGCAGCAAGAAAGAAAATGAATTTGTGTAAATTTCTGTGCACGTTCATTCAGCTCACGTACAAATAGTATATATTCCAGCGTACCGCAAATCGAAGCAAAAGGGACTACATAATGTGGAATGGGGAGCGAAAAAATGAAACAACGAAATAGTAGCTACACGTGGATGTGTTTGAGACTGCTGTGTAAGGGTGCGCCTCTCTTGTGGGGTTCTAAATGTTGTAATTTTCTGATTGTGCTACTTTGTTTTTTTTTTTTTTGGTGCAAGAATACATTTTTCAAAAAGCAGTCAATAAACAATATGTTGCAGTTGTAACCTCAGAAGAGATTGCGTATAAATAATAATTTTTAGCCTTAAGGGAACAACATTGGCAAAATCCACTTGAATCATTTCTTAATGAAGTTAAATTCCACAGGTTTTTTTTTAAGTGAACTTTAACTTCAATTTAATGTTTTGCCGCTATGTTTTTCATAATTTTATCAGTTTTCCCCTAATCTCATTATAAATTAATTTTTCGCCATTATTATATAGACGCACATAAAAACACTATAATTGTCGCATAATATTTCTTATGGCATTTCGCAACAGCAATCTTGCATCAATTCCCTCCCACGCGACCCCAAAAGCTTGCATTGCGAAAAGCTTATTAAAACAAACAACAAAAAAAACAGCTCCATCCCGCACACATGTGCACAAAATCTATGAAATTTTCCAAACATGCAGGCGCATCGTTTAATGCGGAAGCATAATCATCCGATTTAAGACGTTACAACAATACGCCCACCCATTACATAACGGCGCACCCAGACCTTTATAGGTCTCTTCAATTATCCACATTCTACTAACTAGCTATACTGCATACACCCATTAAGCCGCACTTTTTGCACAAAGTACCCCCTCACATATAACTATAACTGTTTATAAGTAGCATCCACACAGTCTACCGACTTTATTCATAGTTACAGCGCAGAGATTTGCAAAAATACATTCAGTACATTGGTATACATTTGTGCAACATAGTGGAATATCCTTAATTGTTTTCGTTGTTTTTGGCACATGCAAAAGACAGCAATACCCATTACAAAAATGTTTATGATGACAATTACAATATTCCCTGAGCAGTATTTTGTGTCCTCACTTTTCTGCCTTAGCCAACATCGAAAATGCACACACAAAAAAAGCAATGAAAAAAAAAACGAACCCAACCATGTGCTTTTGTATACAATTCTGATTCACGGTGGTTCTTCTTCAATTCAGCTCCATTGTGTGTGTGTGTGTGTGTGTGTGTGTGTGAGTCTGTTTTTCCTGTTCTCGATTTTATATTGCAACCAGCACAAAATACGCTGGAAGCCCGGTCATTGCAATAAAATGTGATGCTCCCTTGCGAGTGACAGCGTACAAGTTTTGCTATATATTATTTTTCCACGAAACGGCAGCTTCCAGCACTTTAATTGTTCTATATAGTATATTGTCGATTCGTTGACTGTGTGCAAACTGCAAATGAATGGTTGATGAAGGGATGCGGCCCACAATGTTGCGTAATGCGAATACGTATATGTATGTCGCTTCTTACAAATTATACGGATAATGATAGTAAAAGTTGTCTCAATATTTGCATAAACAATTGACGTGCCTCATTTGTGACCTTTTTCCTAATTAATTTACAATGCTTCCTCCATGATATTCTCATTGTTTTATATTATATATCCGTGTCTACCCTTTCTCACGCGTATTTCGTGCAAATGTGATTGTTTGTTAAACTATATGCCATATTACCTGCACAGTTAGTAAAACCTTTCGTTTGTCACTGTGTGTGTGGGGGGGGGGGGGGGGGGTTTCTTTAATTTAATAAAATTTTTCAACGCAATTTAGCACGTCGCGATGTATTTGGATTTTACTATGCACATATTTCTGTCTCAATGTCTGTAGATGTGATGTAGGACTAATTTCAGCGATTCGCATTATACCGGTACATGTTAGGAATTTACTATTAAATTTGCTTCCTGTAAGGTTCAAAAATTGGGCTTTTGCTGTGGGATGTATTCATTACGAAACAGTAAATTTAAGTATCAAATTAGATAGATTAAAGCCATGAAGTTAAAAGAGCTAGAAACAGAAACGGTTACAGAACAGAGAATATCATCTGTTGCTATTACTCTTGCAGCAACATCAAACAGAAATTAACCAATACACAGGCCGACATAGATTCCACACACGTTTAAAAATTATTTAATCATTAAGTTGTAGAGGTTGCATAGTCTGTGCTGTTTCTGTTCTGTCGAAAAATTATGTTGTGAATTCCGTTTCTGTTGCAAAAGTACTGAAATTTGTCACTTCAGTTTATTTTGTTTCAACATTATTTTTGAATCGATTCCCAAGAGGGTTCAGGGGTTAAATTAAGCAGATTTAATTCTTCACATAGCTGCAGATATTGTGTAAGTACCATATTGACTAAATGACTTGTCATGTCTGCACAAGTCGACGTATATCTTTTTGTCACTTACGTATCATATTATTATACATAATGTAAAAGCTATTACATAGCTATATAGCTACTTCCATATTAAAGTCAACATCTATGTCAACAAAACTTCCAGTGTCACCCAGACTTTTCGGATGCGTGTATGAAGATAAGAGAATATAACCATTGACTTACTGAAATTTAATAGCTTTTTCTGCACATTTCGTGCGCAAATGTATATTACAAAAGCAGCCCCCATAATTTCCTTTATATAAGGTGACACAGAAAGAGTCAACAAAGCGGCAATTTTTTATGGAATCCCTGGAAACTTTGTTTTGCCTGCGTACGTTGTACCTACCACCTACATACTGCATAATATGTTAGCTGTACCTATGATACCGTGCAGAAAAGAGTGTGTGAAGAAGTTCTGAGTGATTGCTTCGAAAACGGATATATTCCTGTCTGTTTTCAAGAGGGTCTACAATACACATATTTTTGAACACAAAGTGGAGTTGGACGTAAAAATACGGCAACTCATATATTGGCCCATTACCACCGCCATCATGGATATGAATCTGTGAATGAGATTGGCGTCGACTTTCGTTTTTCAATTTCAAGTTAACGTCAATATAATGTTGTTTTTTTCTGTGTGCGTTTTTCGCAGTGTTTTCTCTGCTCGCTTGTAAGCGAGTATATTGTAAACAAAGTGGAAAATGCCAGCATATAAATATTTTGCATGCGTGTTGTATAATAATTCCTGGGCCAAATGCGAAAAGCAAATTTGCTGCTTGACTATTTCCCATTGACATACTAACACAAACACACACACATTGCTGTGGGGGAAAGCTTGTGTAGCGTGATTTTGGGGGCTGCACGCTTTCCTGTACGGAAAATTTGTGTAAACGTTCGCGCTGTAGCAATGTTTGTGTGTGTCATGTTTGGTGCCGGGAAATCGGTTTAGGTTTTTCATGCGATCTGGCTTCCTACAATGTTGTTGTTTGCACACTTTAAGAGATGACAACATTTTTGTGCACGATGGTGAATGTTTTGGCAAGATAGAAGGATGTGTTGACTATTAATTTATACTCCGTTCTTTTTTTTGTTTTTGTTTTCGAAGCGTTTAGTTGATTGCAGATAAGTACAATGAATTCTAATCTTAAAAATGCATTTGAATGCATTTGGTGAATCTGTTTAGTAATTATTCGTTCATGTTAATTAGTTTATTTTGGGCAACTCGATATATCTTTGTGAGAATGTTCATTGTTAAAGATTTTTGTTAGTCTGTCCTAAGTCCTTAATCATGCAAGTTATTTTTTTAACTTGAATAATGAAAAAATGCGCTGACTTTGTGTCTTCCTACAAAGATAATCTTTACCTGTTGCAATTTTACAAATGACATTGCATAATTTTAAGTTTGACCAATCATATTATTATTTGTTATTCCTCATACTCCAGGTTTTCTATTTGGCTTAGGTTTCTTTCGATTAATCATTTTCATGACATATTTCTTAACTCTTTTGAAGCTCTCCCATTAAAAACTTAAACACCAAAATCGAATCTCATGTGAGTTCTTGCGATAGTTGGGTCCACATATTATAAGATCATCACCTGCTTTGACATCGTTGGCTCTTCTCCATACTTAATCATTAACTCTATTTATTCAAACATATATAAAATACATTTATCGAATTTAAACTTTCAGCGAATTGTAGTTACAATACATTTTTTCAAATGAATTACATATTAAAGGTTTAACATGTACAGACCAAAATAATTAATCCACAATTTTTCTCTCTCTCTTCTCTCTCTCTTTTCCTTTTTTTTTTGCTCAAAATGTTTCAGTTAAAAAAACAGGACGAAAACTCAGAAATAACTAGAGACTGGAAATTTGCAGCTATGGTAGTTGACCGTTTGTGCCTTATTATTTTCACGCTGTTCACAATTATCGCAACACTAGCTGTATTATTTTCGGCGCCACATTTCATATTGTCGTAACCGAAAGGATTCAATTGCGAACGCGAAGGTCTCAGAAGGGAGCCTAAGGAAATTAAAAACAAAACCAAAAAAAAAAAAGTTACAAAAAATTGTTACCAAAATATTCGTTTTTATCAATATTATTTAAATAATAATTTCGTGTATAAGTTTATCGGTTAAATTATAATTCTAAGTTCAATTATAAGTTATACAAAGAAATATGATATGTTGATGATGTAGGGAATTCAGTTTAAAAGGATGAGGGAACATATTAGTGAAATATGAATTATAAACAAAAAGTGAGATTGGAATGGGGGAAAAAATTGATTCAGGACTAAAAAAAAAAAGTAAACAAAACAAGAAATTAACACACACAGTTTTATCATTTTTATGGTGTAGGCTTTTTCTGTAATATTTTATGTCCGCGTGCATTTATGTTGTGTTTCAATGTTTCATTGTGTTTATTAAATCGAATATTATTTAATAACAAATTGGCATTACTACTCGTAAAAGCAGGGCTTCAATATCTATCAGGACTATTTATTTAATTATTTATTGAGCTAAATCTAATATAAACCGCCTTTTATAAATGGAAACTTCACATACAAACATACTAACACACTATCACACAATACATTTGATTTAAATGAATTTTAATTCAATGCTTACTTCCATTTATTGCCACATTAATTTGAACTAGCCAACATTTTCATTGTATCTTCAATTGATTTAATAAACATAGAATTCATGCAGTTATGCATAGTTTAATTTATTCTGTCGCAAAACATACAAAAACAAATTTTTTAAACGGCCAAACAACTTAGCAAGTTGAAATAAATTGCATTTTTATTATATCGAAATTGAAAAATGACAGTAATCGAGTAATTACTTTGAAATCACTTTCAATTCAAACTATACAAACGACAAAAACATAATATTTCAAAAACGATAGTAAATGAAATTCGGGAATATAGAACAGCTTAATTGTGTGAAAGCAAAAACTCCAAATGGTTTCAAGTAAATCCCTTTCTGTATAATATGTACATTCTGCAAGAGTATATTTATTCCAAAGTCATTTTCACAACAACAAAAAGAAAAAAATTAAAACAAAATTTTCAATTGTCACAAAAACGTTCTATCTAATTTTGATTCATGCAACATTCGTCGCATAAACATTCGATGCTTACACATCTGTCGCAATCTCTTTTTATTTTACGCTTGACGTTATTTTTAGCACGGATAAATATCTAACGCTATTGAAAGTTTGGTCCTTCCTCTCCATTCACTTTGCTCAACTTCAAGCACACAAATGATGCATATTATCTATACATATATATATATGGCAGTAGTTTATAGTAAATTTATTCAAAATTGAGAGCATTGTGTATGCGAATGCGAAGGGAAGAGGACTGTGGCATTTACTTGGAATAATATGTGAATTTCTTCAATCAGACAAACATTTGTGAAAATGACTTGTACATTTCCTGAAGACGTAATTTTTCTTGTAGCAAGTAGAAATTTCACAATCAATTAGTGTGTACATTGTACGTTATGCGTTATATAATACAACTCATTTGTTCTATGACCATCATTTCTATGTACATGTAACTATATTTCAAAATAGAGACAAAATTACACGCAACAAACATAACAACAAAATATGCTATATACTAAAGAAAACCTAACATAATACATTTAACACACATTTAAATTACCTATAACAACAACAATTATGAATATTTGAATTACAAAAACATATGAATAAAATTTAAGGACAAGTTATTAAAATAAACACACAAATTGATAAATATCGCGTTAAAAAAATATTCTAAAAACAAAAAATTTCACACAAACACACAAACAAAACCCACACTCAGTACGCCAATAGAGAACTAAAAATATATGATAACACTAAATACGATTACAAAACTAATTACATACTTACATAATATACAAACCTAACTATACCCACATAATAACATGAAGTAATTGTTAATTATTAGATTAAAAGACAAGGAATGGGGAATCAAATCGGTAAAAAATACACAAAAGTCTAAATTAAACATTTAAAATTAGCGTTTAAAAGTATGCAAAGTACCTTAATCAATTACAACAACTTTTAAAACCGGTTTGGTTCCTCCGCATTGAAGCAATATAGGAAATATAGTGAATCTTGCTTTTAAATCAACGCTTTGTAGAGGTAATATTTCTATAGCAGTTCTTACATTTTTATTTCAGTTAAATATAGTTTTTTAGTTTTAGTGGACATTTTTAACTTTAGTTATTTGATGTAATTTGTGTTTCAATGGTGGGCCAATTGCAGTCCCTATCAAGGATGTAAACTGTCATTATTGTACTTCCTTGAGAAGGATTATTATTGGTCACCTGATTAGCTTCAATCCATACAAATACAACAATGACGACGATTTTGTAAACTGATGATTATTGTGCATTGTTCTGTATCGTTATTAATGCGATCAATATTAATTGCAGTTTTTCTAATAAACAATTAAATTATTAATTTTAATTTAATGTAAATCTAAAGACTATAAAAATTGTCAAAAATGCATTTTTTTTAAATGATTCAAATTAAGTTCAAAACTCCAATCTTTTTAATTAAATTTCAATTCTTGATTACCAAAAGTTTAATTTAATTTAAATAAAAAAGCAAAGATAGTATCCACTATAATCATCACAAATAAAATCCGTTTTCAATAAACTGTAATTGTGCGGCATTTTTAGACGATGAGCACACTTAATCCTGCGCTAGCATTGTAGCACCAGTTTAACTGTGCGCCATCTTTACCGTTCATTTGCTTCATTTCATTGTAAAATTTGCTAAAACAAAAAAAAAGGAATAAAATTCTATTAACATTCAGAAAAAAAAAAAGAAAAACATCCCAATCCCTAAAAATCCCTAGATGAAACCAAAACGAATAATAAGAAGGCCTGCTATAGAATGAAATGATAAAAAAAGAATCGACTACTATTAGTTGCTTGGCAAATGTCGCTGGAATGTTTGATTTTAGTGTGTTTCTTAGTCTCTAGTATATCTGAGTCCTCGCCCGTTTAGTCTACTGAACATGAAGATCATTCTTCCTCCCATATATAATTCATTACGACGGTTTATTTGGGCTTAAATTAAATCGACGAGTGGGCGGCTATGCCCTGCTTGTGTGTCTGTGTGCGTCAGTCACCTCTCCTCCTTCAACCTTCATTGCTGGATCATCTCCCCGCTAATCAAAATGGAATGGATTGTGTCAGTATAAATGTATATTGTACATAACATATATTTAAAAAAATTAGTGTGTTTTGTTGTTGCTTCGTTGTGATTGTTATTATATAAACTATATATTATTTTTGTCATTTTAATATACGAGACGGAATAACTTTTAGAAATATTTCTGACACACGGAAATATTTTAAACTATTTGGAGCCCATTAATTGAGATTCCAAAATTCAATTTGAACACCCATTTTATTTGGGAATGTAAATAAACGAGTATTAATATTAAAATAATAAAAATAAATAAAAACAATAGCCGCTATAAAGTACGACATTTGACGGCAAATGTAAAAAGTAACACGTAAAAAATTCAAAAACAAAAATATCAGTTTCAATTAGTTACATGAAATGATTAATATTATGCGAAGTTATATATTAAAACGATATTTAATTGAATGGCCCAACATTCAACATAAATCCTTCGATATGGATACAAAAATGAGTGATTGAATAAATGCATGTGTTGCGTATCATTCACATTGCAAATAAATAATTGATAATTGAAGACTCCGGCTCATCGGAATGGAAATTAAAAGGTAAAAAAAATTAATTCAATAAACAAGTATAATATAAAGTCACTTATCACTCCTAATTAGAAAATCAATAATACTCATCAATTTAAATCTAAAATACACTGTGCTTCAAGGAAATGAAAATTATTCTAATGATAGACAAATCGACTTTAGATAATCATTATTATTTACGTCACATAAATGCTGTGATAATTAAATAAATAATACACTAAATGTGGGTGGGGAAAAGAAACAGTTTTTAAAACTAACACGAAATTATAAATAAATTTATTAAAAAAAAAAAATGAATAATAATTAAAAATGCATAAAATGAAATCAAATAAAAAATTGTTAATTGTTATGTTTGATACAAACAGAATAAAAATAATGTAAATCTTGTCATTTATGGACATACAAATTATAGAAATAATTATAATTAATTAATTATTCGATCTAAGAAAAATAGATTTGTTAAAACAGAGAGAGTCACGCTAACTTGTTAAGTAAAAGAACATAAGTATTAAAATTGTATTTACTAAAATGGTAATAACTGGGTTATGCTGTACATATTAATTATATAAACACAATTATGTTGTTTCAATTGTTGCATTTAATTAGGTGCAATATATGCGTTCATACTTAAGTGCTGTTTTTATTTAACTGCTTTGTAATTGTAACTCTAAATAGAAAGCTTTTCTGCTATTTTCTTCAAAATGAGATTTAACTAATTTCAAGAGATGTAGCTGTAACATTAAACTGCCGTACGTTAAATCAAAAAGTTATTGAGGCAAAACAAGTTATTATAGTGAAATTGAAATATTTAAAATGATCATAAAAGGTTTGCAGTGTGAGTTTTTCGTAATACACCTACACTGTGTCGCCTGTAAAATGGGTCACAGCTTCAGGGCTTTAACACCATATAACTAAAGTAATTAATCAGCGGTACCTAATGTTAAATAAATACAGTGATTTTTATAATACATAATTCATAATAATTATTACTCATAATAATAATATTTTTTATGATTAAATTGGTTTTATTTGCAAAATGTCTATTTGATAAATGATTTTGAACCGTAATTAACAATTGAAGTAAATCCTTTAGTGCAATGTTGAAGCAGGACTTCATCCGAGAACCTTTTTTTGCATTTTGATAGCGTGTTGAGTACATTTTGCGAAACAAATTTTTTTAAATAAATTGAATACATTCATTCTTGGTAGAATATCGCAAACAACGCCATTTGATTCATTTAAACAGGGTAACCTCATACACATATTGATTTACTTTTTTGTTTTACAACAACACTTACGTGAAACAATAACTAAAAACAAAATAATGTGTATAAGAAAAGTGAATGCATAAAAGTTATAGTACCTCTTACACAAAATCAAATCAATTGAAAATGTATTCAGAATTATCTTATTACATAAAATACATCAACTCCAAAATAATATGCAATATCTAAATACGTAAAATAAAAATGTATAAAAAATCTAAAAACTGCACTCCTTTTACTGCAATTAAATATTATGACTAAAAGTTAATGTCACTTAAAATGTTACCGTATGTACCTATAGACAGCTGCATAATTGATAGTATGCACTAATGATCTTTGCTGTATACTTTACTCTATCATTAATTCAATTTCATGGTTTCAATATTTTCTTTTACAAATTCCTGATAAAAATTTATGTGACAATTACATATAAAATTTATTGGGATCGGCAAAAAAATGTATTATTACGGCAAAACGATGTATGTTATGGTGTGCTGTTTTATTTTCAAAGTAAACAATAATATTGAAATAACGTAAAATCTTTTTGAAATAAAAAACTGTTGAATAAGATTGTCTTCCTATACACAAAATAAAAATTAATTAAGTGGAAAAATAATAAAGTAAAAGTAAAATTTTTTGCTATATTTTTCAAAACATCCCGAAAACACAATTTAAATTGAATTTATCGTGCATTAAATTTCAATGACGCTCATTCAACAAAAAAAAACAAAATCATCAGATATCGAGGTTTTTAATTATTTTGGGCTGAAATTTACAGCCACAAAATAAAATTTACCACTCTTTTTTTCGTCACATTCATTCAATTTTTGCCAACAATTATTGGGAGAAAAAGCAATAACATTTATTTTCACAATAGGACAATCTATGGAGAATTTATTTTTGAAACACCACGTTCAGGTAAACGCTGCAACCAAATTACAATTTATAGTTTTACAATAAATATAATATGTTTAAGTATGCGATGATTTGTTGTGTACCAAAACGCCATATCTTTGAATGAGAGTTTCTTGAAATAAATAAACTATAACTAGTATAATGATAAGTAAAACCATTTAAATAGAAAACACTTAAAACATACGGAAGGATTAACATCCCATATTTGATTTGTAGCCATTTTTAAGAAAATAATCGTATCTCAATCACTATAAGTCTTACACCAAACGAAAAGCTCTTTTAAATCTATAATAATAATTAAAACTATTTAGGAAATATTTATATAAAAAAAATAAAATTTTTAAACAAAACAAATCTATGCTTCCTCATAAACATTTTCAATCTCTTCTCGATAACTAATGAATACATACTCACAATTATTTTGATTAATTCTTGTTCATCATACGTATTCTAAAATTTATCAATTTCAAGTAACACCATCGTAGAATTTAGGAAATAGTTCCTGCTCATATTTATTTAGTTATTAACAAATTAAATTTTCATAATATTATGTACATAAATATTTATCAAACATTCTTATTTCTATTTTGTCATACGAAAAAGCTCCACTACTATTTAAGAAATAAACTTAAATCACTTAAACAGTATATTTGAGCATTTATAATAGTAATAATTAATAAAAAATATATTTAAAAAAAACACAAACACACACTCATCGTGGCTACGTGTAAATTTAATTCAGCCACGATCGATAGTTGTGAGTGAAAATGAGAGTAAAGCAAATATCTAAATACAAAACTAAATAGATTTAAAATTAATTGATGAAAATTGATATATGAACTTATGAAGAAGAAGAAGCCACGTTAATCGCAAATTAATCTATTCAAATATAGATCAAGATAGAAATTAATTAAATTAAATTGAATGAAAAAAAAAGGAAAAATTGTAAAGCATTTTTGTATGCTCCCAGAGTTTTAAATTAATAAAAAAGTAAATACATACAATAATACAAGGAAATATATTACATATGTAGGTAAATATAGTGATATCATTCATTTACATTGTACACACGCAATAAATAACAGTTTAATTTTGATACAACAACGCAAAAACATTTCTCATAAATTATCATAACCGGGAACTAGCATTCATGTGCTGAATAATGCATATAAATTGTGTATCTTTATTATTTACCAGTCACTATTAATGGGATTCGTATGTGCCCACATTGCAATTTCCACATATGTAAAACGGAATTGAATTATTTAATATGTTTCGCCATAATATTGATTTGTAAATTCTGGGTTTTTCAATGCATTTAAAAAAAACTTTTGGGTTAGAAACGCGTTTAAATTTCATTGATAAAAAACACTAAATTAAATTGATAATGGAACGTGAGTTTTTGGCAGCGATCTGAATATTTGTGACAAGGATAGGAAAAAAACACCAAAAGATTTTTATCCACTTTTTGTGTACTCACTCAAATGTTGTAATACCAAATTGGAACACACTTTAGGGATTTTGTCTAGCAAGCGGTATGCAGAATTGTAGAAAACACAAATATGCGTTTTATTCGATGAAATTTATTCAAGTTTTCCAACCGTTAAGGATCTTCCATTAAAGTATTCCTGTTTAAGGAATGGATTAAGCAACGTCGCGTCGCGTCAAACAAAATTTAATGGTTCATTGTTGCATCACAATTCACAATAAAAACAAGCAAATTAGGAAATTTATTATTATTTAAAACAATATGCTAATGCATTTCAGTCACATTCAAAATTGTGTCACTTAAATTCAGTAACATGTTTGAATTACAAAATAAAAATTCAACTAAATATCTGCGCATTCAAATAAAAACCATAGCGACTACTTATTTAATAAAATTGTTTGCGGTTTATTTCTGGCTTAAGAAAATTAATACTTGATAATTTTGACAGTTAAACTGTAAGGACACCCAAAATAAATATTTTACTTAAATAATATTGACGTGAAGACTGAATTGCATGCATGTAATCACTGTCATTTTACTCCGACGTATGCGGAGTCAGTTTGTTTGCCAATTTGACTCCAAGGAAACTCCGATATGTTTCATGTCAAGTCAACATAGTAGCTAAATGAATTAATTAATTGTGTGATGAAAGACATGTTTTTAGTGCCAATTTAATATTTATGATTTATTTATATGTTTTAGGTGTTTTTTATTGACCTTAATTCGTATAGTATAATACGTGGTTATATATGAGAGCCAATTAACTGCCCAGTTTTTGTTTGTACTTTGCAAAGAAGCTAAGTATAATAATAAATAATAATATAGAAAGTAGTTAAATTAAATAATTCAGCAACTAATTCACGATGTCATTAATTTAATTATATTATTAGCATGTAATAAGAATAAACTATCCAATTCAATAGGATATAAACTAATGACTGTAATTTTAAGCATATAATTAAATATGCAAACAATATGTTACATTATATTGCCAAAAAACATAATGACTATAGAATATAAAAAACTAAATTAAACACCTACAACAATAACAAAAATAAAAGAAGGAAAACAAAAATGGTCAATAGCATGAATTAAACAAATAGATCACTTAATAAATTACAATAATCCCAAAATTATGTATAAATAATTCATTATCTATAATATAAATAATGAATTTAGATTATTTACTTAAAAACCAAAAAAAAACGTTACTCGAATATAATCGATTCTAGGAAATATTGTAACTTTTCGAAGAATTTTTAAATAAAACAAAAAAAAATATTAAAAATTATTAAGTATCCTGATTAATTTGAAACTAGCTGTTTTTACTTGACAAGGTTTTATAAATTGTTATTTGATAAATGAAAGTAAATTAAAGCGATCAATATAACAAAGAGTGAATGCTTTTATTTAAATAGTGTTGGCAATTTTCGCGATTTTATCGAAACGAAGAACAGGAACTAAGTCAAAGTTTAAGTAAGTAATTTTTAAAGGTTTAAAAAGTATTAAGTTATATTTTCAGATTATTTATGTTTAACTTTCAGATTTTGTTTAGCATTTAATTAAGTAAGTTCTTTAGGAACTACCATTAAATTCAGGAGTTCATCGCATTTTATCGTTACACAAAGTGCTTATTTCTAAAATCCAAATTTTCTTGTAGCCTTTACAGATTTTACTTTGAATTTTCTATTTTATAAGTCAACATGATAGATTGCATGAGTCCCAAATAATTCTAAAAGCCATTAAGGAGCAATCGATTTGATGAATCTTCTTCATTACCGAAAATGAGAATGGAATCGACGATGAACGATAATGCCGTTATAGTTGAAGTCGACTTATGACTTGTGTAATTGGCGATGACATCTTAATGCTGACCGTTAATGGAAGAAATATTACATGGAAGTCAGCCCAATTATGGCGTAATTGGATACATGAAAAGAGATCACTATGTTCAACATATATTCAACACCCCCCCCCCCCCATAATACACATGAGGAATAAATCATTATACGATAAGTTGGTAACAATCACAACCACTATAACTTCTCAATTATTGAATTTGTGTTATGTGTATAGAAACCACATTATTTTATTCATATTTTTTGTTTGATTTTCATAAACTCTTTTCGGAAATGTTACCAAATATTTGTTATTATTAAGATCAAAATTCGAATGTGATAATATATTTTAATTTTTCATCCAATATTCCAGCTCAACAATTATTTTGATCCCCTAATTAGGAAAGAGTGGAGTATAAAATAGTTTTACTACATTTTTAGTTAGAGTTTCAGAGAAATATTTAAGTAAGTACAGGAAGCAAAGGTGGTAATGACTATTTGTGTTATTAATTGTAAGTATGTAATTAATATGTTGGAATACCAAATAAATAACTCTATTAGCTTCACATACTATTACGATTTGATTCAAAAATTAGCAATGAAAATTTCAAACAAACATACATGAGAAAAATAATATTTATCTCCAAATCTGAAAATAAATCTGATAATTTACTTTCCTTTCACATTATCCTCAAGCACATAATACCTAACCAGAAAAGTTTTTGTTACGAAAATGTAAAGCACGAAACTTTATAGTTTACACTCATTTACATACGGGTAGATACTCGTACCTTCATAGTTCATATTCTTACAACAACGTGACAATTCACAGCGTTGCAACCTTCTTCTCCTGCATAGTTTAAATTTGAATATTTTATGCATTAAATATATGTACATATGCGTATAAATTTATTTATTTATTAGCGGAGAAACCCGTGAGTGATTTTCTAAAAGATTAATTATACTGGATTCAACGCTGTAACAATAACGTGTAATTTTGTAAACAGAAGATATAATGAAGTTCAAAAAAAGAAAGACAAAACAGCAACAAACATTTCAAATTAAAAAAAAATTATTTTTCGATCGAGACACCTTTATCGCGGATAACGAGTCACACGCTGCACGAATGTGGTGTGATGGTATTTTGTTCCATTCTCGGGGAAGAGCAATTTTTAAGAAGTTTGTCTCTGATATCTTTTAGTTGATACTTTGGCCTCCGAAATGGACCGTATAGAAAGATCTAGAAATTTAAGTTTGGGAAATATGGTGGCCACTGTTGTTACAAAAATTAGGCTGGAAACGTTAGTTTGTAGAAATCGTTGGGTTTCATTGGCTTTATGATTCTCTTATCAAATTACAAAACAAAAAAAATTGTTTACAATTTTCAAAGTCTAGAAAAATTACATCCAAAAAGGACCATCATTTTCATCTTGCTCCAAGTGTACAGCACACGAAATATGTGTGTCGAATTATTAAAACTATAGTGTGGTTTGTATTCATCCCATTGGTTTATGTAAATATGTTGGCCGCACGCTTTCCGCACGTGCAAAACACTTCCGCAACATTCATAGCCATTCACCTTCAGCGAGTACCAAATATATCACACGCACAACGAGAACGTGTACTCGTATGCTGCATGGGTTACATGACAAGGACCGCATAATTGGCAATTTCGTCTTAAATCTATACAAAGCACATACACAAACTCCGTACAAAACTAACCCCCACCCATCACATCATCACGAAGCTATGAAAGATCCCATATTTCAAAATCATACCCACCCAAAAAGTCATATTGCTGCGCATAAACAACCCGCGTACCCGCTGAAGTTGCCAGATCAAATTTAATATTCCTTTATCATCCCCATTTGTGTCCTTATTCAATCTGCCTCAAGGTGTGTATGTCTGTATGGATATTTGTTGCTTTAAGTTCACATTTATGTAAAGATATATCATTTGGTTCAAGTGTGTCTGCACACTCGGCACTCGCAGCTGATCAATGCGCTGTAGAAGAGTTTATACGGTATGGCCAGGCTATATTGGCGTGTACTAAAGGCACAGAATAACTCATGTTAGATCAGGTCATGGCCAATGCATTGTACAAAAAATTACAATGCAAATACCAGAGACTATTTTGAATGATGCTGCATCCATGGGAGACTCTGCATATATCAGCCAAAAAGAAGCTGCAGGCTGATTGCATAGCTTCTCTCGGTTCTGATACATTCATTAGTCTTGTGTCCCAATTTGGCACAGATTCCTTTTTTTCCAATGAATTTTACCTTTTCTTATACTCGTATATACGCTTCTGCATTTATTTTTTTGACAACTCATTCATGTCACTCTTTTCAGCAAAATTCATGGAAGATAACTTTATGGTGAATTTGTGAGTTCGGCAAAAGAAAATTGCGGCTAATTATTATCTAATTAAAATGATATGGGCTCATCATTACTTAGAGTACTAATCGTTATTTCCAAGCTTATAGGATGTGTGATAGTTTATGGGGAGGGCGGAGAGATTAAGACTAAAGGAACCTAAAGGAAAAATATAGAAAACTTGTTTTTTTTCTAAAAAAAAGTTCTTAGATTGAGTGTTTCCCTTCAACTTAGGATCACAATTAATTAATTAAAAGTTACTGGATGTATGAGCTTTACGGAGAAATTAAGCAAAATTTTATTTTCCTTGTTAAGGCTCTTTAAAAGATGTCACAAATGCAACGAAAATTTCGTTTTTTAATGAAGCACCAACAATAAAATTCCAATGATAACTTAGAAAGCTTTGTAAAAAGGCATATTCGATACCAAATTCAACAATTTTAACACATTCGTGTGAATAAATTCTAATTGCTGCACTAAATTATAGCTGTAGTTTCCCACTTTGTTTTTGCAGTTAACTATGTTTTTAAACGTTCTATGCAAATTCATCAATATTCAGTGTAATCGTGTAACGTCCAAACTCCAAACTCTAAAGACCAACATCCCTTAGGATAGCAATTATAAACACGTTTTCATGCATAAATCTAGTTGCTGTCGTTCTCTGAAACATGTACCAATCTAAATTCAAAACTAATGGCCAATTTCGATGTATGTACTGAAAATGTATTTCATAATGTGTAAAGCGATATACACAAACCACTCACTTTAAAGCACATACACGGACTTTTCACACTCATGCTCTCACCAGTTTTGAAGCTGCATTTCAGGATGCTTGCTGCTCTATTTATATTTGCGTGCAGTTACATATATTTCATCCCATCCACACCAAAAACATTTTATACCCCCGTTTCACAAATTATAAATTATCCAATCGAGGGGTGCTATTCTGCTATTCAAGCTTGCTTCTGCTTGTAAAGGTGCACCATTCACCAATATAACATGGAACCAAAATTAGGATGCATTCAAATATACGGTCGACACACCCCGCATGCGACTACGAACAGTTGGAACACGAAGCACAACTATGCATAATATTACGCCATTGAATTGCAGACAATTGAGAAAGAACGAAAAAACCCATACAATAAACGAAATTCAGACTGAAATCCAACCTGCATATGTTTACCACTCAATGGTAAATTTGCATCATTCTGCTTTTAATCCAGGAATTGTTTTGGTAACGTTTTGGATATGAAAGTTTTTTTTAAGGATTTTATGTTTTTTTCGGTGATCGTCTTAAACTTTTTCATGCAAGCATTATTTTATATCATATTTTCAGACTCTCTATAGACAATTTTCTAATATTATTAATTATACTTATGCGAAAGGGTCCACACTTTACCTGCGTCATTATTATATTTCCGTTTTTGCTAATTTTAATGATTTACTCTTAATTTCAAAGTCACACTGTTTGTATCTCAGAAACCATCGTACTCGAAGCATAAAGAAAACATAAGTTATATAATCGTAGCTCTGAAATTCGTCCTGGCACTTTTGTAATTCCAAAAAATAAATCAATGAAAAAGGTTTATTTTAGTTTCTAGTGTCAATACGTACCAAAGACATCAATATTAGCTCTTTTTCAATATTAAATACAAAACCATCGAGATTATAAACATAAAAGCCAAAATCTCAAAAAATAAGAATGTTTTAAAATTGCATGGTAGGAAGAGCGAGTCAGTACGTCAGTATGATAATTATATTATAATATTACTAATAATTGTCATCGTTTTCAACTTTTCCTTTGATTAATAGACATTATTTTATCAAATGTTTATGATATTAAAAAATAAAAGTGATTTTAGAAAACAACACGTTGTGCCCGAACTGCGCACGGGTTCCTCCGCTAGTATCAAAATAAAACTGTAATTGTATTAACTTGATATGTTAAAAATTGTATAAATTTTGCCAAAATATTTAAAAGTTATTGGGATGTTACTTTTTACAAAAAAAAAAATTCGTAGCACCCATCACATTTGAATCCAGCATAAGCAGAAACCAGGGACCGAAAATAAAAGTTATAATTATTTTTTCATTTAAAAAATCTTTTAAGAGTTATTTAGCAATTAAAATTTAAAAATTGGATTTTAACTGTTATTCATTACCAATTGAAAAAAAACTACATCGCAGGGAGAGCGATGTGTGAATTTATATACGACGATTTGACCTTGAAATTTCTGAGTTTGAACTTGATTTTTGTCCAAAATTGGTAATTTTATTGAGATTAGCAAAAATGTAGAACATCATACAAAGAAAACACCTCAAATATAATGATTTGTATATTATTGATAAGGCTTAAGGTTTTTTTTTTGTTTTTTTTTTGTTGAGCGACTATTGTACGTGTGTTTGTGTGTTTTTTTCTGTTTTTGCTTTCTGGACCTCATCTGCGCGCAGATCTGTCACTTTCAACCCTAGCTCCAATGTGTGTTGTTGTTGTTTGCGTTTGTTAGCCTGTTTCAATCGTGTTACAAGATGTCATGCAATTTATAACGACATTTTTAATGTGTTTAATGTGTTTTTATTTATTTTTGTTATGCCATCATTAAATCGCAGCACGTTTTTTGTGTAAGTTTTTAATTTCTCGTTTTATTTTGTAGTAATTAATTAATTGTTATGGAAATTAAAAAGCAAATTCAAATGATTTTGGAATTAAGATTTTTCTTGTATGCTTTGTTATTAGTTAATTAATGTGACTTAACTTAAGTCGAATTTGGAAGAATGATTCTATAAACCAAAAATTATTTTTTAATTATTGTCGCACATATTTTAATAAAACTGAAAAACTAGACATTTAATTTCAAAATCCATTGTCCTTGAAAATAACTGCTTCACAAAATTAAGTTTTGTTATTTACATATATTATATACTGGCTTTAATGAATCTAATTACACATCAGATACATATTATATTATACATATGTAATTGATTTCGAATTTAAAGACCTTAAAAAAAATCCCACGGGATAATTGACTATTCAATTCGAAATTAAAAATCCCGAAATGACCAGTAATTATTTCAATAAATAAGTATACCCCGAATCAAATATCCCCAAAAGCTGCGATAAACAAAACTGTTATACAACATTGATTCCACCTCAGCGAACTTAATTAAATTGTGTATTTGATTAATTGTGGATCATCAAAAAATTGCGCTACAATTAAAATGCCAAGTCGCACGAACAAGTGCCACGTTTTGGTACAGTTCGTTCAATAATCGAATAATTCTATGAGACAAATTTTTCTTCCAATGATGAAAATTGTTACAGCGATTGAAAATGAATAAATCTTATATTTTAAGGGCACTATATCAAAATATTGATTAACTTACATTAAAGTTTCGATCCTTTATTCGATTGAACACATAGATGAACACTTAATTAACACTTTATTCTAATGAATTAATTTTTTTTTCATAATATTTCAACAAATTATCACTATTTTCATAATAAAAGGCCATATATTGACGATTTTTCATCAAATTTTCACTTTCCAAATCACTTAATGCCTTTGAAAGCACTTTTTTTTTCAACTTAAAAATACCTTAACAATTAACACTTGAAAGCACTTGTTATAAAACTCTTTGTGGTATTCAGAAAATCATCACAATCTTCTTGATTTGTAAAGAAAAGGCCATATATTGATGAATTTTCATCAAATTTTCACTTTTAAAATCACTAAGTGCCATTATAACCACATTTCTTCGTCACACTTACAAAGTATCCAAAGGAAAATTAATAGGGATTAAAAATAAGCAACGGCGACAAAATTAAATAACACAACGACATCCAAAAGAAAACTAGAAAAGGTGCCTTTAAACTACCCGACTTACTGTTCGCGCCCGATTTTAATTATTACCGCCCGGACAAAAGTTCAAATGAAACTGATGGAAAAATTTTAATGCAGATGAAATTTGGGACTCATCTATTAACATATATTTTAATAATTTGCAAAAAAAGTGATCTCTTTCTAACGCACTCGCATTAATCCTAGCACAGAGATTTTATAAAATTGTCAGCGAGGCGTAATAATTTTACATTAACTGCGGCCACCTGCACTGTTACTGTACGCATCAATGTAGTGGTGGTCAGAAATGTAAAATACCTATAGAAAATGAGATGAGATCACGTGATCGGCGATCAAGCATTCTCCTAAAAAAATTATTTTGTTACACGTAATAGTGTTAGTAAAATAGCTCACCACAATTAATTTCTTTTCTCCCTTTCCATCCAGCACGGTAATTGCACCTGATATTAAATGGGAGAGATGAAATGACAAAGCGGGATGAGAAATTACCGTTAATTGTGTAACACCGCACTCGAAAATGAAAAGTTTTTGTACAGGAAATAATTAGCATTACAATGTTTTCATTTAAAATTGAAAACCTCATGAACATTTTAAGGATTCCTGCATGCAATGTTCAAATCCAACATCTTATGATTTTAATAAATATTTTGTTCACTTTTGACCAGAAAAAATCCGAATGTAAAATTCTTTTGACGCTCAACAACATTTTTATGTACCAATTTTGATGAGAAAATTCTTTTAATATTCTTATAATAGCTTTTTTTGGATAGAAAATATTTTCATATAGACCTTGAAAAATTTAACGATATTAATGCCTTAATAGATTTAAAATTAAACCGATTTTTCAAGAAATTAGTATTATTTCACAAGGAATTGTAAGAAAACAACAATAATCATTATAATATAGGTTGTATGACCTTGGAATGTTTAGCAAAAATATAAATTCTTTTAAAATCTACAAATCTGTAGTACATTATATATTGATAAAGTGTAAAACGCACGAGATATTAGATATTTCCGGTTTTATCCTTTTTAGTTTTTATTTTATAATTCAAAAACTCGATTGAATGTGTAATTGCAATGTACCACAACTATGTGGAGAATGATTTCGTAGATCATATTTGAAAAAATTGGCGAATTTTAATATCATCTTAAAGGAAAATTTTGCAAAACCGCAGTTTTTTGGCAATATCTTGACCGTAAGAGTGATTTCGACCTTGAAACTTCATGTAACTCTTGGATTCTAGGACTTACATATTATATATAAATTTGATGCATTTTAATAAAGCCGTTTAAGAAATATACGCATTTTAAATATTTTGAGAAATTGAAATTTTTTACACTCAAATTGCCAAAATCTGAGGAGATTTCACTAGTGATTTCTACTCAGAATTTGGGCAATTCTGTGGCAAAAAAAAACAACTTTTTTTAAGGAACATATACAAAATGTTTTACTAATTAAACTACAATTATTTTCGGTATTTTTGTGATTAATTTTTTTTAAGGATTTTTAGTAAAAATGCTGTTAAAAAGTAAAAAAAATGATACCACCTGGTACAATACATCAACAAATTATTGTGATTTCATATAATTGTCTCTTTCCTCTTGCGTGTGAGTGTGGGTGTGCTTTGTGGACCACACCAATATTTAGCCTTGGAATATGAATCTATTACGCAACTGTTAAAAAATCCTCACGCATACTATTTAGATGTAATTATATATTTTGTAAAATACATAGGCGGTTTTTACAGGAATGCTATTACTTTTATTTCATATTTTCAGGGAAACAATTAATGAAGAACATATTATATGTGTAGGTGAGGAAGCACGGATTAAATAAAATTGTCAGCCAGGGATCACGTGATCAGTGCGTGTGCGTAGCATTTTATTGTGCTCTTGTTAATGTTAACAATTAATGCAATTTGCAGAGGTCTGAAACAATTTTAGGCGGAAGAGAATGATATGAATTTATTTGTATTTTCAGCATCAATTTAGTATAATTGTATGAACTGAAATTTTTTTGAAACTATTGAAAACATTTAGGACCTCATCTATTGACGGGCCGACAAGTTGTTCAGCTCTGAAGTGACAATTATATTTTAATTCTCTAAAAATTCCACAATGAACGAATATGTGAATAGTTTAGGTATTAATTAATATTTAAAAAAACTACATCGCAGGGAGAGCGAGGTGTGAATTTACATACGACTGTTGCTTAATTACATTTTAATAAAGCTTTTCGGAGATATGGAAAATGTGACCTTGAAATTTAAGAATTGAAATGTTCAGCAAGTTTTTTTATTTTATTTAATCCTACAATAATGCGAAAAAAAAATTCAAAAATATTTAAGGTTTCAGAGATATTAAAAAAAAATTTGGGTTTCTTATTTTTTCTCTTACTACTTTAAATACAATTTTCAGAGAAATCGGCCCAGTAGTTTCTGAAATGTAACTTTTCATTTTTACTACATTTTCGGCAATAACTCGGCCTTGAAGCATCTGACCTTGAAAAAAAAAATTTGGGTCTCTTATTTTTTCCCTTACTACTTTAAATATAATTTTCAGACAAATCGGCCCAGTAGTTTCTGAAATGTAACTTTCGATTTTTTTGCAATAACTTTTTTGGCAATAACTCAGCATTTAAGTATCTGACCTTGAAAAAAAAATTGTGTGTCTTTATTTTTTGCCTTTACTATTTAAATAAAAAATTTCAAAGAATTCGGTCCATTAATTTGAAATGTAACATCCGATTTTAACTGCGTTTTTTGGCAATAACTCGGCCTTGAAGCATCTGACCTTGAAAAATAAAAAAACGCCTCGTTATATTTTTGTATAATATCTCACCAAAAATTTTCATAGAAATCGGTCCAGTAGTTTCGGAGATAAAAGTGTCGATTTTAACGGCCAAAATCGTATGGCCACCATAGTAATTACAACAACAAAAAAACGCACATTTTTTCTAGACCACTTTTTTGAGCTCAGGGGGTGTTAAAACGAGTTCCTGCATCGTCAACTTTTTTTCCGAAAAAAGTCGGATTACAAATATCTATATATGCCCTTGGGGTCGTATATAAATTAAAAATTATGATATAACAGTTACGGTCTCTGGCAGAAACACTACTATTTTGAGGAGGCACAGTTTCTGTAATACACAGAAATATTATTTGTAAAAACATATTTTCGCTGTTGCAAGGCAGTTGTGTTGTATTTACTCTCTCATACTAAAAGAGTTTCTCACAAGCCGTTACGACGTTCAGCAATGTAAATCTTTTGCGTCTACACGATATTTTGTGAAAAGTTGAGATATTGCAATTGACGATTTCATAAAATGAACACAAAAATAATCTCAAATCTGATGTATTTGCAAATAAATTTAATGGTATTCCAATTACATTTAAAATCTATTATCAACTAGCCGACCATTCAAACTTCGTTACGCATAAAATTTAAGAACATTGTTTTGATCACATTACTTAAGAAATGTTCAATGCCTTGCCCAACTATAACTACATGAATCCCAATTCCCACAGTATTATAATAATCATGGAGGTAAGTATATTTCAAAATGTTTTATTTATTTATGTGAAACACAAATTGCATAATATTGCACAATGTAGTTACACATGGCATGTGAGCATATATAAAAGAACTTCATGAAATCAGTGTTGCATGCGGACTGCATGATATGTGGCTCAACACAGCTAGCTCTCTGCGTATAGCAGTATATGAGTGGCGTCCTTGTGGCTTTATTTCCCTGTGGCATGCCGCAAACAGAATTTGATGAGCTTTTTTAATCAAACCAGTCGTTTGAAATGCAAATTAATAGCTCTTCTCGAGTATGTGTGTGCATAGTAGTGACTCAGTGAGGCCCCATTACACTAACAGTTGATGCAGTTAGATTTCATAACTAACATTTCTAGTTTATATATATTATAAATTAAGCAGTATCTTATTTTTTATAACACATTTTAGGTTAAATACATGAAAATGGAGGTATTATAAAGTCCATATGGAAGTAAATGTGTCAGTTTTTTAATGGTTATTAATGAACTTACAACATCTTATGATCTTACTTATGAATTACATTAAAGAATAACACACTTAAACGGCTTATAAGTACATATTGGGACAGGATTTATTTATGAAGTGTGCATGTAGTGTTCAATTCAAAGATATCAACTCACACTTAAAGAACAAGCAATGCATCTGCGGGTATATTTATTATTTACAACAAAACTTTCTTATGAGACTAGGTCATGCACTAGTTTTTATTTTCTAATGCGATGACTTTCTCCAGTTCATACACTTTTGTATTGGTAATCTCTAATCACGCATGAACTCTGCTTTCCACACACATAAAAGCTTATGCCTTTTAATTTATTACGACTCAGTATGGTGGCAATAGATCTTTACATTCGCAAACTACTTCGGACAAATATAGGAGCATGTTAAACGCACATTTTGCATCTCAGAAACCTTGCATAATATGAATTTTTTTCACGTAATGACGGCACATTAGAAAAAAAAAATTCTTTGCCAATCCTTTAAAGGTCAAAATCGAAAAATTCAAAGTCAAACTTTTTGTATCTCCAAAATGTTAAATATTTTAGTAAATTTTTCTGTCAGATTATAGTTTATTTTTATTAAATAAAAGAGTTTGCTCAATATTTCAAGGTCAAAAGTTTAAAATTCTAGGTCATATTTTTGATTCACAGAAGCCTTGGATACTTTCAATTTTTTTTACATTATTGCAACAAAAGAATTATTGTAAGAAATCTTCCTGAACATTTCAAGATCAAATTACAAAAAATTAAGGTACTATTTATATCTCAGAAACCATCCTTTGCCACCGAGTTTCACAATTGTTAGCTTCTAGTAAATTCACACCTAGGTATATCGCTACAATGTATTTTGTACCAGGTCATAATAAATACACACCTCGCTCTCCCTGCAATGTAGTTTTCAATATTTTAATGATGAATAGCTAACCAGTGTATTCCCCCACATTGTTACATTGTGGAAATTATAAACTCATCAACGATAATGTAGACAAATAGCAATGCCCCCTAAACATCTATATAAAGTACTTAAATTTATTTTATAATTAATTTTAATTGCGATAAGGCACCTGTGTGGCATTTTAGTTATTGAAAAGTTTACAATAAAAAAAAAATTAAATTGTCAAATAAACAAAATCCCATAGGATGTAATCTTAATGAGCAGCTTAATATTATGGAGAGATGTGGCTGTCGTCCTGTTCACAACACGACTCCACGTATCAGCCCACTATCATTTCACCTTTCCCATGAGATTCGGGGGGATAGCAGTATACAGCACGTCCGTTACTTGTTCAACATGACACAATGTCTATCCGATTTAATTGAAATTCACTCATAAATTATGTACATCAATGTTATTGCTGTGCAATTAAGATTGAAGTAGACTCCACTGTAGCGTCTAAACTATTCATACGCACAAATATGTATTAAAGGCACATACAATGCCTAATCGTACACACGTATGTGCATTGTGCATTATATTGTAATGAATGAATTTGTATTTAATAAATATTGTATGTGAACTGCGGAGTGGAGTTCGAGTGCCTTAGTTTTTTTTAATAAATAATAATAAAAAATTTAATAATTCTTGAATCAAATTTTGTATTTATATTTTGATTCAGTTTTTTCAAGTTCATGTAAAAATTAATTTATTATTATTGTTGTGCTTTTTTAAGATGATAAAATTTTAAATTTAAATTAATTAGTTAATATGCTTTAAAGCCAGTTCATTATTCTGACTTAAAAATTAAAACCACATCAACTTTTTATTGAATGAGGATGGAAAACATAAGTTAAATTGATTTAATTCCGTTGTACAAAAGAAAATTAAATAAGTTAAATCGCAAGCATTGTTTATACGACTACAAATACCAATAATGAATATCTATTTAAGTAATTGAAAAAACTGCAAAGAATTAATTGTAATAAGTAAGCCACAGCTACATCTTACAGGGCATCCAGCGGAGTGTGCTTAAATGAGCTCCTCTGCTGATTGCTCAATGCAATCGAATATTTTTTAAAGCTCCACCATAAAGCGGCCTCTCTGGCCCTTTTCTCATCTGTAAAAGCTTCGCTATCACATAAAGTGTAGTGCTGTACACATATTCAAAACATTTTCATCCTCTAAGGAGAAATTGTGCTTCTGCGCATTACTGTACTAAAATTTGGTATTTCTCCTTAATGTGTTCTAAATAAATCATTAAAGGATACCCCTAAAATAATAGGGGACTTTACGCGGAACATGGTTTGGGGAAACGCCATTACGCAAGGACATGACTATATAAAATAGTAAATTGTATTTCTAATAAAAATTTATGATTAAAACAAAAAGTGATTTTAAGAACTTAAATGTTAAGTTAATTATGGTGGCGTCAATAAACAAACATTTCGATTAAACAAGGTGTTTTTTTTTCATTTTGAAATGTTTCCTTATGTTAATGTACACAATAACAAGGATGTAATTTATTTTCCCACAAATATAATTTATTATCAAATTTTTTTTTCCCCCTAAATTTAATTTGTTATCGAATTTATTTTTTGAGCAATATTCGCATGTGGCGTTATACTTATTATTATTTTACGTAACTCAAATTTAAGTTCAACTCTAAAAATAGAAATACTCACGACACACGTGCACTCGAACGTTGCGCTTACTTCATTTGCGCTACAAAGTATGCATGTGCCTCAGATATGAATGCACTTTTCCATTCATAAAATTATTAACGGTTAGCACCCTCCGTTTATGCTGGTAACGACTGAGATTTTGCTCAATCTGGGGATAGGAGAAACATTTTACAATCAAACAAATATATAGTTTTCCTTCTACTGACAGCATTTTATGCTTTAGCAGACAAAGAAATGGCTGACACTGACTAGATTCGTTAAATGCACTTGTAAAGTTTATTAAGTAACTACATTTTATGTTCATTTTTTGGATTATTTGAAGAAAAGTGTACTTGATCTTAATTTGTAGTATCTTAATAGGTTGAAACTTTAAAGCTCACGTAAATAAAAGCAACACAATTCAATAGAATTACGGCTTGTAAATTTTGTACATTTCCTTTTGATATTAATGACGCGAAATGTTGTTTTTATTAATACTTGTGCTGCCGCATTAATGCTCAAACCTGACAAGTGATATCAAATTATTTTCATGTCTTTAATTCAAATTTTATAATCAAGTTTTTATTAAAAGTAAAATTTTCTTTATTTTGCAAGAAATTTAATTATGTTTTTTTTCCTAAATAAATATTGTAAAAATACAGTTTTTTGCAAAACATGAAAATTACCTGAAATCCAATAAGGTTTCGGAAATATTATGTTTCACCTTTCCTGACACAAATTGTTTAAATAATACTTATAAGAAAAAAATAGTCTCTTTTTTCACAAAATTGATGACCCACAAAAACAATTGCAACATTTTTAATCAATTCGATTGCAATTTCTTGTACTTCAAATTTCAATAATACGACCAATACAACCCATTTATAATCTCGCCAAATCAAAGATGCGCGCATCTAATCAGTATTGAAATCGAAATTGCCATTCCATTCGTGAATGCACATTGAAGACGTTTATTGTTAAATAAAGTCCAGGAGCAGATGCCAAGTTATATTGCCCGCGGAAATGGCGCAGCATTCTTTAAAGTATACGGCATGGATTCTCATTATAGTTTCTATATGCATTTAAATTTTTGTATCATCCATATAGTGAAGCAATGCGCAATAAACTAGAAATGCATCCATAGTTTGTATAGATTAAAAATTGCCAATGCAGTTTAGTTGACGTAACCTTCACCTGAAATGTGCAATAAAGTTATAACTCAAATATTAGACCCCCTACAACATAGGATATGGATGGATGCATCAGCTGTTCAAGTAGAGCAACGCGTTCTTTCGTGCACCTCCTGCAGCCGTTGCATTCCGCATTTGAGCTTCCAATTCATTCCCGCCTTTCAATTAGTGCAAATGGCGCATTTCTGTTATTAGATCTCCATCGACAATTGATATGTTGCAGTGATATAAGATCAAAGCACACAAAAAGTTTAATTTAATTTATCCAATGTACACGGAGCAGGTGTGATGATACGGGCATCACTGCACCATTCAAATGTCCATGAACTTCATCAACACAAAATGAGGTCGCCTGCACACTATTCATTTTTTGGTATTAAGGATTTTTCTAACTTGACTGCTAATTTTGTTAAAGAGATAATTGTATGCAAATTAAGTTTTTCTTGTTTTAACAAAAAAAAATCCAAACTTTTAATAGAATTTGTTGTTCTCTATCGGTAAGAAATGGGACACTGCAAAAAGTCTTGATAATACATTATTTGTGAGGTTTTCGTAATATTATTTACAGCATTTGTCGATTGCGTTGTAACTTGTTGCTAACTAGTTACTTAATTTACAATTAATGGATTTAAAAAAATAATAACGTTGAAAAATAATGTTTCAAATCACAAGGAGCATAAGCCTAACAAGTGTTTTCGACTGTTAGGTTGTGAAACATAATTAATGGTTTTCGATACGCGAGACCATCGATTCGACGATATATGAAAATAGATCAGTAGTTCAATAGGAAGCAGGTCAATCATAATTCTGTTTTTATTATTTTTCATGCTTTCTGTATTTTTCTTTATACTACGAGTATGTATTCAGATTCCAGACACTCTAGACTATTTATAATCCCTACAAGTGGATACTCCCGTATGAACACTGTGAGCAACTCAAGCTCCAAACCCAATGAAAATATGTTGTAGTTTACTATTAACCACGTCCCTGTAACCACGTTTTACGGAATCTCTATTGTGCGGATCATTCAAAGTGGCTGAGGCAAAACTAGTTTTCTTGTACTACGTTTACGTTCCCGTTAAGATGGCTGAAGAGCGCAAAAAGAGTTTACCTGTTGTAAAGTTTATGGAATTGGTAAATTCAAATATTAATTAGAGAAATTATTAATAAACAATAAGCATTTTTGTATATTTTACGTTCAAGTCGATCTCGGTGGCGTGTCTCGTTCTGCATTACTATAGTTTTGATGATGGTGATCCACTGACTGGTTTTCTGGCGACGGGTGCTTTTACTGGATACATTGTTATTCTGTTGGCTGTTTTTGCTGGTTACTTGATGAGAGTTGCCCCCAACAAAAGGGTGGACATGTTTTACAGCACAATTGGAAGTTTGATGTTTGTGGGTTCGGGTGTTCTTATTTTAGAAGCTTGGGAACACACTTACCGCACTAGGACTAGAGATCTGGCTATTCTAAAAGGAGCCCTTGCAATTGTTAATGGAATTGTTTTTTTCTTTGATGTTATATTTACGTTTAAGGAAAAGTAAATTGTTGGAAGTGAACATTTTAAGAAATCATTTAAATTCAAAAATAAGATTCGGAATTAATTTGGATTTCATTTTATTTTATTTCATTAAAAAATGTACAAAAACTTCTACTCATCAGATTAATACAAATAAACAAATGTTTTTTTATTTTCAAAAATGTTTATTTGCTCAATGTAAAAAATGCAAGTACAAAAAAACAAATAAATTTTTTTAACGACAACATTTTTATTCTAATCATAGGATAAGTCAATACCGATTTAAAAGAAAAAACTGTTCAATGAATAATTAAAGAAATATAAAATGTATAAAACAAGAGATATATAAGTGTAAGTAAATGCATTTTGCGAAATTTACTTAAAAGAAAGAAGTTAATGATGATGATACAAATGACTGTTACTTGAAATCAAAGCAACAAATCATCATTTTCATTGCCTTCGCGTTCATCATCTGAATGATTTTCTTCCTTAGGCGGTCCTTCAATTACAAGTTGTGTTTGGTTTTGATGCGAAGAAGTTGATGGGTCATCGTGTACAGGTGCTGAAGAACTGGCTGCTGGGTCACTCGATACATTTTCCTCAGGACGTGCTAAATAGTCGATTAAAATGTGCTATTTAAGTTATGTACTTGACAATACAACTAAAATAATTAATTCTGTCTATCAACAGTAATGAAAGTGAAACATACCCAAGGAGTAGATGATTTCATTCATTCTCTCCCTTCGTTGTGTATACAAAACTAATGTGATATAAAATGTCGCCGTCATTAAAAACATAAATAACGATGACCCAATCGTAAATGACAATATTGCGACATTCTTTTTACATGGTAACCACTCTTTGTAAGTAGCATTATACTGAAAATAAAAACAATTAAATAATTTAATTAACACAGAAATTTTTAAATAAAAATGACTGAGTTTTGCAGAAATTTCTTTTGATAGAACATTGTCTTTGAACAAACTTAAGTAGCTTGGAATAGTTTAAGAAACATAGAGCATAATCAATCTAATTTCAATGTACAGTGTGAAATAAATAATTAACTTACTATGCTTTCAACATCATAGCAAACGTTGTTGTTGCTACGTTCTTTAAACAGAATAAACAACGACTTTAAATGTTCATAATCACTGTCACATGAAGTACAATAGTTTTTGATGTGACTTTTTGTACAATTATGCAATTTCTCAATGTATTCATTGAATTCAGTTACATGTTTGGAGATGGTAAGGTTTTTTTTACCCACAATAAACGAATCATAACAAGCTGAAAGTAATTGTGAAAGAATAATTAAAAATATAATACAAAAAAGCAAGAAGTTTGTGAAAGAAGTGGTCGCATACATGGGCAATTAGCATCACTCCATATATTCTTAAAATTTTCATGTATCCTAGGTATAGTTCGTAAAACTTCGTTTTGGATGTATATATCAAAACAAGCTTCTCCATTATTATCAACTTCCTTTGTAAGATTATAATAGGCTTCTTCAACATCAACGTTGTCATTTAAGCACATCTCACATGGACGATGGTACACAAAGGTTTTTTTCTCCAAAATACATCCCAAAAAATTTTGTTCTTTATTCAAAAATAAGTTTACTCGTTGTACACATTTATTATTTTCTTTATGTCTCGCCAAAACTTTGTGATCACTGCATGTTAGAAAAATTTATGTGTGGTTATAAACTCTTTTAACTTTAATAAATGTTTTAAAAGATTACTGAATTTCACTATTATTACCTTAAAGCCAGTAACAAAATTATACAAATTTTATAGTAAAGCATGGTGATTGATTTCAGTTTAGGGATTCCCCGGAAACACTAGTTGAATGTTGATACGATACTACGTGTGGAAAAGATAACAATTTATAAATGCGCAATTTAATTTGCATGTTTTATAAATGCATACATCGACTACCACCGAAAAAGAAATATAATTACTTACTTACTTTGGCATGTAACGCTTTAATAAAATTTATAATCGCAATCTATGGGAGTCAATTTTGATTTCGACTGAAAACCGAAAGACATTGTATTGTATACACAGCACTTCAGTTATACAAAAAGATAAAGAACTGCCTTGCAAGCCGCAAGGGCTACTCAATCACAAATTGTTATCATGTATGTACATATATTATATTGCATATATATGATTGCACAATGCACGCAACGCGATTTCGATATTTAAATTGAATTTTGAATTTTGAAATATCAAACAATTTTAATAAGCCGGCAATTTACCATTTTATATATATCTATATATTGACAATTAATTTTTGCTATATTATACATATTATGTACCCTGTTAAGAATTGTTTGTGGAATTATAATGGACGATTTGTGACCTCTCCTATGATACTTAAGCAATTAATTTTAAAATACATTTAATTGGCTTAAAATAGTAAATTTTATATTTGTGTCTTATATCCATCTCCTTATATCATTTAAGTCTGGGTTCTCCCAACGGGTTTTGCGCAATTTTTTATACATAATTTTGCATCTTCATATGCAAGATAAATTGCTCATCTATCATTATTTCATTAACGAACTTTATCTAGAATTCTCTACACAAATTTGTAATTATAATTTTATCATAATATCCTGACTTGTCTCGTCTTGAATCAATGTATACATTTTGGAAAGACTGATATAAATGTGGCACAATTTTCAATGATCGAAATTACATTTGTTAATTCGGATAATCCTTAGTTAAATTTATCACTTTTTCTCGATTAACTCTCCCATTTTTTACTTTAAACTATATAATATATATAGGGAGTTCATATTAATTTACCACTTTTGACTACCCTGTAAATAAATTAATTGCGGTGGAATATTTAACTATATTATACATATATCTATATTTTTGTAATTATGTGTAATATATATATTCATTAAACAAATGTCAATTATATATTTTTATATATATTATGTAAAGCAGTTTTTAAGTCATTTAATTGATGTATGAAGTGTGACTATAGCAGTCGAACTCATATATATATTCAACTGTTAATTCTGCGTATGGCACGTACTGGGCACATATAATACATATATATATATATAGATCGCATATGAGAATTCAGAATGTTCGTACTGTGAGAACAGAGGAATGAGAAGTCGTTCGAGTCTCGACATTTAACAAAGAAATACATTTTGTAAGAAACACCACATCGCTTGCTGTTCTGCAGAAACGTTTTTAAATTGTGTTCTCTTAAAGAAATCATTTATAAATTGATTGTGATAACTGTGTATAAATAGTATATTTATTACCGAGGTATTTATCAAAATCATTGTTGGATTGCTAATGAACATACCCCGCTTATTGACCCGAAAAGTACCACCTAATATATTTTTGCATTACAAAGACATTTCATTTATTGTAATTTGTACATAGTTCGCGATATGTGATTGCTCATACAAAGTTTGCAGTGCATTGTCAATTAAAAAGGCATAATGTAGGAAAAAGAAAATTAACGCATTTTGATTTTAAACAATTAAAATACAGCCAATTGCTTGCAAACATACTCTTGTTCAAATAGTTGATGTCTAATTAATTTTTTTTTATTTCGTGGTACGCCTTTATGTGTCAGTTTTCATTTTTTCTACTGCGGTGTAGCAAAATGACTCGACTGATTTGAATAATTTACGTTATCGTCCGCTGTATTACCAATTGACTTAATTATTATATGTATTTTTTCCATTTAATTGAATTTTGTAGAAACCAAACTTTTGCAACAGTGCGTGCGATACAGTAAAATGTCTCGCGGCCCCTTGCAACAGTCATCTGGCATAGCTGGACATCGTGACTATGGAGCAACAAGCAGCACTGGTGGTGGTGGAAATAGCGGAGGAGGACTGGCCAGCAGTAGCGCATTTGTTCCAATGCAATCATCACAATCACAGCTTCCGGATGTTAACTTTGCCGGATTCAGTCCAACAGAATTCGTTTCGCTGAGCGAGTCCATTGGCCAAAATATCAATACGGTCAAGAGCAGTTGGCAAGCACTGGAGAAGGCAATAAAATTTATAGGAACACATCGTGACAATGCAGCGATGAGAGAAAGAGTGTATGAATGAGATTTTATATTTATTCTTTTTTGCATGTATTTTTCTTTGATTTTTGGTTAACATATTTTGTAATCCATTTTTTATTACACTTTACAGCCATCAAATTCACTCAACAACCAACACAAAAGTCCAGATAACCAGCAAAGACCTACAACGACTGACTGCAGTAGTGCGACGGGGTGACAAACAGCAAAAACTTTTGGTGGAAAAATTGACCTCTGATTTTAAGCAAGTCGTTGAAAAGTATTCACAAAGTCAACAGATGATTAGTTCCAAAATGAAGGCTACCCTCTTCAAGAATCTTTCGCAACAGGATGATCAACAGCAGCAAGATAATGCTGCCGCTGTTGGCATTAACAGCGATCAATATGCAAGACAACAACTTGTGTTGCAACAGGATCTGCAATTAGAGAACGACATTTTAGTGGATCGCAGCGTTAGTGTACAACAGATTGAGGCTGATGTGCTGGACGTCAATCAAATCATGAAGGAGTTGAGCGTGCTCATCAATCTACAGGGTGAACAAATTGACACCATTGAAAACAGTATTGATCATGCGGTGGGCGATGTCGAGGCGGGCACTTCAGAGCTAGCCAAAGCTGCGCAGAGTTTGGCTCGTTATCGGCGAAAAGTTTTAATATTGGTGGTCATTGCTGTGATAATAGGAATAGTTGTGTCTGGTATTATTGCATCGCAATTAAAGAGCTAGACTGATGGATGCGGGAGCTTATTTATTTCAGTACAATAATTTAACTCAATAGTATACAATTGTATCGAAGGGAGGAGGGAGGTCACATGCAAACATTGCACCTAACATAGCCAACTCCTTGTAACCAAAAAATAATTTCTTTATGTTTTTATTGCTGAACGAAATTTGTACGTTTACTTGAGTTGATCCCAATTATTTGTTGAGTTCCGCTGAAGTGAATATGATGTCAAAGTTCGAGGATCAATATCTTGTTTATACAAAAATTAAGAATTTTAATTTTATTTAATGCTTTACATTTTAACGAGTTTCGAAATTATTTATAAATTTTAACCAAAAAAAAATATTATTTTTACCCAAATTCAAATAAATCCCAATGCACGGTGATTGTTGATTTTATCAAGCCCATGTTTTTATTATAACGTATTAGGTTCCTCTATATTAGATTCTATGGATGCTACCATTAATGTTAAATAATCGTAATTCCAATTTGAAGTGCAATTGTTTGTTTATGTGTTGTTATTGTATCAATTCCGTACTGTAATTATAATTATCTTTAAATTATGCAGTCACAAAATGATCAATGAACTGTGTATTGTAATCATTGAACAAACAATTATTTATTTAAATCACAGCAAACATTGTTGTGCATTTGTGAAATTGAAATGCATAGGGGTTTGAAATATAATTGTTAGGAAGACAACAGCTAGGCTTTTACATTTCAAACAAATTTGTGTGTGCACGAATTGTATGTTGTTTAAATATTAAAATCTTAATCAACATAATATGATAACAACAAACGCCTTAAAATGATAGAAATTCACAATTTTAATTATGTGTTTAATTTATTTCTTATCACCAAATACTGTTATCTGTTTCCTCTCTCTCTCTCTCTCTTACTCTCTATAAGCATAAAACGACATCATAATAACATGCTTAATATTACATATAATAAATGTAGGTAAATACAAAAATAAATCTTTATTTAATCTAAGAAGAACAAATACATATTAGTGGATAACAATTATAATAGAAAACAAATAACAGTTAAAGTAGTATTTTTTCCTTTTAACCGCCATTTCAAGTAGGTAAAACATTCATAATTGTTGCTACACAATTGAAATGTAATTTGTCTCAGTTTAACCGTCAGAGCAATTATGATTAAATTAAATGGCTAATCAAACAACATATAAAAATATTATATATTATTAAACAATTATTATAAAACTATTATGTATGTATGTATATTGTATGTATTAGAGAAGAAATTATAATCAAATGAAGATACACTCGGGTCTTTTTAATTATTTTTATTGTTTACGAGTATTCGCATTTCTTAAGAAATCGTATGTTACCAGAAATTAAATTAACAATGGTTAGACAGTTCAAACCAACAGTTGATTTAAATGAATGGAATAATTAAGTAGAGTACAACTATTAAGATAATGGGTATAATTATTTGTTCAATAACTTGATGGTATTATTTTTATAACACACAAAAAATATTGTCAACTTTTTAGCTGCGTTACTTTTCACCGTTTAGAAAAACGGATAAAGATCTCTGTTGATAACAATTATTGGTAATTTTATAGCAAACCCAATTAAATCAAATGTACGATCAAATTTAATTTTAAATTTTGGCGGTAAATTAACAGGTTATATCTAGGCAGACATCCATATATATTATATAAATTTTGGGTCCCTCTAGAAATACATATACATTTTTACATGAAATAGAGAAAACATATATAGATTCAAAAAATAATAATTTTAAACAGACACAAAACATTTTAACGAATTAATTTTAAAAAATGAAGGATAATTTGAGTTCTAAATATAAATTAAAATATGGAGAATTCACAAATTTAAATGGTATTTCCTAAAATATTGTCGTTGATTGTAAAAAAATTTAAAATATTATGGTGGAGAGGAGTTTCTTGGGAGGTTAATATTCCTTGGGGTCTCACAAAAGACTATGGCGGCAGTGTTTGTACACAAGCAATGTAAATTTAATTTTTAAATAAGCTTATGTAAAAATCGCAGAAATTTTGGTTACATGTGGTCATTGCCCATAAAGGAAGAGCTTTGGAAGCACCTACGTTGTTGCCCTTGTTGCTGTGATGAAAGCGAGCCGACAGATTACTTCCTGTTCATCATATATTAAACATCAGGGCAAACGCAAAATTCTATGGCACTCAATCCTCAATTATTAACAGTTCAGACCTACCGAGAATTGACCTAGCCATGGTGCCGAACTTCATTAGCTCAAATAAAATGTAATTGCGAATTAAATAAGTCATTACTATAAATAAATTTAAAAACAAATGTGTTTATATAAACTATTAAATTGACAAAGGATAAATAAAATTTAAACACAATTTTAAAAAATACAACTAATTAACTATGTGTTAATTGCAAAGCATAGTGAATATCGTCACAACTTATATTCAAAAGAATTTTTTGTGATAAATCAGCACGAGAATGTTCGCAGATGAGAAGCCGAAATGCGCCCAACTTGGAACAAATGCGAAGTGCACACCCTGGAGGAGGCAATTTAACGTCTAAAAATGACGACAATGTTTCCAACTGCGTGTATACGCCAGCGAATGTTGTCTCCTCTACACCAGTTCTTTCAATCTATTGAATTTAAATTAATTTAAACAAATATAAAAATAAGTGAGAAATTGTAACTTACTTCTGCTGTTACAGCCTGAAGAAACAGTTTTTCCATTTTGGAACAACTTTTGATAGCCAAAATTTTTGCGCTTGATATCATTTCAGTTAATGCTTGCTGGACATTTGCCATAGAAACAATGCTTTTTTTACCAGCACTTGTTTGCTCCGCAATTTCTGTTGAGCGTCGACAAATGTCCAAAGCACGACGCGCATCTCCAGAGACTGCTGCTACTTTTCTGCGAAGCAGTAAAACATTTTATTCAGTCTAGCTCCTTCCGAAAAGCTAATTTAAACTTACCGCGCAACTAGTTGAACAGCATCTCCTTTAAAAGCATCCACTCCGATGAGACGCGATGTGACTATCTCTTGTAGCTGTTTATGTGAATACGGTTGAAATGTGAGTCGTGTTAGTCCCAATCGTGAAGCTACTTTACCCATTAGCAATCGCTCTGGCAAATCCATTGTATTGGCAATAGTCACAACGACTAATTTTGCAGCACTCTTGGTGGGCCAGTCCAGTAAGTTGTAAACTACATCTTGACGACGATTGCACAAGATATCTAATTCATCAACTAACAACACAGTTGTTTGTCTTCTAGGTGCGGGAGTGGTGAAACGTTTCTCCAGCAGTGAATGTGCTTGTTCCCAAGGAACAGTTTTTCCGGTTAGCTGCCTGTATATGTGAACGTAAGCTTGTCGAGGCTGCGTTAAACGCATTCCATTTATATCGATATACACAAATGATGGAATTATATCGTCAATAACTTTTTGCTGCAGGCAACGAATCACTTCAGAAACGGTCGCTGTTTTTCCTGTACCAGGTACACCCGAAATGTACATACAACCACCACATTCGTCAAGAAGTTTCCCTTTGATGAAATTATAGATGTTACTGAACTCGTTCTCACGGCATGGAAGACTTTTCGGTATTGCCGAAACATGCAGACGTTCTCTGGCTACTTCTAAATCCATTTTACCATATTTAATGGGAGCTAGTCTTTTTTCTATAGAAGGTGTTGCAATTTTTCTTTTTTCGTGAGGAGTCCTGTAATCAATAAAGTTAAGTGTAATTAAACATAACAATAAAGCAATATATCTTCTTCTTTTTTCTTTACAAAGATGTTTTTGGAGTGGTCGGTTCTGTGGTGTTAAGTTTTTTGCGGGGTGTTGATTCATTCTCTTTAGATTTGGATTTTGTTGTAGTCAAGGAAATATTATTATTTACAGTATTTAAGTCGCCTTCTACATCTTCTTCCAAGGTGTCCATCAATTTGATAGTTTTCCTTGGGGTACCTACAAATATTCAGAATTTAAAAAAAAATGAAAATTGATTTAAAAATTGCATTAATCTTACCAGATTTACTGCCTGGTGTTTTCAAGATGCTTTTTATTCTGGGTGTTTCGATTAATTTGTTTTTCGGAGTTTGAGGAGCCAAAGGAGCTTTGGCGGGAGTGATTTCAATAGGGTCTGTATACATGCTATTAGATCGACTGGATCGACGCAATGTTATTGTTGAATCGACGGAAATACTAGAAGTTCGAGATGATCGTCGCAAGGGTGTTTTTGGCTCTTCATTTTTATATTTTTGAGATAATCTTAATTTTATTTTCAGTGCATTATCAGCCTCATTACCATTTATAATTGAATAGTCCAATACGTTTTTATGCGCCTCGTTTAGACAATCATTAAGATTTCGTCGCACTCCAGTTGAATTCCGTTTGTTTTCTTTTTTTGGAGACTCTAGCAAATAATTACCATTCATTTCTTTTGTGGAAGAATCTTTCACAAAGTGGCTTACAATTTCTACATTCGGGGCATCGTTGTTTGATCTTTTTATTTTTTGTACAGAGTTTCCAATAATCTTTATAGGAGAAACAAGTGGATCCTCTTTTGTCCGCTTGGGAGTTAGGTTTGAATCAGCCAAACTCACTGATTGTCTTTTAGCATTTTTTCTCAATTTAGGCGTTTTGCTTTCTTCTACATGTTCCTCATTTAAACCAATAAGCTCATATTTCCGGGCTGTTTTATGTACCAACTTATAACGACACACATACATAAATTTGGATTTTCCAAAACTATCAAGAACTTCCCTTGGATTTTCAGACAAATCCGCATATAAAACAGAGCATTTATTAAAAATAGTTTCCAACGATATGTCTGCATCAAAAGGCCGAGTGTCTTCTACAATTTCTATGTCCAGTTTCAAATTTTTGGTTGACGTATAAGAAGGAAGTCCATGAGGTCTGAAAAAATAAATACCAATTATAAATTTTCAGTCATGAAAACCCTATTTATTAAATACCTGGAGAACCATTGTACAATTGCACGGTACGGATCTTCCTTATCATAATCATCATTGTACATGGAAATAATTTTAGCTACGTCGCAGCCCTCCTCTGAATCGGGATCTGCTGAATCAGCATTAGAAACCAACACAAAATCTCCAACACGTAAAGTAAGTGGACCGCAGATGCACTTTCTGAAATAACACAATACAACAAAACAGTGCAAATTTATATTAATTAAATTACTTACTTGTAATAAGTACTATCGTTTCGGAGCTTCGCCTTTATTACTGGTGGACCCACTTCCTTTCCAACCCAAACAATATTAACTTTGCAAATTGAAGAATTTATCATTATGTCAAGTATTCTAAATGCACTAAATTATAATAAAATAATATTAAAAATAAAACCACAAAAATTTTCTTTTGTTCCGTCGAAGAAGTTCTAAACTTAAGTCGAATGCAACATAATATGCTAAGTATTTACATTTTACATGCATTGGCGCCAAAATATGTTTTTAAGGGTGAAACACAGTATGATTTGCAATACGAAATGTCAAGTTTGGCAGCTCTATATATATTTTCTCAAATAAACCAAGCCGTATATATAAATATCTATAAGAGGAAATACTATTTGTTGTATAATTACAAATAAGTAAACTCGATAGGTTTTTCTTAAAGATTTTCTTTTGTCGTTTTTAAATTAAAATCGAAGAATACAAATAAAGATGACAGACGGGCAAACTTCTGTGTCAGGTCAAGAGTCGGATCTAGTTTTGGCGCCACATATGATAATGATAGTGTTTGATGGCTTACAAATCTCATTTCATTCCTGTATTTACGTACTGATTCATGCTCTGTCAATTCATCGCACATGCATAAATGTAAATATTTATTGGCAAAAAATTTCCTTTTGTCGATTGAAAAAACTTGTAATATATTATAATATTCTTTTTTGCTTTAAAAATACGCGTTTAAAAAATCATATTTAAAAAAAAAAAAAAAAAAAACATTGGCGAAAAATTCCTAGAGATCTCGCCGTGTGTATAATATATAATATTGAAAAAAATATGTATGGGATAACATATTCAGCAAATTGAAAAGTATGTATATATGATACTTCTTGTAGAACATATATCGGCCGATTTGATTTTCATTGACACTTGAATTTTAACCGGAAACAAAATACATTTTGTGGAACTCGACAAGTTTGTTTGATGACTCACGTAGTTAGCCAAAATGGCAGACAAAAAGCAGAAAAGCCATTTTCTTATATTCACATACACACCCGACACATAACACAAGAAGCATCGGGTCCGTAAGTGTTTTTTGTCCTTCCTAACAAAAATTTTAATTAAATTTTTCACACGAAAAAGTTCTAGTTCTAAAATTAAGTAAATTATCGCAAGTAACGTGTTAGTGTACCCGCTTCTGATTGCTGATTATTTTAAAGTAATTTGGAAACAAAAACGTGAGTGTTTGCATCGTTTATTTAAAATCAGTCACGGTCGGTGAAAATTTTTGATTTTCTCCTGACATAAAATCGTTTTAGGCGAAAAAAGGCGACATCGTCAATTAACAAACTGCACCAAACAGTTTACTTGTTAACGGGGCAGTTAATTAGTTATGCTGATCGTAATTTTTCTACAATTTTAATTTATAAATTCATAGAAATTTATGGGGATTTTTTGCAAAAAAAAAGATTGACTCGTTTTATTTTTCACATGTATGGAATATGTGGCGCGGTGATGGGACGAGTATATGGTGGTGGCTTTGTGTGCAGTTGCGTTGACTTGGTTTTTCTTTTTTAACTTTGCGTCTACTCTGAAGTCTGTATACGTACATGCGAAAAATTTAATTGATAAATTCTGTGTTTAAATGTGTTGGTTAATGGCGGCCGCCAATAATTTTTTTATTTCTTTTAACTTCTTGTTAAATACACAAGTAAGCCTTAACCCATTTCGTTAAATTGAATTCTTTAAATATAGCGTGATGTGTGGTGTAAATTGATTGTAATTGTTAAAATAAAATAAATTCAGCATTTTAATAAATATAATTTTGTGCACATTCCGGTTAATTTTTTACATTAATTCCTAACGACATTTTATACAGCCGTATTAGTATTTAAGTCCCGCAGTGGATGGATGAGTCAAATTTGAATTCTCTTTCTTCTCCAAAAAAAACCCAATACAAATTAAATTTACAGTTTACACAGCGGCATAAAATTCGGAGAAATATGACAAACGGCAATGCGGCTTAAAATTCTTTGTACCAAAATTGCTAGAATGAACCGTAAATAAATCTTTAAAATATCATTTTCGTTTCACCGTTTTTCATAATATATATTATGTATTATAATTTAATTTAATGTATTTTTTTATGAATTCATAATCGTCTCTTCATGAAGAAAAAGGGGAGGAAAATAATACAAGTGCAAAATGACGTTACTGTACTTATAACTCTTAAATGGAGTAAAGTAGACGCAGGCGCACAGGTGTAACGCCTTTTAAATTTTTTAAATCATTAAATGCATCTGCATTAAGCATTTCTACAGCATTATGCATAATTATTTGTATTAATTTTCTTTTAGTGACAAAGAATGTTCATAAAAATGGTTTACATATTTCGATTCTAGGCGTTTTTAATTTTGAACGCGCAATGTCTGAATCAATATTTGTTCTAATAATAGCTCAATTACTTTGTCTGGATGCATGAGCACTCTTTCACAAAATTGGGTTTTTAAACAAATGTACATCTGAACTGAATCGATGCAATTTCTTTTGATCGCGTTTAATTTATTTAATTAATTAAATCCTACAAAATTAGGAAATATTGCTTTCGATATAACCGTAGTTACTTGTAATGAAACTTGGTACTGGCTTGAAACAAGCTCGCCTCTAGACATCAATTAATATTATACATACAACTTTTTCATGCAATATGGTTCTTTGTTTTTGTACAATTACAAGTATACGGCAATACTCTAGTATTACTAACATTAACATGTTTGTTAAATTTTCCGTTCATTTTCTTCACATGTGGCTTTGTGTAAATGTAAGTTTATTGCTGATGAGCATAGCACGTACGTGTAGTTAGTCTTGGCTGTTTGCATGTTCAAAATGTGCAATAAATTTGTATGGCGGCGCACAAGTAAAACTAGGTCACACCAAAAACTTGACCCGAAAACGGAGAAAAACTGTCGAATAGCGCACACGATATGCGGATGCAGTATGTGCGCATACATTGCGATAACGGTGAAAATGTGTGTGCAAATCGCACGGTATGGATTTTAGTATTTTCTTCTTTTGTTGTTTGTCTTTGCTAAAATAAAATTTCTGTTGTAATAAAATGTAGGAGTGCGATCTCTCCACTTTTCTGTAGACAACAATGACTGAACATTTTTATCATTTATCGATTGGCCCTATGAATAAGGTTTAATTATATGAAAACAATCTTTTATTGCATTTTAACCATTTTTTTTGCATTTATAAAAATGTAAGTTGTTTAAATTGAACTTATTTAATCGATCGATACTGAAGTTTTTATTTTAGATTGTTTATTATCACACACGCTGCACCATCAATGTCAACTGCAATTAGTAATTACGTCCGATAACAACACTTGCAGTAGTGTTCTTTTTAACTGGTTTTTATCGTTGTAGTACTACTACGAGTACCCGCTACTTACGTCGATAGTACCTACATACTTGCTATTTTATAATTTATTACACTACAATATGGATGTAATTTTGGGTTTTATAAGCATGTATGAGAATTGTGAGTTATGGCACATTTTGTATGGCATATTGTGCACTGCAACATGCAGTGACATAACGGTTCAGTATAAAATGTATGTATCTATTGTACTATTGCATTTATTAAATTTATTAACTGGAAAACCTTTAAAAATTTCTTATTTAAGTACATTTTACAATGCAATGATTTTCTTCGTTGTCTCCATTTTGTTTACTGTAAATGTTCTTGAAATACATAACAAATAAATACATAGTCGATTTTTCTACTAATTTTTGAAAATATTTTTTTTATCTTTAGACATGTTATAGTATGTACCTGATAGTAGGTGATATACAAATAAATTTTAAGTTTACGGAATGAATTATCTTCTTTCCATTTATTTAATTGATTTAATACGAACCAGTATGGTTGTGAAAGAATCTTACATTCGCAAACTTTTTTGAGAAAAGTTAATACATAATGCAGGAATACGTTTTGAGTCCAAAAAAGTGGTCTAGATAGAATTTGTGTATGTACGTTTGTTCGGGCATTGCAATTTCCGGAGAAGATCTCGAAAATTACAGGACGGATTTGCATGAACGTCATTTATATAATATTTTATGCGTAATTTATTATTTAAAGGTAACATCTCTCAAGGTCACGTTAATACTAAAAAAAATCATATGGGCGCTAACGATTTTTGTTAAATTTTCTAATCTTTTTGTATTCTAAACAAAATTGTATTTATCGTATATCCCACTCGTATTATCCTTCGGAATAGTTTTAAGGAATGTAAGCGTGACGTCATCTTCTATCTCACAAAACTTCCGCAACATGAACAAAATTCTTTCACTTTATAATGAGAAACAAATCGCCAAACATCTCAGAAATCATCATTGAACCATTTGCACTCGAGATCTACAATTATTATGCTCTACATTATTATTTTCTATTAAATTCACACTTCGCTCTCCCTGCAATGTATGTTTTTCTTATATTTATATTATAATTTAAAAAAACTTAAGATTCTACCCTCTATGCCAATTCATCTACAGTCTACACAATTTCTCAAAATCCGTGGCATTGAAGATAATAGAATAATTTATATACCTACGACTAAAACTAAATTTTATAACGGAATTAAATATAATAATTAAACTAACTTTAGAAATGTTGTAATCATTAATAAAAAAGGATGATTTGTTAGTAATTCATTTGAGTGCACATAGAATATGTTTAATAAAAAATAATGTTTAATTCTTGTTAATAAAGTTTTTTTGTAATGGTTAAACAAAGCATGTTCAGTAATAGGCAATCAAAATGTGTGTTGATGCTTGATGCAATCAGATTCGATGACATCACTCAGCGATTGTAAATTTAGTAATTATTAGGCTGGATGAAAAGTCCCCGGTCTGACCCATAGATGGCGTTACCAGAATTTTTTCCATATGATTTTCATTTAGTACCAACCTTCAAACGATACGTGTAAAAATTTGACAGCAATCGGACAATTAGTTCGTGAGTTATAGCGATTTGAGTGAAGCTACTTTTGTTATTGTTGAAAAGATGGAAAAAAAAGAATTTCGTGTGTTAATAAAGTATTGCTTCTTGAAGGGAAAAAATACAGTTGAAGCGAAAGCATGGCTTGATGAAGAGTTTCCGGGGTCTGCACCGGGAAAATCCACCATCATTGATTGGTATGCTAAGTTTAAACGTGGTGAAATGAGCACTGAAGACGGTGAACGCAGTGGACGCCCAAAAGAGGCTGTTACCGACGAAAACATCAAAAAAATCCATAAAATAATTTTGAATGATCGTAAAATGAAGTTGAGCGAGATAGCAGACATTGTAAAGATATCAAAGGAACGTATACATCATATCATTCGCGAATATTTGGGCATGCGAAAGCTCTGTGCAAAGTGGGTGCCGCGCGAGCTCACAAGCGATCAAAAACAACAACGAGTTGATGATTCGGAGCAGTGTTTGAAGCTGTTTAAGCGCAATAAAGCCGAATTTTTCCGTCGATATGTGACAATGGATGAAACATGGCTCCATCACTATACTCCAGAGTCCAATCGGCAATCATCTGAATGGACAGCAAGCGATGAACCCAAACCGAAGCGTGGAAAAACGCAACAGTCGGCTGGAAAGGTTATGGCGTCTGTTTTTTGGGATGCGCATGGAATAATATTCATCGACTATCTCCAAAAGGGACAGACAATCAACAGCGACTATTACATTGCTCTATTGGAGCGGTTGAAAGCCGAAATCGCAAAGAAACGGCCGCATTTGAAGAAGAAAAAAGTGCTGTTCCACCAAGACAATGCACCGTGTCACAAGTCTGGAAAAACGATGGCTAAAATTTATGAATTGGGCTACGAATTGCTTCCTCATCCACCGTATTCTCCAGATCTGGCCCCCAGCGACTATTTCCTGTTTGCGGACCTTAAAAGAATGCTCGCTGGCAAGAAATTTAAGACCGATGATGAAGTGATTGCTGAAACTGAGGCCTATTTTGAGGATAAACCGAAAGAGTACTACAGAAGTGGCATCGAAAAGTTGGAAAATCGCTATAATCGCTGTATCGCCTTCGAAGGCAACTATGTTGAATAATAAAATTGAATTTTGCAAAAAAATGTTTTTTACCATGGTAGACCGGGGACTTTTCATCCGGCCTGTTAATTAACATGCATGCCAACTAAACGTCACAAGTTACGTGGTGCATAACACATATGAACGTAAAGGTCATGTCGAGATTCAAGGAAGGTTAATTTCACACTGAGACATGAAAACTTTGATTGCAAATTCCTACACAAGCATAGTATTTGTCGTTGTGTATTACTTAATTTGTAATATTTTGTTGAGTTAGAATTTTAAAATAGTGATGCAACTTCCACTAAAAACAAATCATAGGATTTTTTGTTGAAATAATTCTATGGACAATTAAAGCGGCGTCTTAACCTTGAGCATATTATTTAAAATATTGCACAAGATGCAATTGTCAAGTTGTCGTAGCGCGAATCTAAAGCGTGTACTTTGAACCACGTCCGTAGACCGTAGGCTGACTAGCCTGTAAAACAGCCAGCGGTCGGAAAAATACCACGACGCCAATTCGTTGGGGAATCAGTTCGACGACCTCATTAAGCTTCAAACCACCACACATATATCTACACACGGTTGTTCAACTTGTGTGTACAAGTACAGCCCATCGGCCAGCACCGTTCAACACTGAGCAGTGAGCACATCGATCAGAATATTATTCAGAACAACGAACCCGCAATCACTTTATTTTATCAAACACAAATTAAGATTTCGGTTGATTCATGGGTACGTGAGCTTATTTATACTGGAGTGGATCAATTTTTTTGCAACAGTCGTTACATTTACTTTTTGTTCAAAATATAAAAACAAAATAATCAAGAAGCATTGGTGAACGCACAAACAAATCGACAGAAAGTGGGAAAATCGCCAGAACAACAACGGCCTTGAATAAGTTCAATGCAATGGCAACTGCCAATTACAAACACATGCGTGTGGGGCGTTGTGCAAATATATTGTATAGGTTCAATAAAATGTTTCACCTCTTGCAATGAAGCAGTTTCAGTGTGAAAAATCGTTATGCGAAGTGGGCAGACGCCGCATGCCAGCCTCCGCGCGATCCCGATCGCTGTAACTATACAATATGGTGGCGACCGCGACTAGGAGGTTGTTTAATCTCAAGTCTTCTTTCTCAACACATGCGTCTCGGCCCACAGTGAATGTGTGCATTTTTTTTTTGTTACGTATGACGGTATGACACATTCGCGAAATAGCACACAAACATGTGTGAACGACGCACACTTTCGACCCGTTTGGGTTGTTGTTTTTTTCAACAGAGTGTGTTGATACTTGGATGTCGAGTTGTTTATAACTAGTAAGCGTCTGCGAAGCGCGCATTTCCTTTCAATTGCGACGTTTTCTATATTCACTAGCTGTACTTAAATTCAGTTTAATTTAGTTTGGCGGATGCAACGCGTACACGTGTCTCACGTTGGATAATTAATTGTAACTATTGAGTAAAGTTATTAACGGAAAGAAGAAGTCTCGTGTTTTTTATGTATCCAATTCCACTGATGTAAATTTTATCATAAATACGGTTATATTACAGCGTACGTGTCTATTAGAACTTTGCTATGAATGTGAACATGTTTCCGCATAAACTTTTGTGACAAAGAAAATGCAGTTTATTATTGTATTTTCCTCCAGCGCGTTACGTGCGCTCTTTGTCTTTCAATGAAATTCTTTGTTCTATTAACAACATTAAAATAATGTTCGAACTTGGACAAATGTGTGTTTGGTCATAGCGTCGGAATATGAAAAACAAATTAATTTTACTTGTTTTTTAAAAATAAAATACATATTGATTTGTTATTTGTTCAATTCACAATTGTAGTAAACACATTTTAAAATGATCACTGTAAAGTCAATAAATTTTCTTTGTCTCATTTTATTTGTTGTCATATCAGTACTCGTAAATTAGCTTTGTCTGAAAAAATTGTCTTGTAATCTTCCATATCGTCGTTTTCTCAATTCAAACTTGGTGTTTTTTTTCGCATTTTTAGGGAAGTGATTTTAATTTATATTTTAACAAAGCTCAAGAAAATTAAACAAGAACATTTTTCTTTAAGTTAAAATTTCCAGTAAAATATATGATTAACTTGTTTTCTGTTTTTCCATTTTAGATAATAACACAAGAATCTACAAGAACTTAAACAAAACACAAAACATCGGGCCGATTGCTGCAATAGAAAAATCTAGAAAATTTGTAGCACCAATTAATTTGTATAAGATAAGAAACTGAACGCAAGGCTTAATCTCCAACAGCACTATATTTTTTTTAGTAAACCTACCACAAGAAATTTAAAAGACTTAACAACATTTTGTACGCAAAGGTAATTAGCGCCCACCTAGCTATTTAAAGCAATTTCCACCAATTCGTTTCCCTTTGTTTTCACATTTCACAGAATACAAAAGGTAACCCAAGACTCAACACCACCACTGAACGTAAAAAGTGCAAAAACAAAACACAGTTTTACATTCGTTCTTAAGCAAGTATTTTTGTGCTGGCATCATCAACCATTTGCAATAATAGTGCATCACTCTCAACGAGTTCACGACAAATTGGTCCAACCAGTTTGTTATCAGCATTCCATAATAAGATCGGCATCAATAATCGCCACATAACTGTGACGCAAGTACCAAACGAAAACAAGCTGACTTCAACCGCTACAGTGCGTGTGCCCTTCTCGTGTGGTGATAAACCACCGTACCCATTGCAACAACAAACGCTTCCAACCGCTTATCATCGCAACAGTGCAACAGAAATCGGTGAAATAGGTGTACTAGGTGGCACAGTCGTCGGTGGAGGAGGAAGTAGTCGTGGTGGTAGTTTCGGTACCAGCAATACGGTGAACAGCGGACAGGCGCAGACGATTGGAGTGCGAGGCGGTCAATTGCGACCACTCAAGACGGAAGCCCCCAGGCAAACGGGGCCCGAGTCTCGTGTCACGGGGAGGGAAACGCACAATACGCACGGCGCTGCTGCCAATTCTGGTGCAGGTGCCGCTGCTACCGCCGCTGTTGTCCCCCCCGCAGCAACTCGACGCTGGGTCCCACCATCTCTGCGGCCGCAACATGGACTTTCTCAAGAAGCCAAAAACGATGTCATTTTCAGAAAAGTAATTGTGTTTTGTTGTTTATAAATTAATTTTTACTTTCTTTAATTTTATTTTCATTTATATTAAAATTGTGATTTGTTTGTTGTTAAATATAGGTCCGTGGCATTCTCAACAAGCTCACGCCGGACAAGTTCAAGAAGCTAAGTGATGATTTGTTAAAGATCGATCTTAATTCTACAGTTATTTTGAATGGTGTCATTTATTTGATTTTTGAGAAAGCATTAGACGAGCCTAAGTACTCGTATATGTACGCGCAGTTGTGCAAAAGACTATCCGATGAAGCGCCAAATTTTGAACCGCCCGAGAAACGGTGTACTTTTTTGCGTTTGCTATTAAATGTGTGTCGTGATAAATTCGAGAATCGTTCTGCTTATTTAAGTGAATTATTAGCATCAACTTCGTTATCCGGTGCCGTAGGTGGAGCCTCAGCTCTTAGCAGCAGCAGCAACAGCAGTAATAATAGCAGCAGCACAAATGGCCAAGATGTGGACGCAGAAACCCAACAGAGCGAGGAGGAGGAACGCAAGCACATTGCCAAACAGAAAATGCTGGGCAATGTTAAATTTATTGGCGAATTATCGAAATTGGGTATGCTGTCCAGCGCAACGTTGCACAAGTGCATTCAAGAGCTACTCGATAGACCACAGAATCGACAAACCGCCACCATTCACGATAGGTGCGAGGATATGGAGTGCCTCAGCCAGCTCATACGAACTTGCGGCGAGAACTTGGACACGGAAAAATGTAAACCGCTGATGGATCAATACTTTGAAAAGATGACCAGACGTTCACAATCGGCAAAATATCCGCCGCGCATACGCTTTATGCTGCGCGATGTGATTGAATTGCGTCGCGACAATTGGGTACCCAGGAAAGTGGCCACTACCGAGGGCCCGGTGCCCATTAATCAGTTGCGCCAAGAAGAAGATCTCTTAGTGATGCGCACACCGTACAACAATCGTAACCATCGCGATGGTCGCAACATTGATCGTGACAACGACAACTGGATGAAGTTTGCCTTCATTCTGCAGCCAGGTTTTAGCGATTCCATTGGCGGTGGACCAAATTCCATCATGCCATCTGCACCTTCGCCATACTCGGCGTCCGGCGATCGCAGTAGCGGCAACAGCTACATGAACAATCGCGATCGTGATCATCAGTCGTCGTACAACAATCATCGTCAGTACCGCGATGATCAGGGTGGCGGCAATAACAGCCAAGGACAGGGCGGTGGCATGATGGACAGTCGCCAGAACATGGGTGGCAATTATCGCCATAATAATCAGCGAGGCCAAAACAACTACAACAACAACCGTTACAACAATTCGGGGGGAGGAGGTGGCAACAATCAGAACATGAACAACACCAAGCATAATATGCATCATCAGTACCAGAATCAGTATCATGGTGGACAGCACAATAACCATAACAACTACAACAGCAACAATATGTCATCGAACATGTTGAACAATAAGGACTTGGCACCACGCTTCAAGCGCAGTCTCATTACACCATCATCGACAGAGGCCGTTGAGAAAATCCAATTTAGGCCAGCCGCTAATACGTTGTTATTTAAAGCTAATGCCAACATTAAAGCCACTCAGTTGCCACTAACAACTCCACGCTCTGGTAGCGCATCCACTACCATGAACAATGGCTCAACGTCATTGAGTGAGACAACACAGTCTCAGCAACCGTCACCATTACCAACACAACCGGCGGAACCACAACATCAACAACAACAACAGCAGCCCCAGCAGCAGCAGCAACAACAACCTATTGCTCGTCCCACACAAGCACAGTCACCATCGCTGCAAGAGGTGAAGGTGTCAGACAACAAGCAGCCTCCGACAGGTATTAACAACAAGGAACAAACTGCTGCAGTTGTAAAACAAGGCTCTGTAGAGAAGCCAAAACAAAAGAAGGACAAGGGACCAAACAAGGAAGAGACCCTAAAGAAGGTGAGCGCATTTGTTGTCGAATCCATTGTTCCCGAACTTCCAGAAGACAAACAATTGGACGCAGTAGCAGCTGAATTTATTGAAATGAAAATTCCTGAGAAATTCATGCGCGACTCAATGATTCTAACACTCAATGAAATCATTGATAAGGATGACATCGTGCATGAACGTACCATCTCATTCTTGATGAAAATTCGTGCCGCCAATAAGCTCAGCAATGGCGCCGTTTTGGACGCATTCAAATCTCTCATCAATGGCATGAATGAAAGTCCAATTCCACGTGTCGCTACCCTCATGGCATCTCTCTTGGCTCGCTCAGTGGCTTCCAATTTGTGCAAATTATCCGACGTTGCTTTGTACTGCGAGAATGGACAACACTATCCGTTGTTCCTACTTGTCTTGCAACAGTTGCACAAAAGCATGGGCAAACAACCATTATACGACATTTTCACCAGCAGCAAGGTGAACTTGATGACCAGTCTGCCAGACGCAGACCGTAATAAGGAGCGCATGGGTGCGATTTTAGAGGATCGCAATCTCAGTTTTCTATATCCCTTGTTGAAAGTGCAAGCAGAAATGCAAAAGCAAATTCAAACCGATCCTAATCCTCAAGTATTTTATAAATGGATTAAAGAGAACGTGGATGCGGATCGCTTCACTGATCCCCGTTTCATCACTGCATTGATGACGGTCTTGCTAAAATACATCACCACTGAGACCACACTGGCTGATGGCGTTGATCGCACCAAGATGCCGGAGCGTTTAGTCATTGACAAGGAGAAAACTTTACTGGAAAAATATCGCGCATTGCTGTTGGCGTTCCTCAATCGCAACACTGAACTCCAACTGATTGCTATCTATGCATTGCAGGTGTTTTGCCACAGCGTCAAATTCCCAAAGGGTAAGTTATTATTAAAATCATTTTACTACATTACAATTGAAGGCTGTTATTTATTTCGCAATATGTTTTGTTTCGGCTACAGGAATGCTCTTGCGTTGGTTCTCAGCGTTGTACGAGTTGAATGTTATATCTGAGGAGTCATTCCTAAACTGGAAGGAAGATCTTTCAAATGCCTATCCAGGCAAAGGAGATGCTCTGTTCCAGGTGAACCAGTGGCTCACATGGCTGGCAGAGGCAGAGTCAGAAGATGACGAAGACGAAGACTAAATTAAATGCAACGTAGTAAATTGTCTCATTTCACACTATTTTCTTAATCCCCTTTCTTCATTATAATCTTTAGTTTGTCTTTTTTTTCTTTTTTTTTGCATGTCCCTAAAATTATTAATTCTTCGTAACTATGGAAATATTTCTTAAATTTTTTTTTTATTAAATTTTGTTTCTTCCCCCCCCCCCCTAACTTTCTAACTTTTAATAAATCAAACATTATGTAAATGAATAACTATTATTAAATGAAATATCTCTTCTTTTTTTCTACAAGTGAGTAGACTAGATCGATTATGCAACTAAATTTACATAACACACACAGTAAATTAACTAAATGGTGAAAAATGGCGTAAGGGAAACACTAAAGAAAACATTTTAAAAAATACAAAAAAAAAATTAATGTGTCACACATTTAGTGAGTAGTTAGTTGCTCGGTTTGCAACGGACTGGGCAGTTGAAACCTTAAAGAGCAGATCTGTGTTGAATGGACTTTAAAGCTGTCCAATCAGTTTGCCTAAAATGGTATCGTAATTGTTTATCTATATGAATGTTGTAATTTAAGTTGGACGAATGTTTGAAGAATTCTTTTATAATATTCCCGGCACTTACAGTAATCAACAAAATTTAAAAATCCATTTATTTGTGCTACTTTGTAAGAGTCGCCTATAGCTTCGGGATCCATAAAATTATTTTATAATTGCAATCAATTTATAGCACATTTGCTATTTTGTTAAAATCACCATTGGATGGCTTTCAAATTGTTTGGCCAAAGAATTTTACTTTTGTGAAACAACATCAATAAAGGTTAAAAGATGCACTCCATAAATTCTTCCACAGCAATTGCTCATTTGTAGTTTTTGCATTTACATCTCGATGATTCAAAATTTGTTCAACAAAGAAATTCATGATTTGTTGCGATCTAGATAAAATTGTACGAGTGCAAAAGAAAACATTTGACTGACATCGTGTAAATGTTCTGTGCATGTGAATTAATGTTTACAACAAATAATATATGTATTCTTTTTATTTTACTCTTTAAAAAATACATTTAGCGTTTCAAATTAATAACAATATTTGTGAAAAAAATAATAATTACAAAAAAATTCGATTTCCCAAGCAGAAAATATGTAACTATTGTATTCATATATTATCTGGCAATGTAATGCAATTAAAATGAAATAAACAACACAACAACAGAATTTATGTTTTATTATATTTATAATTGTAAAGTTAAGTGTAATTTAGGATTCAAAGTTTTGTAAGTTTTTTCAAAAAAAGAGAAAACCGATTGGCTATTATAGTTTTAAATGACATGAATTATTAATTAAGTATCCGACGTTAATATTTTTAATTTCTCTAGGTAAACTTAATCTAGCCTATTCCCACTTCTGGTATTACACAACCTTTTTTTTTAAACGGGTTTGATTTGACACGGTAGTCGGTACAGAAATTAATTCAATTTTTACAAAATTGCCGTGTAAAAACAGAACTTGTGTATTTACTTTAGTTAAAATATTGAGCATTGGATAAAATGAAGCGTTATCTGAAAATCCTGCTAAAGTATTGATCTGACAATGTCCGATTCTCCTCTTAAATACAAAATGAAAATCCCGTTACTATTATAACACAAAAATTTTTATGCCTTACGGCGGGAAAGCCACTCTATAAAATGAAGTTTCCTTCAACAAACTTAAAACTGATGGGGACTGCTATTTAAAATCCCAAATAAAATGTGTTTGGAGAAACTGGAGAGTGAAACTAGGGATATCAACCTTAGCCTTCGGATGGATTAGATATGATTCCACCTTTAATGTACATCGAGGTTTGCCCTATTGTACGCAGAAACAAATAAAATTATCTTCATCTAAAAGATATATGTAAATAAAATACTTTATACGGCAGAAAAAAATAATTACAAAAAATTCTGAGTGAAAAGGATAAATGTAATATTAAAAAAATTTTATTGCAAATTTATACTAGTATATGCATGCAACTTTACAATAAATCTAAAACTACAGACTTTATGAATTCCGTTGCGCCACCTCTTTCCTTTCGATGAATGTGAATCTAGATGTTGCTTTGGAAATTCTTCCGGAATTAAATTGACTCTTGAACTTTGGCAATAATAAAGGGTGCTGCAAAGAGAAAAAAAAACAAAAATCGTTAGTTACTAGAATTTACATTTGAATCACCTAAGGTTAAGATAATAAATTATTTGTGGGACCACACAATTCCCATAAACATAACCTCACCTATTCTAATGGCTGCACACAGTACAACGAAGGAAAGGACATTTTGTTTGACTCCTTTTCTCACTCGCTGCTTCTCTTCGGCTGGATCGGCTCCTGGAAATCGGAACATCTTTGGCAACTTGTGTTTTAAATTACACAATTTTACAAGATTCGTTAAGAAGAAAAGATCCGCAAAGGTCGAAAAAAATTGTAGAGAAATTTTTTGAGGTTTTTAACCACAATATATATATATCTTTAAATATATACATATTATTTATTTGTGTTTTCCCATCTCACCAATAGGTGCAGCACACTCAGTAAGGTTATTAAATCCTCATATTAAATGCATGTGTAATATATGTACATATTGTGAGTTTCGCAGGTTAGGTTTTGACTTATGATATTTAAGCGCCAAAGAAAAATATGTTCTAAACATTTCAAGGTCAAAATCTGTAAATTCAATACTCCATATTTACATCTCAGAAATGTTAAAAATTCATATAAAAATGCACATCATAATTTTAAAATTCAAGATCATATTTTTATCTTAAAATTAATATTTTTTTTAGTTATTATTAAAACATTCCTAAATTTTAATTTTGAAAGATGGATTTTAGGATCTCCTTTTATAGAATTTTTTTCAGACATCCTTCAAGAATTCATTCGGTTTCCTTACATATACTTCTATTTGTTCAGCGTGATCTGCATATACGATCGTATTAAATATTCTTGTAAATTAAACACATTTCAAAAACCTATCCATTTGATGCAAAAGAAGAACGTCAAAACATCAATTGAAATTTTACAATTTATAATCAAATATGCAATTGAATGTATGTATACTTATATAGTTACATGACAAATCACATAAAATGAAAGTAATAAATATTAGTAATTACTATTAATAATTGAAGGCTTTTAGACACCCTTCAAGAAATGTAAACAAAGCCCACCCAACCGAGCAACATCAAAAACAATAAATCAAATTCATGCAACTACATACAATAACGAAAGCCGTTCATCCGAGAACCAGTATGATGCGTTTCAAAACTATAAACTTTCTCCGCAATATCGTTTATTTGCATCCACAAACGGAAATCTGGCGAATTGCAATATTGCAATCGCATGCACGCAATTTTTCCGCGTTCGATTTTCACTTTCCTTTATTGCATCTTTTACCTAGATCAAGTGTAGCAAAGCAATCTGCAGACTGCAGCAGTTGCTATTTACCATTCCGTCTGTTCGGTCGCTTGTAACTTGTATTGTGGAAACAGTGCGGTGTATTAAACATTTTGCAAAAATGAAAATCACATTCGATGAAGTTGAGATTTCGTTGGCGAAGAAATTGGGCCGTTATTTTACAAACAGTACGGGATTTGTGGAAGCTAATCCTGGAAGAATGATTTTACCGCGGGTATTTAACGACATGCAGATTGGACCATCCGTTTTGAATCTTCCTGTTCGAGCCGATGATATCTGGTTGGTTTCGTATGCGAGAAGTGGTAAGACTTTAAGTATTTTAATGTTTCGTATTAATGTTTATCATATAATATTATCATATCCATTCCCCCATTAAATTTACTACAAATTCTAAATTAGCTAAAGTCGATTAAATTTTGTAATGCTTAAATATTAGACACAGCTAATTTTAAGTTACTATCTCCATTTATAATTGAGATATTTAATGGACATTTATCTTACTTTTGAAACTTGTTATTTGTATCTGCCAATTGAATGCACTTGCAGTTCCGGTTTCGGCAGTAATAATGCACTATTAATACTAATACTTTCTTTTTCTACACTCAAAGTCATTCCACTTTCATTAAATTAATCTTACATATCGCATCGTTAATTAATATTATTGAATCATAAAAACAAAGTCATGCAACTGTTTTTTTTACTTAAATTTTAATAGGATCTACCTGGTGCCAAGAAATGGTCTGGCTATTGGGAAATAAACTAGACTATGATGCTGCTCGTTCACAAATCCAGTTGGCCCGTTTTCCAATTCTCGAGTCGACTGGTCTGCTAACAGATGACTTTCCCGAATTAATGGAAAAATTCGGAAACACTGTCGACTATGTGCGCAACATGCCGAGTCAGCGTTTCATTAAATCGCACATGCCATGGAATATGTTGCCCACTGCATTGGATACGGTCAAGCCCAAGATTGTTTATATTGCACGCAACCCCAAGGATTTATGTGTCTCCTATTACCATTATTCCAAGTTGCTACACTCAATGAACGCCACATTTGAGGAATACTGTGAGCTCTTCCTGAATCATCAGCTGCCATTGGGCAACATTTGGACACATGTTTTGCCATTCTGGGAGCGACGTAACGAACCCAATATTTTGTTTTTCAAGTACGAGGACCTAAGGCGTGATCTGCCCAATGCAATAAAAAAGTGTGTTCAATTTTTGGAAGTGCCCGAGCTCTCGCAAGACCAGATGAACGCACTGTGTGAGCATTTACAATTTGAGAAGATGCAAAAGAATGCATCGGTTAACTACGATGCCATTATTGAGGCCAGTAAAAAGGGAAATGATGAGAAAAAGGATGACGTGAAGTTTATTCGTAAAGGGCAGATTGGGGATTGGAGGAATTTTATGAATGACGAAATGGCAGCACGTTTCGATGACTGGATTGAAAAAAATTCATCTGGGAGTGGACTTAAGTTTGATTATGAATAATTATTGATAAAAATGTTGTCTTTGCTTTTTATTTTTTTAATCTTTGGATCTTTATGCATTTCAAAACGGTTTTAATTACGTAATTTTTAAATAAATGAGTTTTAATTGTTTATATTTATCGTTTTATTGGAGAAACTTCCATGCTTATCATAAAATGCCATTGTTCGACTCAAGCATCAATAAAACGGTTGTCTTATTTCGCTGTATTTGTATAGAACTTGTTCGGAACATTTTTAAGTGATATTTCACGAGTTTTTAAATAACACTCTTATAATTCTTTGATACAGAAAATATTTATAATTAAAAAATTTGACTTTTTGTTTTGGAAAATCAAGAAGCCTAACGCCAGTTTTGCCATATACATTGTTCATTCCAAAAAATTGAGTTGTTGTTGTTAAAAACGTTTTATGGTCATAACTTCAAAGTCAAGTTGATCCCTTCGAGTTGTATCCTTAGATAAAAATTAAAATCGCCGTTTGACTCTTGCTTTAGCTGTTCTCGAATAAAAACGGAATCAATTACCATCACATTTTTAGGAACAGAGCCCAGAAGGTGCCGGGACGATTTTCTAGATCATTAAAAAACAAAAGTGAAAACTGGATTAAAAGAGATACATAATTTCAAAATACATAATTTTGTAATTTCAATAATTATTTCTCATATAGACTATGTAGACTCAATAGCGGCATTTAAATTTTAGCGCCTAAAAATATAAATTTTTTTTTTAAATCAAAATTCATCAGTCATTCCTTGATCGCTTTTTATTGGAATTCACATATATCTGGGTGGTTCAAGTCTGAAAGTATCGATGATCCTATTGATTATCTGCCAAACTATAGTTTAATAAAATTAAAATATATTTATAAAATTATACGCTGTTCACTTTTTTGCACAACTGCGACAGTTTTTCAAAAGTCAAGTACATATTCAGAAAATTAAGCACGCATCGCATATGTACTAATTGTTTGTCACATTTCAGCTTCAGCTCCTCACACAAGACAACAAAAAAGTAGTGCAACGAATTCTATAAATTGCCTATATACATATATATAATATATGAGACTGCCTGCTGTCACTGCAAAGTGCAATGGTATTTGGTACGCCGTACGTTACGTACCGTGGTCCGCACTCCGCCGTCCGTGACGTGCGACTATGATGTACGCACACATGTTAAATACCAAACACACATACCCTGGCACGGGTCGTACGGCGTACCTCGTAAGTCGTACGGGTATAAATTGAAAAACGCTTAAAAAGAAATTGGTATTTAAATGAAATGTTTAGTGCAGCGTTCGAATAGAAATGCAAAAAGTGTTTTTTTTTGACAAAATGATGATTGTAAATAAATAAATTATGCAAAATAATAATTAACATAATGAAAGTTGCTATGTGAACGTTTATTGCGTGCCCTCAATGGACAATAGTTTTGACAGTTTGAGGCTCAAAAGCCCAGAACACAATTAATCAATTTTGGCAAATTTTCATTTGTCTCATTTTTTTTTATTTTTTGGAAAGAAAAAGTGTTCCACGAGAAGCAGTGAAAAAAATATTTAGTAATCTAAATCAAATAAATAATTTAGGAAAGTGCGTGAAATCGGGGCGGCAATGAGTTCCGCCAACGGCAGCAGTGGCAATCGTGCTGCTAAATATTCCACTGCAACCAGCTCATCAGCTTCAGGAAGTTCGGCCCTTAGTAGCAGCTCTTGCAGTGGCAGTGGCCTTCAGCCATTAAACTTACGACAATTGGAAGTTCTTGCGCAAGACATATTCAGTGAGTGCAAACAGTGCAGCGAAGACTCCCGTTTCAGTTATCAACTGCGTGAAAAGTTGGAGCGCCTACCACGCGAGTTGCGTCGTGAATTAGTTCGACGTGTCCAAAATGGGTGTGCACCACTTTTTACCACATGCAAACGTGGTAATGTTTTGCTTGCCGAATATTTAGTAACCGTTTGTGATGCTGACTTGGAGCAGCGTGGACTGTACGAAGTGCCCGAAGATGGCTCTGTACATTGTGTCACTCCGTTGTGGTGTGCTGCTGTAACAGGTAAATTGCCTGTTGTTAAATGTCTGCTGAGATTGGGCTCCAATGTGAATGCACTGTCGGACACTGGGTCTACACCTGTGCGTAGTGCCTGCTTTATGACGCACATGGAGATTGTTCAATTTTTGGTGGAGAATGGTGCTGACATTCGCAAATCCAATTACAATGGTGGCACATGCCTAATCAATTCGGTGCAGTGCGAGGAACTGTGCAAATTCTTGATCAAACGTGGTGCCGATGTCAATGCAAAGGACATTCAGGATAAGACTGCACTACACTATGCCATTCAGGAGCATCGATTAGAGACGACAATGTTATTGCTGGAAAATGGTGCTGATCCATTTGCCAAAAGTCGTTACGGTGACGATGCACTGCAAACGGCGTGTCTCAAAGGAGCTAATCTAATATTTGATTATCTGAGGAATCGAATTCAGTACTCTAGTGAACGTCTTGCAGATGCTCATGAACTTATTGGTTCTACTTATTTAGATGAGCACAATGAGACTCGTGTGGCAATATTGCACTGGCGATTGGCACACCACATTCGGCATGGTGTGGCGGGATATGTTCGAAAACATCCAATTGTGCCACAACGAAAGGCCTACGGTAATGCGGTGGAATTTAAGACTTTGATTGAGTTGGATAACATTTCAACTGATGTTGATGCAATGAGGATACAGAGTCTGATGATTTGTGAGCGTGTTCTGGGTATGCATCACAAAGATACACTGTTTCGTTTAATGTTTCGCGGTGCTTCGTATGCGGATTCGTTGCGATTCCAGCGTTGTATTGACTTGTGGAGTTTGGCACTTGAGCAGAGAGTGGCCAAGCACTCAATTTTGTATTCGGATACGTGTTTTACTGCACAGGCACTTGTTAGACTCATGTTGGATCTGCAGGACAAGTATTTTGATGTGGAACCGAATGAGTACATGAGAGATCAAGAGATTCCACTTTTTGAAGATGTTCTTCGTGTTTTTGTGTTAATCACAAGATATATTCAAGGTAAAGCATTTCTTATATCAAGGTAATATTTGTGGTATTATTTAATGTTTTTTCTTACAGACGCTAGAGAACTTTTGCAGTTACGGCCAGTACATCGTAAACAGCAGGAGAACTTTGATAAAGTATTAAAATGCGTAACGCATTTAATTCATCTGTTGAATTTAACTACTCGTAATGAGGATGATCGGAACATGGTGCATCGATTAATAACCGACCTAGTCAAAGGAAACTTAAGGTCCGCTTGCACCAATGATGCACTTTTGCATTTATGCGTATCACGTCTTAATGTGATTAAAAGTGGATACTTTACGGATGATAATAGTCAAAAGGTAAATTTAAAAAAAATCAGAAAAGTGCGACGTTAAAAATAGGTCAATGTCATCGTGTCACGCATGTTTTTAATTTTGTCTCATAATCTTATCTGGCAGAAAATGTTCGCCTAAAAAAACTATAAAATTCAAATCATTCCGTCAAGGTTGTTTCATCAAATTTATACAGGTACACATTCAAGTTCGACTGATGGGTTCAAAAAGATCGCATCATTAAAATGTAATAAAAAACATATATAATATATGTCAATAAAATAAAATTGGATTGAATAAAATGTTAACGCAACCATTAACAAACAAAAACGGATATAATGAGTGGGACAACATCTCGAAGGTTTCCATAAGTCTATTTGCCAAAAAAATATTTCTTCGATATTTTCTTCATTATATTAAAAAGGTTATCAATTAATCCTTATGTTAACCAAACCTTGTAATTTATTGTTATTTTGGTTCTATTTATTTATTTAATTGAAATTGTTTCAGATGATATTTCCTAATGTGGAGGTGGTGCGTCTTCTCATAAAATGTGGTGCTGATGTGAATGCCCGCAATGAATCCAAGTCAACACCATTGCACGTTGCCTCAGTTCCATATAATTTTGAAAATGATGTGAGTTTTAACAAGATTTTTTTATAAACTGCTTTGTTGCAATATTTTCAAGGGTAAAGTTAACTCAAGTCAATACAGCTTCCTGAAATGGCATGCTCGATATTGATGTCTGCGTCAAGGTTGCAGTGGACACAATGAAAGTGTAAATTATCATATTTCTGGTCATTGTTCATAATTTTGCCATTTGTGACAAAACGCCTTAATGTATGTCTCAAAAATATTTGTTTAAAAATGTAAATTCTGAAACATGAAACTGTTCATTGGCACAGATTTTATAGTTAAATATCGTGTACGAGTATAAGTTAATGGTAACTTTCAATTATCGCTTTTTAAATTTTTCCAAATATGCAAACACTTTTTTGTGTTTACAAGAATTATTAAAATATAAAAACCAAGTTGTTTTCATGTTTTTTTGAAATACCTTTACAGAATAAACATGAAATTTTCCATAAAGAACAACAAATATTAAAAAACAAAAAATTACCATCTTTTTCCAGCTCGTTCTCGAACTACTTAAACATGGCGCTCACTTGGATCAGCCCAATCGGGCTGATGACCGTCCAAAGATTCTCATTGCAATCAATCCGATGCACGAGATACCATTAATGAATTTCACAACACTTAAATGTTTGGCAGCTACCACAGTCACTAAATATAAGATACCCTATCGCCATCAATTACCGCGGAAACTGGAGGAGTTTTTAAAGCTGCATGAACCGTAGTTTCTTTCTCAACGTGTACCACGTACGTTGCAATTTTCATACATACGTGATACGAGTAGGTACATTCATAGTTATAATCAACGAGCTGTTGTAATTGTTTATTTTAGATGTTACTGAAATGTTAATCCACTTAAAAATATGTAAACCTACTTAGAACAATTAAAAGCTTTAAAAATTGTAATCTCAAAAAATGGTATGCTTTTAATTTGTTTGTTGCAAAGTCAATTTCCAAAAAATATATGAGCTTTTTTGGAAAAACATAATAATCAACACGAACATTAATTGAGTTGTTAAAATCAAATATTTTATATTTGTTCATACATTTACAGGAATCGCATGTATCTACTTAAAAAAAACCCTAAGTCAGTCAAAAATGTTTAATACAGCAATATAACAACACCCACTAATCCTGTGATGGTAACCACTCCTGCAGTCCATCTAAAAGCTCCAGCATTTGCATTTCTCGCTGCGGTATAGCTGTCAACAACGTGTATCTTCCAACCCATGTTGGCATGAGTGAAACTGTTGTAGTACACAATATCCGGCCATGATGTGTTTGGCGTAATCTCCAAAATTGCCGGATCACCATCTTCGCAGTGCCACTTAAGCGTTCGATTAAATTTCTTAAATGAAATAAATTGATCATCCATACGTCTATCAACGTCATCAGCATGTCGCCCAAGGCACAAAGGACCAGCCGCTGTCGGCTTTGGACGTCCCCTACGCGTGAATTCAACACCAGCCAACACGCGAATTTCACTTTGTTTAGCATCTGTCAAACGATCATAGCCCCCTTTAGGCTCATCCGTAATAACCAACGGATGATAGTATTCCGGGGAATGTGGATTGTTACCGCCGCGCACCTTAAACGCATATGTTAAACCACGTCGCAACCACAACTCGGGTATCAGCAATCCATTAATATTCCATGCGAGTCCATTTGAGACATGTCCCGTTATTCCCTCGTAACCACGCTTTCCACCGGATGGTCCCAGTGTGGCTGTAAATGTCCGTATTGATCGATCGAAAATTTGACTCTTGTCCCATGGTTCCTCAATAACCACTTTACTCTTCGTGAAACTGAAACAGTCATTTACGGGTTCAGATGTGTTGAAATGAATGATGACATCGCCTTTTGGGTAAATATCGTGGAAAGATGGTTCCTTATTGGAATCAAGGCGACCCATTGCCCAAACAGTGTACATTGCGCGATCTAAGAGGAATTCCTTGTCTCCGATGTCCGCTATTTTTGGTAATAAAAGAAATACGTTATTTTTGATCGTACGCTAACAAAAATTTGTAAACTCACAAGAAATTAAAGTCCTACGGAAAGTTATTGTATTGATGCCATTTTCACGTGTAAATGTGTGCAACTGAAAGCTATCCAAACCACCAACGACATCATCTCGACAGACACCTTTATTTTGTCCAAGAACTTGAACGCACTAAAATGGAAATTAATTTGAGAAAAGAGGGAAACGAAAAATAAAAATAATACCAACCGGAGCCAATGAAGTTATGTTATAGTCCGTTGCGTATCCACGGAATCCATCGATGTAGCACACGGCACAATCTGCATTTATCATTTGGCTACGATCTTGCGATCCAGAAACTCCGAACGCCATGTAATCGTCTTCCATCACTTGACCAGCTAATTCAAATGTTATTTGTGGACCAAAAACTTCCCATGATACGCGCAAGTCCTTATGCAATTGCCGACAGTTTGGCAATGCATTAGGATGGGTCTGCAATCAGGACAAAACAAATTTGATCAAGATTTATTACAGAACGCATTTGATTTACAATTTACCTGAACTTTTACTAAAGATGGTGGAACATTTAGTCCTTCGGGAATTAATATTGAACCTAAGTTTTCATTCTTCTCAACATCAAATACGGCTATCCAATCAATATCAAACAGCGTGGTATCTCCAGGAAGCTCCAAAGTAATGTCTTCCTTTTCATATTTTCGTAAATTTTCCAAGCTTTAAATAAAGAAAACAACATTAGTTTTAATCAAAATGGCAATAAAAAAACAAAAAAAAAACTCACTATCCCAATTCGTCAGTGATCTTCTTTCCTTTCGATGTAGGTTGTGGTCCAACACCAACCCAAAAATGCACCATTTTACCACTGCCATCATAGCTGAACTCTGGAATTCGAACCGTTTTGGAGTCCAAAATCTCTACAGCCTCACTGGAGACCTCGCCACGTGCCCTCTTAGAAAAACTGCTACCCTTTTGAGGCACAGGAGGCTCAAACTCTTCAGGAATATAAATATCTCCAAAGGTGTTTTGACTGTTGAGGTCGTACACCGCCAGCCATTTAATTTCGCTGATTTTTTTACCTTCCGGAAGTGTTAGGGTAAAGTCTTTATTGAAGTAACGATCAAGAATATTTGTCCTAAGAGCAATGGCATTTATTAGAATTTATTTTTGCTTTTACAATAATGTAGATGAACTTACTTGCCATATTCATCTGGCACAATAAAACCTTGTGGGCCTGGTCGATTAGCAGCGCCAGCCCAAAAGAAGGTATCGGCTCCATTGCCATCGTAACTGAAGCCGGATATTAAGAATGTGTGCTCGTCCACAGCATAAACGTTGCCACCCACTTGATGATGGTATGAATTTAATTGACCAATATATTTACCTTGGTATGGACCATCATCGTCTTCTTCAGCTAATAAAATTAGGTAATTTAATTTTTTGTAATTAATGAGAAATTATACATTTTTATTCGTATTTTAAATTTTAAATTTTTAATAGAATCGCGAATTATTTTTGCCGAAAAAACAAATGACTAACTGAAAATTTTTTTTGAAAAAATATCAAAACCCAAATGCAATTAAAACCACCAACAAGAAGAAAAACTCAAGGTTTCTCGCTTGTGCAATTTGTTCCTGTATGGTCGGCATTGAAGTCTTTCGTTTTCACTTTTTATTTCAATTTTTAATATCAACACAAAGAAATGTTCATGTGTGTGTGTTGCATTTACTCAGAAGTATTTGCGAAAAAAAAATTAATTGGAATTCAACGTATACAAAGAAAAAGTGGATCAACAGAAGAGCAAAAGAGAAATTTAGATGCATAAACCAACACACAAATTTCCCTAATCAAATTGCAATTACGAGTACAATCAAATTGCAAATTCTTACCAGCGATGTTCGTTAATTGTGCTGCAATTAATAACAGTAAAATGTAACTGTAAATTGATGGTACTATTTGACAGTTTTTTGACATTCTTTGTCTTTTTTTACTGTTGCCCACTGTCATTGTCTCAAAGGTGCCAACGTTGCGGGAGCTGCCTAACTTTGTAAAATGTCGATCATGAATCATTGCAGGAATTTTTTATTTTTTTTTAAATTAACACTTTCACAGGCCACAGCACTTTAGTTAATATGAATTTATCACGATTTTTTACATGTTTCTATCTACAAATGTTAGCAGTTTCTTAATGATTAAGAAGTTTCCAGACTGGTTTCACTTTCTAATTTTTAAATAGTATTCGTCACTTTTTTTCAGATTTTACTCCAGTTTTTATTCTTATACAAAATCACAGTAGAATTCTTTAAATTATTATACTTATTTAATTGTTTTTTTTAGAAATCATTGCACTACAAGTTAACTTAGTTTTTAATAGCAATTTAATAAAATTTATTTTTGGTTTTCAGGGCACTTTAAACTCTTTCTTGTTCCAATTAGATTGTATGCCTTTACTCTTCACGAAGCTGGTCAGTAAATTGTGGTGTCTGCAGTACTGTAGCTCGCAGTAGATGCCATTGAAACTGCTTGCACACATGCATGCAAACAAATACAGATAGTTTTTTAAGAAGAAAAAGAGCTGTATGTTTTAATGTTTTTGTTTGGTGGTGAAAAAACTGTGCAATGGTTCGAATTTCTCAAACAATTATTATAAATTTATTTTATTTTGATCAAAATGTTGTGGGAGATGATAATTGAATTTGGATCCTTTTGCGATTTAACTGTTAACTTTTCATTAAATATGTTTTTTTTTTTTTCGTTGGGCATTTCTTATACACAGAGTACAGGGTGAATGTTAAAAAAAAATTGAGGAATCTTTGTTATTAATACAATAACATCAAAAAAAAAACTTCTACACACGAATAAAACGGCGCTAAAGCCCTAATTGGGTTCCTGCACAGGTTTCGTCACTTCAACCAACTGCCACACAAACTTTAAAAACAATTTTTGTTTTTGTTTTCTAAATCAAATTATCAATTTCAACTTTTTAGATTACTTATTTTGATGTAATAAATTATTAAATTAATTAAGCGCAAGCAAGAATTGGTTAAGTTTTAAAAAAGATTTAAATACTTTATGGATTTTTTAAAATAATCTCAAATTTTCAATATTTCATTACTTTCGCACAAATTAAATTTAAGTAGAATGGACTGTGGACATCTAGATAGGTCGTACTCCTCGAAAAAGGAATATTACCAATAAACCTTTAAATCGGGTTCGACTGGATATTAAAGACCATCTTCGTGTACCATTACTAAAATGCTCGAGTTTGAACTCTTTATAAAATACCAGAATATCAGAAGCCCTGGACCAAAATTGTTATTTGTTCGGACTCATTTTTATATATTTCAATAGCATACTAATTGCAAATGCTGTTGATTTCTGTTTGTTTAACTTTGGAAAGAACTTAGATGTTCATTTGACAACGCTCGGCTGCTTTGTTTCAATAGTGAACAATTAAAGAAATAAAATTCTCCAAATAGCAGCAAAGTAATCTTTAAAAAAAAAGGGATTTAAAAGCCTATTCCTATAAATCCAGAAATTAATATAGAAAGAAACATGCGTGATGTGCTTTTAACAACTATAACCTCTGATAATACAAAAATAATGAACCAGCATTATGTTGAATCTCAACAAATATTGTGATTCTAAACAGCAAGGAGTAATGAGTGTAGTGGATGACCCCACCTCAATTTGGAAATGATAATAAAACGAATTTACGAAAGTATGAAACATAGTTGTCTTTCGGTTTAGTAATTTCTTATGAAGTCATTTTCAACGCAAACAAACCAAAATTGCTGAAACTTAACGATAAGGTTATCAGTTCAAGTATGTGCTTTTATCAATTTAATTATTAACCGCAGCATGGTATTGATAATAACAACAACAACATATTGTTGTAATCAAATCTAGGGTTACTTATGTAGAAACGACGCGACGTATCATTATCTTAAATAAAATAAACATTTTATGAATTGATAGTTAAAATACATTCATTTGTGTTTTTTTCTTTTTTTCCAAATATAATACATATATAATTAAATAAAGTAAAAATAAAACAATAAAAACAATGACAATAAAGTCATATATGTAGCTTATTAATTTGCGAATTAAAATTAATAATTAATTAAGGATCCGAGCTCAAGTAAAACGGTTGCAACCCTGGTTCCCTATTTTGACAGCATGTGTGCCGATATATGTGTGGGGGGCCGCCGCATATATGGAGTCGTACTTGTATAATGTATATTACATGCTGCCCGCGTAAATTTCTTATGAATAAGTCGCGATAGCTACGAATGGCGCAAGACTGTGCAAATTGAAATACACTTATGAGTTTTCATTAATATTTTTATCAGTGTGTAATTTAGTTTAAAGAACACTGGGAGTGCACGGTGCTCGGTCCGATAGTCAGAGTGCGAGAAAATTGAGTTTGACCAAAAATAAATAGGATTGAAAAATGAGCAACCGGTTGTTCTTCGGACCAATTGTCCACAGCAAATCTTTAAGAGACTTACAATTGATTCCAAATGGCTTCCTGGCAATTAAGGAGGGCAAGGTAAATGAAAATGTGTTTTATTGAGTCATAAAAGTTATACGAATAAGTTCTTTTGTGCGAATTTAGATTGTGGCGGTGGGTGATCAAATAAAACAAAAACGCGCACTGGATGAACTTTATCGCTCTGCCGACCGCTATGAAGAAGTACGACTGTCTGAGACGCAATTTTTGATGCCGGGACTCATAGACTGTCACATTCATGCGCCGCAAATGCCAAATCTTGGATTGGGTCTGGATAGACCGCTACTGGATTGGTTGCAAGAATACACGTTTCCATTGGAGAGTCAATACACGAACTTGGAGTTTGCAAAGCAAGTTTATTCTAAAGTGGTGACAACTACCATACGAAATGGCACCACGTTGGCTTGCTATTTTGGAACGAATCACAAGAGTGGATGTATGGTTCTGGCAAAGGAAGCTCTAAAACAAGGGCAAAGGGTTTTTGTTGGGAAAGTGGCTTCCAATTGTAACTGCCCAGATTATTATGTGTAAGATATAAACGACTATTTGATGCCTTACCAGTTTCATAAATTTTCACATTTGCAGAGAAACTACCGAGCAGTCCATTAAAGATAACACGGAGTTCATCGACAACGTTTTGGCAATGAAGGTAATTGTTTGTAATATGTTACTATGTATAATATAAAAGTATAAAACTGAAAATGAAAATTGTATTTTCAGTCACCTTTAGTGCAACCAATTATCACGCCCAGATTTGCTATATCCTGTGACGCTAATCTCATGCAGAAGCTCGCTGATTTGGCAATCAAATATGACCTCAACATTCAGACTCACATTTCTGAAAATCTGGAGGAGACTGAATTTGTACGCGCTCTCTTCAGTAAAGGGTATGCCGCCGTTTACGACAGTTGCCACCTTCTCACACCAAAATGTGTCCTTGCTCATGGTGTCCATCTATATGACGATGAATTGCCATTGCTGAAAGCACGCGGTACATCAATCGCCCATTGTCCCGCGTCTAACACCAATTTAGGATCAGGGCTTTGTGATGTGCGTCGCTTATTGAATTCTGGTGTCACCGTGGGTTTGGGTACTGATGTCTCTGGTGGCGATAGAGCATCAATTCTTTGTGCAATGCGCGATGCACTCGCTGTTTCGAAACATATAGATTTTATGAAGAAACAGCACATTCAAGGAACTGGCCATGTGGTTGATCCTGAAGCTGCAGACACGTATATCCCGTTGAGCTTCAAGGAGGTGTTGTTTTTGGCTACCCTCGGTGGTGCTGAAGCGTTGTCTGTTGATAATCGTGTTGGTAATTTTGAGCCGGGAAAAGATTTTGATGCATTGCTCATTGAAACTAATCGGATACCAATTGATCAATTTGAATTGCCGGCTGCATTAAAGGATAAGAAGACAAAGGACGACATTTTGCTGCAAATGGTACAACAATTCGTCTATGTTGGCGATGATCGTAATATTGCTCAAGTTTTTGTGCAGGGGTTGCAGGTCAAGCCATTTTAGAGTGCACATGTTCTCGAAAATGATGCTATCAATGCGTTAATGCGACTTAAAGTCAAAAGTGCATTTAAAATGGTGTATAAGAAAATTAGAAGAAAAATTCTTGTTAAATGTAAATGATTTTTTTTTTTCAATTTTTAATATACATACTTGTCTATTATACAAAAATGCGTCTTTAAAAATATTTGAGTTCAAATCGTTTATGACATCACAACTTTATTTAGGACTTACTCGTACCTGTTTCAACCGTCGTCAACGATTCACTAATGATGTGGTTAAATGGTTAATTATGTTGTTTGTCGAATCAGAAGTTAGTAATAATGACTAAAGTTTCCAACAGTTTTATTTATATTTGAAATGTTCTTACTTGTTTCATGCCATTACTTCGACATAATTGTCTCTCATTGGTCTTCAGAATTTATCAGTGAATTAGTTGTTTCATTACCTACCTACATTAGAATGGCTATCCCACACATTACAGTTCTCAATGAAGTTCAATTACTTTTAAAGTGTATGGGACTAGGGAATCTGGGATTAAATTCCTTAACATATCAACTGTACGGCTATTTTATGTCCTTTTGTGTATTTTCGCTGATTTTACCACAAGTACGTGCTATTCTTTGATTAAAATGTTATTACAGCTAATTATAAAAAATGTTAACATAGTTTATTTACCTCATGAACAATTTGGGTGACATTTATAAAACCATGGACTGCCTCGCTATTGAAGTGACTGGATGTATGGCTTGTGCAAAACTGTGTTACTATTGGGCGTATCGTTCTAAAATTTGGAAAATTATCCAGCAAATGCAAGATTCGTTGGATTTAAAATTTAAAACTAAACGCAACGTTCGATACTTCATTAGGGTGGAAGCCATCAACAGTTTAGCCATAAAATTATATACATTTTTAATATTCTCCACCAATTGTTTGTTACTGATTGGTCCCGTATTTCGGTATTTTTATGCACTGCTTGTGGTTGGGGAGAAATCCCCATCAATGAGTTTGCCTTATAAATTGGAGTAAGTTTCATTAAATAAAATAATTAATCAAAATCATTTCAGACATTTTGTTCATTTGAAGGATCCCGCTATTGGACCAGACAAGTTATCCAGGATTTCAAATAGCTTACATTGTTTGCATCCTTGGTAGTTTCCCCAATATTCTGTTTATTGTGGTGATGGATTGTACATTTGTGGGCATAACACAAACCATAGCTGCCCATTTCAAATGCCTACAAGATGATATCCAGCGACTTTTGGTGCACCAGCGCAACTACCGATCCAATCGCTACCAACTTAAGCATCGTGTCATCGTACTTTTTAAATATCATGAAGACATCTTTGTGACCATGCGGCTTACTCAAACAATTTTCAGTGGCATTATTTTTACTCAGTATTTTTCCAGTATTTCATTAATTTGCATTGCTGCCTTTATGGCAAGCATTAGTCTCAGAGATTCCAGAATTATTACTTTTGCTGTTTTTTTAAGTACGGCTGTTTTAGAATTGTTTATGTACATGTGGTTTGGAGAACACATGGTGCATGAAGGTAGATTGGTTTCAGATAAACTTTATTTAAGCAATGTGTGGCTCGATGGTGGCGATTTACGCATCAGAAGGTTGTTCATGTTCGCTATTTCAAGGGCCCAAATGACTAAATACTTAGCTGGGTACAAGTTGGTCTATTGCAATTTAACTAGCTTCACTAATGTCTTAAGTTCAGCAGTGCAAGTTTTTACACTGTTGCAAGCGGTGCAGGAAAAGCAGTAGTTCCCACACATTATCTCTTTTAGCCTCTGATGTTTATCACAGAATAATATTTGTTTAGTGTTAAATCCAGGCTAAACAATTAGACAGCAGCTCTTGTACGATATTAACATATAATTTGTGTTATCAGTAACCTGAGAAATACATTTTTGTTGACTTCTCGTCAGTCAATATAGCTTACACTTGCAGACTCATATATTTATCTCCCCTTTATTGTTGTATTTTAAATAAATATTTGGTCCGTTCAACAACCCGACTTAATTGCTAAATACTGTGTAATAAATCAGAATATATGAAACAGTTGAATTCAGTATATCTTTTGTTGTTTTATTTGAGTGTTTTTTTAAATTTTATCCAGTCTGTATTTTTTTAAAGCATTTCTAATTAAAACAATTTGCAATAACCGTTATTACAATGGATTCCCGAGATTCTAGCCGAATTCAGGAGGAGTCGTTCCGTTCCGACAAAGCTACTCACCACAAACACAAAGCCGAATCCGAATGCATAAAAACAAGATTCGTTTTAAATAAATCTGGATTTGTTGCAAAGAAGTACATGGGGTCGGATAGTACGCTTGACAAAATTGCCGGTAATCTGTTTGTATCAAAATTTCGCCCCAACGATGAATCTGGCGTTCCACAGCGAAAAACTCCGGCATTTGTTAAATGGGGAGTGGATGCATATCACAATTTAAGTCCAACCGAAAAGAATGTTTACCGTCAGGCTGCAATAATTGACAGTCCCAGTAATAATGAAACAATTGCATCGGATGCCTTTCATAATTTTCTAGCGATTCATGTAAGGGAACAAAACAAATGCGCACCAATCAGCAATGAAGTCTTAATTCATCAGGCCCGATCTATTTGGAAGGCCCTTACTCCTGTGTCCAGATTGCCATTCTTTTTGAAGGGGTATTTGTGCTCATTCTACCCAAGAGATTTAGATGGAAGTATAATGTACGATTATGAGAAAATGTCGTCTAAAAATGCTGCCAATTCTAGCATTTCATCCGGGGGAAATCGAAGCCTTTCCATCGGAGGAAATCGGAGCCTTAGTCGCGATATGTCCATGGGAAAAAAAATGTCTAAAGCTGCCAGAAAACGATCAGGAAAATCAGTTACTATTGCAAAAAAACTTAAATGTTGAAGATAAATTGTATATTTGTGTATATTTTTTCTGTACTATTATCAAGTACATCAATAAATCTCAAGGTTCTCTCCTTTAAAGAATAAAGAAACATTTTTATAAACAAAACCACAATATGTATTAAAGAAAAATTCTTCTTTGTTTTCAGCCTGAAAACAGTGTTTTTAATATCATGTGGTCGACGCGTGGGAGCACATGGTATAGAGTGGTAAATAGTTAAATCTCTGGGATGTATAAGCACGCCTGTTCTACATCCCTTCACACCCTATACTGTCACCTCCCACCGATCCCACATATGTTAGATGATTACGTTTTAATATGCGGTAAAGAATTTTTGTCCATAAACGTAATCCAAATACTCTAATCAGCAGATCAATAATTAATTCTGTTTGGTAATGACCTCAAATAAATTGTATACACGAAATAACCTTGAACACGATAATGGTTAAACTTTTTGTGTGTTTTCATAAACACGTAACTTTCTTTGCTTTCTGTTGGCGATGTCTTAAGCAATGTTATGCAATGAAATCCCCATTCAATAAATTGTTCTTATTTCGAGTGGTCTAAAATAATGAAAAATAAAGTCAAAGTTAAAACGGTTAAACAATTCGTGGTATTAGGACCAGTACGAGATGCTTTTAAATATATTGGGCTATCGCGAGAGGTTCCCAATCAAGATGTCTTGTATCAAATTCGTGGTTACTTGTTTATTTTTTTCACAACATGTCTTATTGTTCCAGACGTGAGTAACTTTGAAGTCATTTTTCTTTTTAATAAACAATCCCAAAAACTAATCCCAACAAATCATTAGTACATATTTTTTGCACAAAATTTAGACGACATTTTCAAGACGATGGAGTGCTTGTCCGTAGCAGGAACCGCCACAATGTCATCAATTAAATTATGCTACTATTGGCATCACAGATTTCGGTTCGGTAGAATATTTAAACGATTGCAACGTAATTTGCTCATTACGATTAGAAACAACTCCAAAATAAATCACATGATTGAGGTGGAGAAGATTGTTAAACGTTTTGCCACATTTTTATACACTGGAGCGGGTGTAACGGCTATTCTCAAGTTGTTTGGACCAATGTTTGAAAAATATTTTGCCTATTTTCGAACTGGAATTGAACCACCTTTAAAGTTGCCTTATAACCTGGAGTTAGTTTTTTTTTTTACAATTATTTAAGGTGTGTGAATTATCAGTTTCTCTAACTTGTATTCATAGGGTGTACATCTACGACCAGACAACATCTCCTGGATTTGAAGTAACTTATGTAGTATCAGCGGTTGCAACGTTTGCCAATGTTTTGTTCCTCGTTTTGACGGACTGCACATTTGTTGGCGTAACTTTCTCAATCACGGCCAGATTGAAAATGCTTCAAGATGAAATAAAGGAGCACTTAAGATGCGGCAAAAACGAATTAGTATGTGAAAAACGTGTAAAATATTGGCTGGTTGTTTTAATTCGAAAACATGAGACAATTTTTGAAGAAATGCGTTTTGCGCAACGCATCTTTAGTGGCATTATATTTTTGCAATACTTTTGTAGTATCTCCTTGATATGCATTTGCATTTTTATGGTCAATTTGTATTATCAGGATTCGCGAGTTCTCACCTTTGGTTTGTTCCTGATGACTGCTTTATTGGAACTATTTATGTACATGTATTTTGGTCATTATATGGTTACTGAGGGTCGAAACATCGCGGACACCTTGTATTCAGAATGTAAGTGGTATGAGTGGGAGGATCTGCGGTTGAAGAAAATCCTTATTTTAATTATCAAGAGGGCGCAGTGCACAACATTCTTCACTGGATACAAATTAATTTATTGCAACTTGGAAGGGTTCACTAAAGTATTGAATTCCGCTTTACAACTTTGCACTTTATTACAGGCCGTCCAGGAGAAGACATAAAAATGTATTTAAATTGAATTAAATTATTTAAATAAAAATTGTTACGGTGTCGTTAATTCCATTTATTAAATTCCAATTATTAAGACAATAAATATATTTTAAGCGCTTCCCGAATTAATTGCACTTGGAAACCTAAATATATTCTGAAGGGATTGCAACAGCGTCGAAGTAAAGTCACCTATTCCAACCAAAGTGGGCGGTAACCGGCTATTTACCAGAATTTCATTTGCATCCGTTTTAACTGTTTTCAACTTAATACCATCATCGAGTGTAGACACATCAGATTTATTTGTCGGATTTGCATTCTGTTGGAATGCATTTGCAAATGTTAGTATGAGCAATTCCTTAATGTTGGGACCATCCATTTCGCCAATTTGTGCCGTGTCGGCGGTATCTCGACCAAAGGGATTTAAATTTTTCCAAAAACTAATCACTGGATGAAATACACGCGGAAAAAATTGATCAGCGATTGAATGATCAGCACCAGCTTCGTCATCCAGTGTAAGCTCATCCACTGGAAAAGCTGTCGATTGATTAACCAAATGAGACCAAGGCTCCTGCATTTGACGTGCTGAGCGACGCCTCAAAATACCACTGATGGCACGCCCAACAATGTCTGTGGCGATTTCCTCCCCAGTGCGTGGGGTCTGGCGTTGTTCCTCATCAAACACATCAAATTCGGGGAACACATCTGGCTTGTCAGCGCGTGAATCACTGCGACCTTTGTAACGCAAATCGGTAATGTGTGAGTCTTCTGTGTTGGTACTTGGCGTTGTTCTTATGACGTATGTTTTGAGATGGTGTGAAAGGGGATTTGCAGTTGTTTTAGGGATGCACTTAAACAAACATAAAGATTTTTGCAATTTTAATAAATTATTCTCATTAAATAACTAAAGTTTGACTCACTGTTGTGTAAAGAAAAAGGAATATAAATGGAATAGAATTAATGTTTCTTTTCATTTTCAAAATAAATTTCAATTTAAAATATTTTCAATTCCACTTAAGCACTGATCAAACGGACTCCCAAAAACTAACTAAATTTCCTTGATACTTTAATGCAGCTACAGCGCTGGACATATAATTCTCATACAATTAAGATATTAAGTGCGAGTATTAATATGCTTGGAACGTCGCTATGAACATAATATGAGTTATGTATATGCACAATAATTGTTTACTTCGCTACCAAATAAAGTTTACAATGGTTTATATCATTGAAAAAGTGTACTGGGGTTAAGCCATTTCATGTGTGGCATAATAATTAATTTTGATGGATGGAGTTACAACTTACAAGTATCGTCCGCAGTAGCTCAACTCTTGAAAGAGTATGTCAAATCAAAGACTTGGTTTCACGATTTTTCTAGTATAATTTTGGCATTGATTTAATGGACATGGCACCATTTAAGAAAAACAATTATTGGACTAGCGATCATACACTGACCAAATATTGAAATAATTGACTTAATTTATTAGTTTATTTTGTTTAAAGCAAAATATTAAACTAAACCGAAAAATTATGCAATCAAAAAAAATTTTATTTTATTTTTTAATAAATTAGTGACCTTAAGTAACTTGTTTTGTACATAATATTATGTTTAAGTTTAAAATTTAATATTGGTTCTTTAATAGTGGTGTAAGGTGTGTACTTACTGCAACCTCAAAATCTATTGCAAGGGTAAACCCCACTTACTTGCTAATTCCTTGGTAATTTCGCGCATTTTGAGCACCTGCGACCGTCTACTTTTATTTTTAAGACGTGAAATAGATCAAGCGCTGGCTTGGTGTCGTTCTTTGAGGTCGTGTGCCGGAGTATTTTGTATGATATGTATTAGAACATGCATCATTCCTTCCCCATTATAAATTGTTTCTTGAAATGTTATCGTAATTTACTGTGTCCAGTTAAGATTCTCAACTTATTCATGATTATCATTAAACAGTTCCCAATTTTTCATGGTAGATGGTTCCGGAGCTCCAAAATATTCTTTGATTTTATTAAAATAATAGTAAGTCTCATTATGTTTTTCTCACCTTCTTCTTTTTCGCTTCAGTTTTCTCACACTTATTTCATCTCGGATGATGATACTGCTTCCTTATTATCACCGAACGAATGATATTGTAACGTTGTGTTGTGTTTTCCCGGACTTCTCTGGAGCTTAGGGCTTCTATTATACAGCTCTTTAGCTATCTGACAAGATGGAAATGTCCAGCTTGTTATATTTCCTTATTTGATTTATTTGTGCATAAATTCCTATGGCATGTGTCTTATCCGAACCCATAATGTAGTATTCAATATCGTTCCTTAATAAAAATTGGTATCGAGAATGTACGAATTTAAAATTTCATTACTTTAATTTTTTTTTGCTTTTTTGACTCCCAAATATTAGTTATATTAAATTAAGACATACTACATTTATCCAAGTTAAATATGGTTCAAGTCTACGATTTCCTGAAATACATCAAAACATTTTGGGCAGCTACGCGCGCGATAGTACTTCAATTGTCAAACACATATATAAATTCTGAATCGTATGTCAATATGATTTTGCTTTGTGATCAACTGATTGGTAAACAAAGAAAACCTTGGCCAGTGCAGTAATAATATATTGTGTAACATTCTAGATTAAATTGTTAATTATTTACAATTGTGAATTTCTTGATTGAAAATTGTTTAAATAAAAGAAGAAACCCATTTGAACCAATTGTACATCACATTTGCAGAATGCTAGACTTGGAAGTTGTACCTGAGCGCTCGTTGGGCTGCGACAACTGGGAGTTCATTTTGGGTAAGACAATTAAAATTTATACATTACTGCGCAGTTGTTTGATGTTTTACCTACAAGCATCACAAAGAATATTCAAACACCTTTTTTAGACAAGAAAATTTGATTGACATTGCTTTCAAAACGTGAGACAAAGTCTGAAATTATTTTAAATGTTTAAATTTCAGGCATGCATTTTTCCCAAGCTGTGGCCATAATTCAGTCGCAGGTGGGCATAATTAAGGGAGTACAAGTACTTTACTCCGAGACCAATCCATTGGGCGTTGATATCGTCATAAATTTACCTCAAGATGGTATACGCCTCATGTTCGACCCTGTGGGACAACGTTTGCGTGCCATTGAAGTGTTTAATATGAAGCTCGTTAAACTTAAATATTGGTATATTAAAGAATTTGATCAATGTTCGTTGAATGCACGTCATTAATATGCGCGTTATTTTTTCTACAGCTCATTGCCTTTTAATTCACCAGAAGTCGCGCCATCAATCGAACAAATAGAACACTCCTTTGGCGCAACTCACCCTGGTGTTTATGACGCTTCCAAACAACTGTTTGCTCTTCATTTTCGCGGACTTTCATTTTATTTTCCTGTGGACAGCAAACTTCAGCCTGGCTACGCTCATGGCTTGGGATCGCTTCACTTTGCGAGTGGTGCATCACCATGTGTTTCAAAAATGGCTGTATATACTCAAGGTGCTTCTATTCATGAGAGCAAAGCGCCACCCTTACCACTTAGTTGCTTTCATCGACAAATTTATTTAGAAAAAACAACTGTTCTTCGAGATGGCCAACGGACACGTGGTCTACGTCTGACACTATTTGGAGAGGGTGAAGGTCGCATTTTAGAACCACGCAAGCAATTGTACACTCGTGATTTAGTATTCGGTGACACATGCGAAGATGTATCGGGTAATTTAGGTGCTCCGAACAGGGTGTTTTTTAAAAGTGAGGACAAAATGAAGATTCACTCGCCCAACGCATACAAACGCATCAACCAAACCAAACGTAGTGATTTCTTTTTCAACTATTTCACATTTGGCTTGGATGTGTTGTTTGATGCACGCACTCTAAGGTGTAAAAAGATTATTTTGCATACAAACTATCCGGGACACTACAATTTCAATATGTATCACCGCTGTGAGTTTGAAATGATGCTGCAAACCGACAAAACAAAGGGCAACAACGATGAGGTTTCAGCCGAGGACAATGGACAGATAAAAGTGTCGGCATACACCAAATGGGATTCCATTAATGACATTTTGGCCCCAGCTGAGAGACCTGTAGTTTTGCATCGTGCTGGCAGCACAAACACTGCCAATCCGTTTGGTTCTACATTCTGCTATGGATATCAGGATGTCATATTTGAGGTAATGGCCAACAATTATATCGCCTCAGTGACATTGTATGGGAATCCCGATGTGATCAACAGCCACAATGCCATAAAAATAAATGCTGCTTCTGCTCCCATTTGCGAGGGCTTAAATGTTGAAACATGCGCTTAATTTTTTGTTATGAGAAGCGCGTGGACAAATACTTTTAACATTAATTGTTTTTAATCTGTTTTAATGTTTTATCTTTATCAATTATTATCATACCTGTAATGTAATCTTTGGTGTAATAAAAAAAATTATAAAGATAGATACCAAATTAGTTTTGAATAATTTGCTACAAATCATGAAAATTTTGTT